>CM076569.1:733308328-733908328 GCA_034641835.2 Pinus albicaulis
CGGAGCCATTTTGAGGCCCTAAATAACGTTTTTTGGGTATCGTTTTACCAGCAAATTTGATCATCAAATTCGTCTCGAAAGTTGTAGTCCTTGGATAGAGATTTCTAATGATGTATCATGTGCATCAAACGGAGATAGTATGCCAAAGTTATGTCCTTGGGAAGTTGAAACACCAATTTACCCAAACGGGGCCCATAGTTTTGGCGCTTCATCTCCTAGGGTTAGGTTTTTGGGATGTTTAGGGTTCTCCATTATTTCTCAATAATAAATAGGCCCTGGAGCCTCATTTTAACTTAGTTCAGAGGCCTGTAGCCGCCACATCTCTTCTCAGAGATAGCTACCAGTGCCCTAGCTAGTTTTATTTCCATTCTGTCTGTAAGCAAATTTCAGTTCTTTGATATTAATGAAATGAAGTGTTATTTCCACTGCATCTCTGTATTTATGGCTATATTTTTATTTTGTTTCATTCCTGCATAAATCCGAATCAGTGGTATCAGAGCGGTCTACTTTTTCTTGATCCTTATTTGCATGTCCCCAACGAGGTCGGGGTATAAGGAGCTAGGGCTTGATCTGGTGGAACCTTTGCAAGATCAGCCTTGCAAAGCTCGACGGACGTCCATGGGGGACAAAAAGAAAGATGAGGGAGTAGGAGATCCTATCAAAATATTGCTCGAGAAGGCCCTCGAAAAACAAAGGAACGTGATGATGGATAACTTTGCTCAGATCCTTCAACGGCTGCCCACCGGCGGCGCATCTACATCCAGTAGCCACTTTGGAGTTGCAACTCCTTTTAAGGTACAAGTAAATTTCGAATTCCCATATTTGAGGGTCAAATAGACGCAGATGTCGTAGATAGATGGTTGAATATATTAGAAGGATATTTCTCTGTTCATGACTTTTCAGACCGGGAGAAGATTATTTTTGCACTCCTCAAAGATACCCCCCATGTTAAGGACTGGTGGGAAACCTACTGTGAGAACAAGGACCAAACAGAACCCTCTCTGTTCTCGGCTGTACCAACTTGGAATTCTTTTCGAGATGCCGTCAAGGAACAGTACTATCCCATGGGGAGCTATGAGGACAAGTACATACAATGGACCATGCTGCGACAACAAAGTGATCGAGATGTGCATGAGCTGAAGAATATTTTCCATACCCTACGCACAAAGTTGGGTATCAAAGATTCGAGAAACATTTGGTGCTAAAGTATCGCAGTTGTTTGCACAGATACATTCAGGAGGAAATGGAGTTCCTCGACATGTCCTCGCTTGGTACGGCATACCGGTATGCTGCCAAGACTGAGCAGAAATTCAAACAGGAGAAGCGAGACTTTGGATCTGCGAATCAAAAGCAAGGGAAAGGTGCTTCCAAACCGCAGAACAAAGGACAAAGCCAAGGCATGGCAGCTAAAGACAACCCGTCAAAGCCACAAGAAAAGAACAACACCGCAAAGCCAAAGAAGGACATGGGAAAGTGGTGTGAGTTCCATAAGAGCTCCACTCACAACACAAGTGAGTGTCGGGCCAAGCAGTCGCTAGTGGCCGAGATGCGGGCTTCTGAGTCAGATGCATGCTCCGACTTCGAATTAGAACCTGAAAAGGGGAATGAAAAAGGGAAACAAATTATTGATGTGGAGCCCAACGCCACTATTGCCACTACAAAGGTCTAGAAGGAGGAACCGGAAGATCCAGAGGAGGAGGAACGTCTCTTCCACTCCCAGATGTGGGTAAAGCACTCCCATGTATAGTTCATTGTCGACAATGGGAGCCAAAAGAACCTCATTTCCGCAGACGTTGTGAAGCGGTTGGGCTTGCCGACCACAGCTCACCCACATCCATACACCATCAGGTGGCTTCACCAAGGACGAGATCTCCGCGTTAGCCAGCAATGCCGCCTTCCCTATAGCATCAAGCCCTTCGCGGATGAGGTATTATGTGATGTTTCTCCTATTGATGTTTCTGATGTATTATTAGGACAACCATACTTTTGGAAGTGTCATGCTGTGTATGAGTCTCGACCTCATGCTGTTATTATTACTTTGGAAAATAAGTTGTACAGGATACCAGAGGTACCACCTCCTACGACTATCTCTTTGGTTACTGCAAAACAATGTAGTAAGCTCATTTCCCAAACCAGGAAATTCATTTTCCTGATGGTCCACCCCCAAGGCAAGAAGAAGACTGTGGCCACAACCTCCAGACAGGGCCCCTCTGCACGACAACAACAAATGGATAAGGTTGTGGAGGAGTACGGGGACATCTTCACCTCACCCACAGGGGTTCCTCTACACTGTCAGGTCAAGCACCCGATTGATCTGACCCTAGGTGCGCCGCTACCCAATGGACCGATCTATCGGCGCTCTGTTCTGGAAAATGATGAAATCAAGAGGCAGATTCAGGAGCTATTGTAGAAAGGTCACATCAGACCAAGTTCATCACCCTGTGGGAGTCCGATCGTGTTGGTACAGAAGAAGGATGGGACGTGGAGACTTTGTATTGACTATCGGGCGCTGAACAAGATCACTGTCCGGAATAGGTACCCAATCCCACGGATTGATGACCTTCTGGACCAACTCCAAGGTGCAAAATATTTTAGTAAGGTCGACCTGAAGTCTGGGTATCACCAGGTACCAATTGAACCCTCTGATGTGTGGAAGACTGCCTTCAAAGCTAAGGAAGAACTTTTTGAATGGCTGGTCATGCCTTTCGGGTTGACGAATGCTCCCACAACCTTCATGAGGATGATGGACGACATCTTGCAGCCATTCACCAACTCATTTGTAGTGGTGTACTTGGATGAAATTTTGATCTTCAACAAGACTTGGGAAGAGCAGCTTCATCACATCCGACAAGTCCTCCAAACACTGCGGCAACACAAGATGTGTGCCAATTTGGAGAAGTGCACGTTTGGAATGACCCAGGTTCAATATCTAGGATACATTATTGATGAAAGAGGGGTGCATGTGGATCTAGCCAAGATCCAAGTCATTCAGGATTGGCCAGCCCCGACCACTATAACAGAGCTTCACAGCTTTCTGGGTCTTGCTAATTTCTACCGCAGATTCGTGTTGGGATTCTCCCATATCACTTGGCCCTTGAGTCAAGTCACCAAAGGAGGAGCGAGAGAAAAATTCTTTTGCGGAACCTCAACAGAAGGCATTCAAAGAATTGAAAAATTGCCTCTGTTCTGCCCCAGTGCTCACCTTACCAGACTTGCAGCAGCCATTTGAGATCGAGACAGATGCCTCTGACTATGCTATTGGGGCATTTATTACTCAACAGGGGCATCCAGTGGCATATCATAGTGAGACATTGTCTGAGACAGTTCGCAAGTATCCCACCTATGACAAAGAAATGTATTCCATTGTGCAAGCCTTTCGACAAAGGAAGCATTACATTTTGGGCAAGGAAACAATCATCCACACCGACCACCGGCCCCTGCAGTTCATACAGACACAAAGGAAGTTGCAGAATGATTGCCATCAGAAGTGGTCCACATATCTGCAACAGTTTCATTTGAACATCAAGTACAAGAAGGGTAGCACCAATAATGTTGCAGACTGCCTCAACCGACCACCGATCGTGGCGCTCACCACCGTGCTCAACTCTTGTGGGCACGAGACTTCTGATTGGCTGCTTCTCTATGAGAGTGACCCAGAATTTGGCCACACTTACAAGGCACTCTTGGGGGCACGCAAGTTCCAAATTTTCACCTCCAAGATGAACTTTTATGTCACCTGGGACACCTTTGTGTTCCTTCAAGCGAGCGTGCCTAGATGATATGGGAAGCACACTATAGTCGAGTCGCTGGGCACTTCGGGGTTGAGAAAACAGTAGCAATACTACAGAAGTATTTCTATTGGCCGAACCTTCGAAAGGATGTCGAGAAGCACATCAGATCCTGCACTGCTTGTGCCATTGCCAAATCGACCATCAAGAAGCAAGGCCTATATACTCCACTACCTACCCCTAGTCGACCTTGGGAATCCATCTCCATGGATTACATGTCGGGCCTGCCCTCTATTAAGAATGGCAATGACTGTGTTTTCGTGGTCGTTGACAGATTCTCGAAGATGGCCATTATGGCGGCCTGTAAGAAGAATATCACAGCAGAAGCTACTGCTAAACTCTTGTTTGAACGAGTATGGGTGCACTTTGGGATCCCACAGTCTATCATATCAGATTGAGATAGCAGGTTCCTAAGCACATTTTGGTCTAGCCTTTGGTCAATGTTGGACACAAAGCTCACCAAGTCCATAGCTTTCCATCCCCAAATAGATGGCCAGACAGAGGTCGTCAACAGAATGATTGTACACATTCTGCGCATGTACAATTCAAAGCATCCACACACATGGGACGAGAGCCTGCCCTATGTACAACATAGTTATAACTGGGCTCTCCACAGTTCAATTGGCCATAGCCCCTTTCAGGTGGGCTTGGGATTCCAGCCACTATGTCCCATTGACGTAGTCATGCCATTTGTTGCTGCTCAGGCCGATTCAGTGCACGTCCAGTCTAAAGTTGACAAAGCAAGTAGCTTCATTGAGCGCATTCAACACATCCACCAATAGGTTCATGATATATTGGACAGAGCCAATGCGAAGTACAAGCAACACCATGATCAACACCGGGTGCCACACAACTTCCAGGTGGGTGACAAAGTATGGCTGCATTTGCAGAAGGAGCGCCTCACTGGACCCCACCGCAAGCTTCTCCCACTCCGATACGGGCCGTACACCATCACCAAGGCTGTAGGGAACAATGCTTTTGAGCTTAGTATTCCACAATTCCTTGGTCTGCACCCAGTCTTCAATGTGGATCGCCTTCGTCCTTACTTCCCACCTCTACTAGACACTTCGGACATCGCAGAACAACTCACACCAATAGAGTTAAACCTAGACTGCATGGAACAGGCCACCACAGATTGTATCATGGACATGCAAATTAAGAACACTCGCCAATAGAGGATCCAACTGTATCGGGTTGTCTAAGATGGCCAACTCCTGCACCAAGGAAAGTGGTTCACCAGGGACCAAGTTCAGCACAAATTTCCTCATCTCATGGAGGAACTTAACACAATGGGGACCATTGCTTCCTAAGGTGAGAGGAATGATCCAGGTGGATATTGGTGGCCACCCGCCTATTCCACTTGGGCCCCCCACCATTGTCTCTTTCAGTTTTTCAGTTTCAGCATAACTTACTATTTTTAGTAGTTTTTCGGGTCCTGAAATTCCAGAGCCGTTTTGGGGCCCTAAATGACGTTTTTTGGGTATCGTTTTACCAACGAATTTGATCATCAAATTCGGCCC
Organism: Pinus albicaulis; assembly: GCA_034641835.2. NCBI lineage: Eukaryota > Viridiplantae > Streptophyta > Pinopsida > Pinales > Pinaceae > Pinus > Pinus albicaulis. The sequence continues at coordinate 733,313,637 of CM076569.1, forward strand.
GAGAGTAGTAGTCCTCGGATAGAGATTTCTAATGATGTATCATGTGCGTCAAATGGAGATAGTATGCCAAAGTTACGTCCCTGGGAAGTTGAAACACCAATTTACCCAAACAGGGCCTGGTTTGTGCTCATCTCCTAGGGTTAGGTTTTTGGGATGTTTAGGGTTCTCATTATTTCTCAATAATAAATGAGCCCTGCGAGCCTCATTGCCAACTCGGTTCGAGCCTGTAAGCATACATCATCTCGGGGAATGGCTACCGATTGCCCTAGCTAGTTTTATTTCCATTCTGTCTGTAAGCAAATTTCAGTTCTTTGATATTAATGAAATGAAGTGTTATTTCCGCTGCATCTCTATATTTATGGTTATATGTTTATTTTGTTGCGTTCTTGCATAAATCCGGATCAGAAGTGGTCCCCACTCGTACATCACGCCTTTGATAATTTTTAAATTCTGAAAAGTTTTTTCCTTTGTATTTTTACTATTTCTTAGTTTTACGTTTTATAACGCTGTGCCATATAAAAACATTGTAATTATTTGTGTTATGAGATGAAAAATTCAGTTGTGTGTGGTTTTTTTGTTGTGTGAGAGCCCGCAGGTTGTTTTGTAACAGAGACAGAGTATTTCCTCTTTAACAGAGACATAGTTGTTTTTAGCACTGCGTCTGCAGTAGTCTAGTTTTTGTAATCCCTCTGCGTGAGGAATATTTTTAACAGTTAGTTTTTAGATTAATGAAATAGAAGTTTCAAGTGTGCAAGCTTTGTCCCTATGAAGTAAATTTTTATTTTCTATTTCTTAAGAAGGAGAGTATTATTCTCTCTGTGTATTGTTCTAGAATTATCGGAAATTCCAACATGGTATCGGAGCTAGTCCAGGCTCTTTGAAGGTGTCAAAGAAGCTGAAGGAAGGATTTTTTGTGCAGCAGCTTCTCTAGCAGTGTGAAGGCTCAGTCAAAAGAATCCAAGGTATTCTCAAGAAATATTTTTATTGTGTTACTGTTTGAAGACAGTCAAGTTTATTTTTAAATACATAGTTAAGCGATTTGAATCATAATTCAGAGTGCAAGAATGGCAGGAGCCAGCACTAACATGAGTATTGGAAATTCTCAACTCCCACAGTTTAATGGGAAGAAGTATGATTATTGGGAAAATGAGAGCCCTATTTGCCTCTGAAGACTTATGCGAACTTGTTGAGGATGGTTTTGAAGAGCTAGTGGATGAAAATGAGTTTAATGCATTGACACAAGTAGAGAAGGACTTGTTGAAGAGCAATAAGTATAAGGACACTAAAGCGCTCTTCTATTTGTATCAAGCGGTGCATGAGAGTGTGTTTCCAAGGACAGCAACAGCCAAGAGATCCAAATAAGCATGGGAAACTCTCAAGACAACCTATCAAGGCATGGAGAAAATGAAGACAACAAAAATACAATTGATGAGGAGATATTTTGAGACTCTCTGCATGAAGGAGTCTGATACTATAGACTCATTCTTCACACATATGATTGGAATGGTCACACAGATAAGGTCTCATGGAGAGACACTTGAGGAAATAAGGATTGTGGAGAAACTATTGAAGAGCCTAACCTCAAGGTTTGATGTAATAGTCACCACCATAGAAGAGACAAAGGATCTCACAAACTTTTCAGTTGATGAGCTACATGCATCACTAATGACACATTAGCAAAGATTGGGTAGAAATGAAAAATCATCTCTGGAGCATGCCTTTAAGACCTATATGTCTTTTGGAAGAGGAAGAGGTCAAGGAAGAGGAAACAAGAGAGGAAGAGGTAGAAGCAAAAATAGAAGTGGAAGAAATAGTCCAGCAAATGCTGAAGGAAGCGGCAGCAATCAAAATCAGAACCAAGGCCAAGGCAGCAGCCAACAAGGTGCACAGAAACATGCTCATGGATAAAGGTATGATAAATCCAATGTCCAATGTCATTATTGTAAAAAATATGGGCATTATGCAAATTAATGTAGGAAGCAAATTAATGTAGGAAGAAGCAGCATGATATGGGTAATAGAGCCAGTGCAAACTTCACTAGAGAAAATATCAGCCAAGATAAATTGCTTTTAGCTTGTAATATGACTGAGGAAAGGAGTGAAGATTTATGGTTTCTAGACTCTGGTTGTAGTAACCATATGACATGAAACATAACCATGTTTTCTATGTTAGATGAGAATGTGAAGTCACAAGTCACATTAGGGACAGATAGTAAAGTTTCTGTTATGGGAAAAGGAGATGTAAATTTCTTAACAAGGAAAGGAGAAAAAAATCAAAAGTAGATGTTTATGATGTTCCTGGAATGAAATGTAACCTCTTAAGTATCAGACAACTTGTTCAAAAGGGGTAAAAATTTTTCTTTGAAGATGATGTATGCACCATCATGGATAAACCACCAAGAAAACAATGTATTGCTGAAGTGAAGATGACAAGGAATATAATTTTCCCTCTCAAGATGAGGGCAGATTTGAAGAATGGAGAAGAAATGACAGCAGTGACACAAGAGGTCTTCCAAAGAGAAGAAAAATATGAGAATTGGTTGTGGCACTTGAGATTTGAACATCTCAACTTTGGAGGTCTTAACTTGTTGAACAAAAAAGGAATGGTAAGAGGTTTTCCATTGATTGAGCAGCCAGACAACCTTTATGAAGGTTGTATCTTGGGGAAACAACATAGAGAAAGTTTTTCATCCAGGAAAAGCATAAGGGCAAAGGCACCCTTAGAAATTGTCCACTCATATTTATGTGGACCAATGAAAACTCCATCACTTGCTAGCAACCACTATATGTTAACTTTTATTGTTGATTTTACTAGAAAAGCTTGGGTTTATTTTTTTAAAAACAAAAGTGAAGTGTTTGAAAGATTTTGTAATTTCAAAGCACTTGTGGAGAACCAAAATGGGCTGTAGATCAAAGTCCTAAGGAATGATAGAGGAGGTGAATATATATCTAAATAATTTCTGCGTTTTTGCACTGAAAATGGGATTCATAAGCAATTTACAGCAAGGCACACTCCGCAGCAAAATGGAGTTGCTGAAAGAAAGAATAGAACAATCATGGATATGGTAAGGAGTATGCTAAAGGAAAAACACTTGCCAAATGATTATTGGGTTGAATCTATACATTGTGCAGCATATATCTTGAATAGATGCCCTACAAAAGCAGTCATGAACAAAGTTCCGGAAGAAGCGTGAAGTGGGACAAAGCAAGGTGTCACACACATGAAATTTTTTGGTCGTGTGGCTTATGCACACATTCTAGATCAGTTAAGGAAGAAGTTGGATAGCAAGGGGGAGAAATGTATTTCTATTGGATACAGTGAGGAATCTAAAGCTTACAAGTTGTATAACCCATCCACCAAGAAGTTTATTGTGATCATAGATGTTAACTTTATTGAAGAGGAAGCTTGGGATGGAAGAATAAAGAAAACAATGAATGTTAAAAACTGTTTGTCTCATGATGAAGATGATGAAAAAATGGCTGAGATACATCCCTCAAATGCAACACCAACACAAGGACAACAAGGAACAACCTTGAGGATAAATGAAAGTGCTTCTCCAAGCACACCATAAGGAGGAGATTTGAGTGCTACTTCAAGCACTCATACACCAAATGAAAGAGGAACAAAGTTCAGAAATTTAAATGAGATTTATGACCAAGAGGCAGCAAATGAAGGTATGAACTCTTTGTTTTCTTTGTATTTTCATGTTCATGATCCTATTCATTTTGAGGAAGCTATTAAAGATAGGAAATGGATAGAAGCTATGGATGAAGACATTAATGCCATATAAGGAAATAAGACATGGGATTTAGTTGAACTCCCAAAAGGTAAAGAAGTTATTAGAATTAAATGGGTCTACAAGACCAAGAGTAATGCATGTAGAAGGTAAAATTGAAAGACACAAGACCAGACTTGTTGTCAAAGGGTATAAGCAGTAGCATGGGAGAGACTATGAGGAAACTTTTGCATCGGTTGCAAGAATGGTAACCGTGTGGGCAGTGTTGTCCATAGTAGCACAAAACAAGTCGAAAGTTTACCAAATGGATGTGAAGTCAACATTCCTAAATGGAGTGTTAATGGAAGAGGTATATGTTCAACAACCTCTCGGCTATGAGAGGAAAGGCCAAGAACACAAAGTGTGCAGATTGAAGAAAGCTCTTTATGGGATAAAGCAAACACCAAGAGCATGGTATAGTAGGATAGATTCCTATGTACTGGAAAATGGATTTGAAAAATGTGAGGGAAAACCCACCCTATACATTAAAGAAAAAGATGGTAAAATGCTAATTGTTGTGTTATATGTTGATGATGTGATATTTATAGGTAATGATGATCACCTTGTTGAAAATTATAAAAAGGTCATGAAAGATGATTTTGAAATGATAGATATGGGTTTGCTGAAATACTTCTTAGGAATAGAAGTAAAGTAGGATGAGAATAAAAAAAAAAATTCTCAAGAAAAGTATGTTAATGAAGTGTTGGAGAGATTTAACATGCAGGATTGCAAAGCAGTAATAACTCCCACAGTGATGGGTTTAAAACTCAGCAAAGAGGAAAATAGTAAGGATTTTGATCCAAGTTTGTACAAGAGCATAGTTGGCAGCCTCATGTATTTGACTGCAACTAGGTCTGATATAATCCATGTTGTGAGTTTGATTTCCAGATTCATGGAGAGGCCAAAATAAGCACATTGGCAAGCAGCAAAGAGAATTCTGAGGTATGTTAAAGGAACTAAAAGGTTTGGTATTTTATATACTGCTTTAGAAAATTAAGATTTAATTGCATACACTGATAGTGATTGGGCTGGAAGTGTAGATGATCGGAAAAGCACATCCGGTTATGTTTTTCATATGGGTTCAGGAGCCATTTCATGGGCTTCTAAGAAAAAACCTATTGTAGCGTTGTCTATAGTAGAGGCAGAGTATGTGGTAGCTACAGCAGCAGCTTGTTAAACAGTTTAGATGAGGAGGACTTTGAGAATTTTATGCCAAGAGCAAGAAAAGGGAATAGTGATATATTGTGACAATAGCTCAGTTATTGCATTATCAAAGAATTTTGTGTTTCACAAGATAACGAAACACATTGATACAAAGTTTCACTACATCAGAGAATTAGTGAACAATGGAGAAATTGTTTTATAGCATTGTAGAAGTCAGGAGCTGTTTGTAGACATATTGACAAAACCATTGGGGCATAAGAGTTTTGAAATTTTAAGGAAATGCTTGGGTATGACTGATAACCCAACAATTGAAATTAAGGGGGAGTGTTGAAATGTTACTTTCAACTGCAGATTGGTACATCCGTAGGCAAAGTAGTACATGAGCAATTCACTGTATGCATACAACCACTTTCGATTTTAGTTGTCATGTTTTCGATGTAGAGCTAGTTTCTACATTGATGCACAGTCAATTCGGGCTTAAAATCCCTTTCAGTATTTTTGAAAGAAAATAGAGTTTTTCATCTTAGTACACGGCCAAGTCATTTTCTTTATGTTTTGAATGGGACAAGTCGTTGTGGTCCCCACTAGTCTTTCTGAATCGTAATCACCAAGTTTCTAAAGTGGTAAGTGTCTTGTTGATGAGACGAATTGTGATGCGATCTGATGTGGTCCCACCACAATCACAATCGCAAAATCGCAAAGGGACAAAGCATATGTTTCCGCCATTTCAATGTTCCGCCGATTGTGAGTTTATGATGTCATTGCAATCACAAATCGCAATTGCATGTTCCAAAAGTGTTCCACTGCATATGTTATACCGCCGATGAAAAGTCGCAATGAGATTGGTGCAATCGCAATCGCAAGTGATATCGTCCTCTACCCAAACCAAGGTTCAATAGTAATTTTGCGATGCGATCCAATTGCAATCGCAATCGCAATATCGTAAGTCATATTGTTCAAGCCATTCTGCTTATTGTTTTCTGCCGATGCAATTAGCGCTCAATCGCAATCGCTCAATCACATTTGTTGTATTTCGCTACACCAAGTTATTTGATCCACCGATCACTGATCGCCGATTACCGACTGCGAAGTGGTTCCCACGTACACTAATAAAAAAATAAATAAAAAACAAATGATAAAGAAAAATAATTTAAGAGTAATGTATATATGCTCACAAAATTTTATTATGGATAACATATATAAGCATGTCATCTTTTATAATTTCTCAATTATTTTTACAAATTATTTCACAAAAATAACTTCATAAATATTTGATTAATCACTCCATAGATCTCACAATACATCTATTACTCAAAATAACATATTTACAAATGATTCATTATTTCAAAAATTAGGATATTTAGATACATGAGAGTTATTTAAGATCAACTTGGTCAAGTCCAAGTTTAGATAAAAGTATGTTTATTAGTTTGTTTCTTTAGCATGCACTGTAGTTAGACTCTCTTGGGTAATTTTTTTTATTTTGCATTAATATATTTCCTTGTAGCCATGTTGCCTTGGGCTATGAACTATTTCACTCATGGAGGGTTTTAATCATGTATAAGTACTAGCACTATGATCCTTGATATGGCTTTTTGAGTGGTTACTTAAGGTGTTTGAGGAGTGTGAAATACTCAATTTTTATGAGCATGGGAGTGTTTTTGCAGTGTGAAATACTCAAATTTTACTCAATTTTTATGAGCATGGTATCAAGTCTTATTTGAAGTGTTTTCCCCTCATTGATCTATATCTTAAACTTCTACTCCTACATTTCTGGGCTTGGGAAAGTATACTATTCCATTTCATTTGAAGTGACAGTTTCAATTAGAAATGTTTTTCATTTTACTTTTAAATGCTTCTTTTGTTTTCCCAAAATAGAACCTTATTTGTTATATCTAGAGTTATAGGCTATAAATGTTCTTTTTAAAAAAAATTATAGAGTTGAAATTTTAGTTTTTTATTTTCATTCTCATTTTCCTAGTAATGTGTTATTTTTATGGGTTATATGCAATATTAAAAAATAAAGAGAAAAATCCAAAAAGTTGTTCTCTATTTAGTATAGTATATTAATTGTATGTTTTATGCAATCTCAACAACCTAGAAATAGAGATATTTTTTTCATTTCTAGATAAGCTAACCAAAATTTAACACCATTATTCTTTAATTTTGACTCACATCCTTTTCACATGCAAGCTCAATGATTTTAGCTATAAGTACAAACTTCAAAACCTCCCACTTTAACTAATTTGTTATCTGCTAATTAGTACTTAAGTTGGTTGAGAGATATTTTATTTATCAAAGGTTTCAAGTTGAAGTCCCCCTTTTTCTCAAGTTAGAGCTTCGAAAATTTCATGTCATTGGGAATGTATTTCAATCAAGTTATCAAATTGAATCACAGCAAAACAACCTTAATGTTCCTTTTTTATGTTATTTTTTCCATGCAATTTTAGTTTAATTTATACATTAAATTCATATAAAAAGTGATTATTCTCATTTAATAAAAATAGATATCTTTATAAGTAATTTATTTTTAAAGATGAGCATATAAGAAAATTTAGAGAAACAACATAATTTTCTTTTACTGAAAAATTCATTGTAAATCTATCACCACATGGATGAGTTTCTACAGGAAAAATAGCACTTTGATCTAAAATGTATGTTTTATATTTCAAATGCATATTCCTACATTGAATTTGACCTACATAGTTTCTTATAGTGACTTAAAATGATATTTTTTATACTATTATGAACTACTTCTCATGAAGATCTCGTGTGGGTGATGTACTAACATGTAAAGGATTTTAAGAGGTCACATTAGGGAAAGAATAGTACCCCAGTAATATTGAAAGGATGGAAAAATGAGGTAATTATAAAGAAAAAACTTAAGGAATAATTGAAATAGTACATGTATGACTTGGTATTCAAGTAATTTATGATCTTCATGAATCATGGGCAATGCAAAATAGAAATTTATCAAATAGGATATGATGTGCTCCTATTTTAAGAAATAGATAATGCCTCTAAGTCCTCAAAATTTTCTATCCAATAAAGATTACTCGTATAGATTCAAAATTGTTAATTTTTCACTTAAATATTTTCAAATTGATGGCCCCGAGCCCTTCTTACACGTGGCAATACACAGTTCGTTTATAATCAAATATGAATAAAAATTACATGTGAGATTCACCGACCCGCTAGCTCATTTAACAACTGAGCAATCAAATTAATTTGAACGTAACGCCATAAATGGATAACAATGGGTTACGGTACCTGGAGGTGTCTCGACTGTCGTGGCAATAAATTCAAATCCTATCGTGGATCTGTTGTATTAACTACGCTCACTCTGAACCTTGTGCCAGTCTCCTTGTGTTTTGCAATGCCTTCAGCTATATTTGGTTATTTCCGCTTTCGAAACGGAGGGGAGGGTTTGTCTTATGGTTTCTGCAAAACCGGTGACACTACATTGGTCCGACTGTTATGCCTTGGCACATTTGCGTGAACAACGGAATTAATCCATCCTCCAGGTAAAAACTCCATTGAAGTCTCGTTGTGAGACTTTGTTGTTTCATCTTTTGCTCTACCTGCAACTTCGCAATGCAACTCATTGCCGAATGGGGGTAATGGTTTACTGTCGGCTCTTTTCTTTGTTTTTACTTTGCTTCTCTACGTTTGTTACACTCTTGCACATTCAACTGTTAACTTGTTCTTCTGCACGATATCTTTTGTGTTCCAGGTGTTGGGTTACCAAGTCTCCCTGTGGCTAGTTACGCTCAATCAACGAAGTCATAGGTATTTTCCTGACTCCATGATGACAATTTCGCACCTTTTTACCCGGTGTCTCTGACCGTTTGTGCTCCTCTGTGAGCAGGTTGTTCGTCCAAACCTGGAAAGTTAGTCCTATTCTGTTTTCAACCTTTTCGGTAAGTTTCCTCAATCTCTTGTCCGCCCAGTTTTATTTTTTGGTTTGTCAATTCGACCCCTTGACTTCAGTCACAATTCTAACAGGGTTTTGTTTGTGTTACAGGTTCTTTCTCGGTGTTAACTTCGTCTGGCGACCCCCATGGAATCGTCGAAACCCCAAGGGTAGGGTCAACGTTGCCCTGTGCTTTCAATAGATGAAGTCTTATATTTTATGTTTGCTAAATCTCGATTGGCCGTTAGGATTTCACTCTGGAATTTTATGTAAAAATTGGGAATGCTTGGCGGACTGTTCTTTTTGGTTGTATTTATGAGGGTTCGGTTACAAACCCTCCTCCAATCTGTTATTTGAGACTCTGTTTCACTCTGTCTATGGATATTACAAGACTTTGACGAACTATTTTCTATCAATATGAGAACACTTCACTTCATAATCAATGTTAATTATTTGTGATAGAAATTTACCTGTTCCGGCCTGTGGTTGCTTTGTTATTTGTTTTCGCTGTGTAAGTCGGTAGTCCTGTTCATTATGGTCTTGCCACTGGTTTCAATAACAAGCGATCTTCACCCTACGCATGCTATTCTATTTGGCCGTAGTTTCAAAATCCTTTAATTTAGTTTTGTGCGTATTCCAAATTAACGTGCATTTCATAAAACAATATAAAAAAGAGAGTAAGGTCTCGTTACACTGATATCAATTCGAATTCAATAACTTTGCTGAAAAGATATTAGATTACATATGGTTTCTTTTCTAATTCAATCTTGTTTCTATTCTTCTTTTCTTCGAAGGAAATCTCGAACCCCTATCTAAGATTTTCCTCCATTTAAATACCTGTACACATAAAACAGTTCTGGGTTTTTCGGTTGAACTGTCAACTGAAATTTTCCTAACTACCTTGATAGTTTCTTATTTTTGTTTAACAGAAAACAAACTTCTAATTAACTACAGGAAAAGATTTGACATTCCTAGTCCTCTTTTCATTGTCCAACTGTCAAACTATAAAGTAAACAAAAATAAACAAAAGAAACACAGGTACAATAACCTGTCCATAAAAATGTGTTAATTACCGAGACAGCTAACCATCTTACGCCTCCTCTGAGCTGGATGCTCCTGCATCAGGCTCCCAGGGTGGCAAAAGGTCATGGCTCCGCTCCATGAGTTCTTCGACTGAATAACCTGTTTTCTGTATCTGCGTTGCATCAAGCCATGAACTGTCCTCAATTGGACGGTTCTTCCATTTGACCAAATATTGCAGATATTCCTTCCTATGTGTGCGCTTGGCTACCTATGTGTCGAGAATATGTTCGATCTCAAGGGGCTGTGCCATAGGCATCTGTCTCATCCAAGAACCCTCATCAAATTCGGTGTCCCGTTCTGGCCTCACTGTTGCGTCACCCTTAGAACCAGCAACATAAGGAAACAGGTCTGCCACATTAAACATGGGTGAAATACCTATCCATGGTGGCAACTGCAATTCATAAGCATTTGCAGAAAACTTGCGAATGATTTTGCAGGGGCAAATCTTTTTAAATTTCAGCTTGTTATATTCTCTTTTTTGAAATCGTTCCTTGTGCAAATGTGTAAGGACTTCATCCCCAACATTGAACTGAACTTCCCCCCTTTTTGAATCAACCCGCTATTTGTACATTTGACTGATGTCCTGCAACTTCAGCTTCACCTGCTCATCTAAGTCACTCATTTCTTGGGTGAAATATTCCCCATTAGCACGTCGTTTTTCAAGTTTCCCTAAGTCTCGCAGCTCATGCACTCCACGAGGATGCATGCCATACAAGATTTGGAAGGGACTGCAACCTGTGTTGTGATTTGGTGAATCGTTGTATGTGAATTCCGCCTGAGAAAGCACGCGGTCCCACATTCGAGAATTTTCTCCTATTAAACTCCGTAGCAGGTTTCCCAGACTCCTGTTTACCACTTTTGTTTGTTTGTCAGTCTGTGGGTGGTAAGCAGAGCTAAAATGTAACTGAGTGTCTAGTGAATGAGTCCCATGGTCTGCCGGGAATAGGAAGTCCAAGCTGAATGAGTCCAATGGTCTGCCCGGAATAGGTAGTGGCATATAAAGACCTGCATTTTGACTGTGACCTTTCGCCAATTGACATGTCTTACACCTGCTTACGTATCTCTGCACGTCCCGTCGCAACCTTGGCCAAAAATAAAAGTGTTCAACCTGTGAACATGTCTTGTCTATATCGAAATGTCCCGCTAGAACTCCACTGTGCTTTTCTCGAATAGTGTTCTCCCTCATCGAACAGTCGGGAATACATAACTGTCCTCCCCTGAACAATAGTCCCTCCTGCAAATTGTAGTCCAACCATGGACTATTATTTCTCAACAGAGGGTTTTGGCAGGCTTCATAAGGCTCCTTAAAGTCTGCATCTATTTGATACAGATCCCTCAAGTGCTCAAAACCCAAAACTTGCATTTTACTCTCCTGCAAGAGTAAGGACCTTCTACTTAATGCATCTGCCACCTTGTTGGCCTACCCACTAATATGTTTAAGCACAAATGTAAAACTCTGCAGATACTCAACCCATTCTGCATGCTTGTGGTTCAACTTATGCTGCTGCATAATATACTGTAATGTAGAATTATCCAAAAATAAAACAAACTCATTACCTAATAGGTAATATCTCCAATGCTTCAATGCTTGTACAATTGCGTAGAACTCCTTGTCATAGGTTGATTACTTCTATCTACTCTCGTTCAGCTTCTCACTAAAATACGCAACCGGCCTGTCTTCCTGACTGAGTACTGCTCCAATGGCGGTACCACTGGCATCACAAAGAACTTGGAAAAGTTTGTTGAATTCAAGCAACCTCAATATCGGCCTTTCTGTAATCTTCTTCTTTAAAGTCTGAAAACTTTTTTCTGCTGCCTCTGTCCAGCAAAAAGGCTAATTTACCTTCTTTATCGTATCCAACATGGGTGCGCAGATTCCACTGAAATTCCTAATGAATTTCCTGTAAAAACTTGCTAATCCGTGAAAAATTTGGACCTCAAATAAACTCTTCGGGGATGGCCAACTAATTATAGCTGCCACCTTTTCTGGAGCCATCTTCAACTCATTTTCTGCAATTACAAAACCTAGATATACCAACTCCTGCTGGAAAAAAGTACACTTCTTTAGATTTATCAGCAGCTTATTCTACTGCAGCTTCCTCAACACACTTCGAACATCCCTGAAGTGTTCCTCCCGTGTCTTGCTGAAAACCAATATGTCATCCAAATAAATGATTACAAACTTCCCAATGAGCTCTTTTAGCACTTCGTTCATTAGGCACATAAACGTACTAGCGGCATTATTCAGGCCAAATGGCATCACTAGCCACTCATACAGCCCTTCATTCTTCTTGAAGGCTATCTTCAATTCGTCTCCTTCCCGGATTTGGATCTGGTGGTAGCCACTCTTCAAATCAATCTTCGAAAAATATGCTGCCCCACTTAAACAGTCCATCATGTCATCCATTTGCGGCAATGGAAACCTGTACCTGATCGTAATCTTATTAATGGCTCTTGAGTCTGTGCACATTCGCCATTCGCCACCTTTCTTAGGAGCTAACACTGTCGGAATTTCACAGGGACTCATACTCTCTCTGATCAGCCCTTTATCAAGCAGATCTTGTACCTATTTTCGAATTTCTTCATTATCCTTCGGGCTCATGCGATAAGCTGCCTTATTTGGCAAGCTAGCTCCTGGTATAAAATCGATACAATGGTTGATGCTTCTCTTAGGTGGCAATTCGTTAGGTAAGTCATCTACGATGATATCGCCAAAATCTTGCAGCATGTTCTGGATCTCTTCTGGCAGATCTGTGATCTTGCTATGCAAAACCACTATTTTTTGTCTCCTTACAACAACATAATTAACATCATCATCCTCAATCTATTTCAGAAATTCCTTTCCGCCCACAAGTAATGCCTTCACTCCACTAGCTTCTGCTGTGTTTCCCTCCTTGATGGGTACAAGCGTATGCTTGATCCCATTTTTAACGAACTTGTAACAGTTCGTCTTCCCATCATGAACTACTTTTCTGTCATACTGCCAGGGTCTTCCCAACAGGATATGATAGACATCCATCAGCATAACATCGCAGATAATTTTGTCCTTATATCTGCCTATCTGGAACTCCACCTCGCACTGTTCATCAACTAAAAATTGATGTCCTTTCTGCAGCCACGACACTTTGTAGGGAGTGGGATGTTTCAGTTGTTTCAGTCCCAACTTCTCCACCATTTTTGTGGCCACCAAATTATCGGTGCTCCCACTGTCAATGATCAGTTTGCAGCACTTACCCTGTGATTTGCAAACTGTCCGGAACAAAGCCTTTCTTTGGTCTGGTTCCACAATCTTCTTCGTTGGTTTTATCAACACCTTGTTCAGCACCAAGGCTTCCCCTGTCTCTGGTGTATTTTCCACTTCCTGAGGTGGTGCTTCCGCTTCCTCAGGTTGGGTAACATAAGCTCCTCTCCCACCTGCTTGTTCACCTTCAGGACATTCATACGACTTGTGCCCCCACTTGTGGCACCTATAGCACTGGACAGATCCTCTGCCCTGACCATTACCTCTCCCTCACTGGTTTGGTCGTCCCCCTCTAGTGCTATTGTCCTCTTCTGTTGTTCCTGCAGATTTGGAACTGCTGCCTTCTTCATTGGAACCCGTACCTCTTCCTCTGCAAAAAGGCCTTCCCCTTTCCTCTGCCAGATCCACCTCCTCTTCTGGCATTCTACTTCCTGATTATTTTCTCCTCTTCCTTCAAGGCAAACTGATATGCCTCATCCAAAGTTCTGGGTGAGAGAATACTGATTTCATCCAGTATCTCCCCTCTCAATCCATTCACAAACCTCGCTGTTTTTTCTGGGGTATCTTCTATATACCCTGCTCTCAAATTCAATTTATAAAACTCTTCTGTATAGTATTTAACTGTCACTCCCCTTTGCCTCAAGTTTTGTACTTGCCTGTACAGCATAATTTGATAATATTTAGGCAGAAAATTCTCTTTCAGCTTTGCCTCCATTCTGGCCCACTTCTTTATAGGTTGTTTATTTAGCCTTTTCCTTTCTTCCTGAACGTTGTCCCACCACAAGGACGCATGTACTTTCAGCTTGGTGGCAGCGAACTTCACCCTCTTGTCCTCACTGATTTCCTCAAAGTCAAAATATTTGTTCACTTCGCTAAGCCAATCCAGCAACACCTCTGCCGACAAGCTTCCATCATAAGTGGAAAGCTCATGTTTTGGCTTATGATTAGATTAAAAAACTGACCTCAGTAATCTTAGTTCAGGTGCCTCTCCTTCCAAACCATCTGCTTTTTCTTCAATTTCTTCATCACTGTCATCCCTTCCTATGGGGTCTCTCCTCCTTCTAGCTTCTATTGCTGCCAACCGCTCATTCAGAATTCGAATCTCTTCTCTCAGTCCCTCATCTGCTACTCTTCGGACTGCTCTTCCTCCTCCTCTTCCTCATCCTCGTCTACCAACCTCCATTTTCCCTGTTCAGCAAACCCCCTCTGATACCAAAAATGATGGCCCCCAGCCCTTCTTACACGTGGCAATACACAGTTTCATTTATAATCAAATATGAATAAAAATTACATGTGAGATTCAATGACCCGCCAGCTCATTTAACAACTCAGCAATCAAATTAATTTGAACATAACGCCATAAATGGATAACAATGGGTTACGGTACCTGGGGATGTCTCGACTGTCGTGGCAATAAATTCAAATCCTATCGTGGATCTGTTGTATTAACTACGCTCACTCCGAACCTTGTGCCAGTCTCCTTGTGTTTTGCAATGCCTTCAGCTGTATTTGGTTATTTCCGCTTTCGAAATGGAGGGGAGGGTTTGTCTTCTGGTTTCTGCAAAACCAGTGACACTACACTGGTCCGACTGTTATGCCTTGGTGCTTCTGCGTGAACAATGGAATTGATCCTTCCTCCAGCTAAAAACTCCGTTGAAGTCTCGTTGTGAGACTTTGTTGTTTCATCTTTTGCTCTGCCTGCAACTTCGCAATGCAACTCGTTGCCGAATGGGGTAATGGTTTACTGTCGGCTCTTTTCTTTGTTTTTACTTCGCTTCTCTACGTCTGTTACACTCTTGCACATTCAACTGTTAACTTGTTCTTCTGCATGATATCTTTTGTGTTCCAGGTGTTGGGTTACCAAGTCTCCCTGTTGCTGGTTACACTCAATCAACGAAGTCACAGGTATTTTCCTCTCTCCATGCTGACAATTTCGCACCTTTTTACCTGGTGTCTCTGACCATTTCTGCTCCTCTGTGAGCAGGTTGTTGGTCCAAACCTAGAAAGTTAGTGCTGTTCTATTTTCAACCTTTTCAGTAAGTTTCCTCAATCTCTTGTTCGCCCAGTTTTCTTTTCTGGTTTGTCAATTCGACCCCTTGACTTCAGTCACAATTCTAACAGGTTTTTGTTTGTGTTTACAGGTTCTTTCTCGTTGTTAACTTTGTCTGGCGACCCCCCTGGAATCTTCTAAACCCTAAGGGTAAGGTCAATGTTGCTCTGTGCTTTCAATAGATGAAGTCTTATAGTTTATGTTTGCTAAATGCTGGTTGGACGTTAGGGTTTCACTCTGGAATTTTATGTAAAAATGGGGAATGCTTGGCGGACTGTTCTTTTCGGTTGTATTTATGGGGGTTCGGTTACAAACCCTCCTCCAGTCTATTATTTGAGACTCTGTTTCACTCTGTCTGTGGATAGTACAAGACTTTGACGAACTATTTTCTATGAATATGAGAACACTTCACTTCGTAATCAATGTCAATTATTTGTGATGGAAATTTACATGTTCCGGCCTGTGGTTGCTTTGTTATTTGTTTCCGCTGTGTAATTCGATAGTCTTGTTCGTTATGGTCTTGCCACTGGCTTCAATAACAAGCGATCTTCGCCCTGCGCATGTTATTCTATTTGGCCGTAGTTTCAAAATCCTTTCATTCAGTTTTGTGCTTATTCCAAATTAACGTGAATTTCATAAAACAATATAAAAAAGAGAGTAAGGTCTCGTTACACTGATATCAATTCGAATTCAATAACTTTGCTGAAAAGATATTAGATTACAGATGGTTTCTTTTCTAATTCAATCTTCTTTCTATTCTTCTTTTCTTTGAAGGAAATCTCGAACCCCTATCTAAGATTTTTCGTCCATTTAAATACCTGTAAACATAAAACAGTTCTGGGTTTTTCAGTTGAACTGTCAACCGAAATTTTCCTAACTACCTTGACAGTTTCTTATTTTTGTTTAACAGAAAACAAACTTCTAATTAACTACAGGAAAAGATTTGACATTCCTAGTCCTCTTTTCATTGTCCAACTGTCAAACTATAAAGTAAACAAAAATAAACAAAAGAAACACAGGTACAATAACCTGTCAATAAACATGTGTTAATTACCGAGACAACTAACCATCTTGCGCCTCCTCTGAGCTGGATGCTCCTGCATTAGGCTCCCAAGGTGGCAAAAAGTCATGGCTCCGCTCCATGAGTTCTTCGACTGAATAACCTGTTTTCTGTATCTGCGTTGCATCAACCCATGAACTGTCCTCAATTGGACGGTTCTTCCATTTGACCAAATATCGCAGATATTCCTTCCTACGTGTGCGCTTGGCTACCTGTGTGTCGAGAATACGCTCGACCTCAAGGGGCTGTGCCATAGGCATCTGTCTCATCCAAGAACCCTCATCAAATTCGATGTCTCGTTCTGGCCTCACTGTTGCGTCACCCTCAGAACCAGTAACATAAGGAAATAGGTCTGCCACATTAAAGATGGGTGAAATACCTATCCCTGGTGGCAACTGCAATTCATAAGCATTTGCAGAAAACTTGCGAATGATTTTGCAGGGGCCAATCTTTTTAAATTTTAGCTTGTTATATTCTCTTTTTTGAAACCGTTCCTTGCACAAATGTGCAAGGAATTCATCCCCAACATTGAACTGAACTTCCTGCCTTTTTTAATCAACCTGCTGTTTGTACCTTTGACTACTGTCCTGCAACTTCAGCTTCACCTGCTCATGTAAGTCGCTCATTTCTTGGGCGAAATCTTCCCCATCAGCACTTCATTTTTCAAGTTTCCCTAAGTCCCACAGCTCATGCACTCCGCGAGGATGCATGCCATACAAGATCTGGAAGGGACTGCAACCTGTGCTGTGATTTGGTGAATCGTTGTATGCGAATTCCGCCTGAGAAAGCACGCGGTCCCACATTCGAGAATTTTCTCCTATTAAACTCCGTATCAGGTTTCCCAGACTCCTGTTTACCACTTTTGTTTGTCCATCAGACTATGGGTGGTAAGCAGAGCTGAACTGTAACTAAGTGTCCAACTTCTTCCACAGGGTTCACCAAAAATGTCCGGTGAACTTCACATCCCTGTCGGAAATGATGGAACTCGGTAGACCATGCAGTCTAACTATCTCTGTGAAAAACAAGTGTGCTACGTGAGTAGCATCACTGGTTTTCCTGCAGGGTATAAAATGTGCCATCTTTGAAAACCGATCCACTACCACCATCACTGAATCAAAACCCGCTGAGTCTTAGGAAAACCGAAGACAAAGTCCAAGCTGACTGCGTCCCATGGATTGCCCGGAATAAGTAGTGGCATATAAAGACCTGCATTTTGACTGTGACCTTTCGCCAATTGACATGTCTTAAACCTGCTTACGTATCTCTACACGTCCCGTCGCAACCTTGGCCAAAAATAAAAGTGCTAAACCTGTGAACATGTCTTGTCTATACCGAAATGTCCGGCTAGACCTCCACTGTGCTTTTCCCGAATAATGTTCTCCCTCATCGAATAGTTGGGAATACATAACTGTCCTCCCCTGAACAATAGTCCCTCCTGCAAATTGTAGTCCAACCATGGACTATTATTTCTCAACAGAGAGTTTTGGTAGGCTTCATAAGCCTCCTTAAAGTCTGCATCTGTTTGATACAAATCCCTCAAGTGCTCAAAACCCAAAACTTGCATTTTACTCTCCTGCAAGAGTAAGGCCCTTCTACTTAACGCATTTTCCACCTTGTTGGCCTACCCACTAATATGTTTTAGCACAAATGTAAAACTCTGCAGATACTCAACCCATTCTACATGCTTATGGTTCAACTTATGCTACTGCATAATATACTGTAATGCAGAATTATCCAAAAATAAAACAAACTCATTACCTAATAGGTAATATCTCCAATGCTTCAATGCTTGTACAATTGCGTAGACCTCCTTGTCATAGGTTGAGTACTTCTGTCTACTCTCGTTCAACTTTTCACTGAAATACGCGACCGGCCTATCTTCCTGACTGAGTACTACCCCGGTGGCAGTACCACTGGCATCACAACGAACTTGGAAAATTTTGTTGAAGTCAGGCAACCTCAATATCGGCCTTTCTGTAATCTTCTTCTTTAAAGTCTGTAAACCTTTTTCTGCTGCCTCTGTCCAACAAAAAGGCTTATTTACCTTCTTTATCGTATCCAACATGGGTGCGCAGAGTCCACTGAAATTCCTAATGAATTTCCTGTAAAAACTTGCTAATCTGTGAAAACTTCGGACCTCAAATAAAATCTTCGGGGATGGCCAGCTAATTATAGCTGCCACCTTTTCTGGATCCATCTTCAACTCATTTTCTGCAATTACAAAACCCAGATATACCAACTCCTGCTCGAAAAAAGTACACTTCTTCAGATTTATCAACAGCTTATTCTGCTGCAGCTTCCTCAACACACTTCGAACATGCCTAAAGTGTTCCTCCCGTGTCTTGCTGAAAATCAATATGTCATCCAAATAAATGATTAAAAACTTCCCAATGAACTCTTTCAGCACTTCGTTCATTAGGCGCATAAACGTACTAGGGGCATTACTCAGGCCAAATGGCATCACCAGCCACTCATACAGCCCTTCATTCGCCTTGAAGGCTATCTTCGATTCGTCTCCTTCCCGGATTCAGATCTGGTGGTAGCCACTCTTCAAATCAGTCTTCGAAAAATATGCTGCCCCACTTAAACAATCCATCATGTCATCCATTCAAGGCAATGGAAACCTATACCTGATCATAATCTTATTAATGGCTCTTGAGTCTGTGCACATTCGCCATTCGCCACCTTTCTTAGGAGCTAACACTGTCGGAATTGCATAGGGACTCATACTCTCTCTGATCAGCCCTTTATCAAGCAGTTCCTGTACCTATTTTTGAATTTCTTCATTATCCTTCGGGCTCATGTGATAAGCTGCCTTATCTGGCAATCTAGCTCCTGGTATAAAATCGATACAATGGTTGATGTTTCTCTTAGGTGGCAATTCGTTAGGTAAGTCATCTACGATGATATCGCCAAAATCTTGCAGCATGTTCTGAATCTCTTCTGGCAGATCTGTGATCTTGGTATGCAAAAACATTGTTTTTGGTCTCCTTACAACAGCATAATTAACATCATCATCCTCAATCTGTTTCAAAAATTCTTTTCCGCCCACAAGTAATGCCTTCACTCCACCAGCTTATGTTGTGTTTCCCTCCTTGATGGGTTCAAGCGTATGCTTGATCCCTTTTTTAACGAACTTGTAATAGTTCATTTTCCCATCATGAACTACTTTTCTGTCATACTGCCAGGGTCTTCCCAACAGGATATGACAGACATCCATTGGTATAACATCGCAGATAATTTTGTCCTTATATCTGCCTATCTAGAACTCCACCTCGCACTGTTCATCAACTAACAGTTGATGTCCTTTCTAAAGCCACGAAAATTTTTAGGGAGTGGGATGTTTCAACCGTTTCAGTCCCAACTTCTCCACCATTTCTATGGCCACCAAATTATCGGTGCTCCCACTGTCAATGATCAGTTTGTAGCACTTACCCTGTGATTTGAAAACTGTCCGGAACAAAGCCTTTCTTTGGTCTGGTTCCACAATCTCCTTCACTCGTTTTATCAACACCTTCTTTAGCACCAAGGCTTCCCCTGTCTCTGGTGTATTTTCCACTTCCTGAGGCGGTGCTTCCGCTTCCTCAGGTTGGCTAACATAACCTCCTCTCCCACCTGCTGGTTCACCTTCAGGACATTCATACGACTTATGCCCCCACTTGTGGCACCTATAGCACTGGACAGCTCCTCTGCCCCGACCATTACCTCTCCCTCACTCGTTTTGTCATCCCCCTCTAGTGCTGTTGTCCTTTTCTGCTATTCCTGTAGATTTGGAACTGCTGCCTTCTTCATTGGAACCTGTACCTCTTCCTCTACCAAAGGCCTTCCCCTTTCCTCTGCGAGATCCACCTCCTCTTCTGGAATTCTTCCTCCTGATTATTTTCTCCTCTGCCTTCAAGGCAAACTGATATGCCTCATCCAAATTTCTGGGCGAGAGAATACTGATTTCATCCAGTATCTCCCCTCTCAATTTGTTCACAAACCTCGCTGTTATTTCCGGGGTATCTTCTATATACCCTGCTCTCAAATTCAATTTATAAAATTCTTTGGTATAGTCTTTAACCGTCACTCCCCTTTGCCTCAAGTTTTGTACTTGCCTGTACAACATAATTTGATAATATTTAGGCAGAAACTTCTCTTTCAGCTTTGCCTCCATTCTAGCCCACTTCTTTATAGGCTGTTTATTTAGCCTTTTCCTTTATGCCTGAATGTTGTCCCACCACAAGGACGCATGTACTTTCAGCTTGGTGGCAGCGAACTTCACCCTCTTGTCCTCGCTGATTTCCTCAAAGTCAAAATATTTGTTCACTTCGCTAAGCCAATCTAGCAACACCTCTGCCGAAAAGCTTCCATCATAAGTGGAAAGCTCATGTTTTGGCTTATGACTAGATAACAAAACTGACCTCAGTAATCTGAGTTTAGGTGCCTCTCCTTCCAAACCATCTGCTTGTTCTTCAATTTCTTCATCACTGTCATCCCCTCCTACGGGGTCTCTCCTCCTTCCAGCTTCTACTGCTGCCAACCGCTCATTCAGAATTCAAATCTCCTCTCTCAGTCCCTCATCTGCTACTCTTCGGACTGCTCTTCCTCTTCCTCTTCCTCGTCCTCGTCTACCAACCTCCATTTTCCCTATTCAGTAAACCCGCTCTGATACCAAAAATGATGGCCCCCCAGCACTTCTTACACGTGGCAATACACAGTTTCGTTTATAATCAAATATGAATAAAAATTACATGTGAGATTCAATGACCCACCAGCTCATTTAACAACTCAGCAATCAAATTAATTTGAACGTAACGCCATAAATGGATAATAATGGGTTACGGTACCTGGGGGTGTCTCGATTTTAGTGGCAATAAATTAAAATCCTATCATGGATCTTTTGTATTAACTATGCTCACTCTGAACCTTGTGCCAGTCTCCTTGTGTTTTTCAATGCCTTCAGCTGTATTTGGTTATTTTTGCTTTCGAAACGGAGGGGAGGGTTTGTCTTCTGGTTTCTGCAAAACCGGTGACACTACACTGGTCCAACTGTTATGCCTTGGCGCTTCTGCGTGAACAACGGAATTGATCCTTCCTCCAGCTAAAAACTCCATTGAAGTCTCGTTGTGAGACTTTGTTGTTTCATCTTTTGCTCTGCCTGCAACTTCGCAATGCAACTCGTTTCCGAATGGGGGTAATGGTTTATTGTCGGCTCTTTTCTTTGTTTTTACTTCACTTCTGTACATCTGTTACACTCTTGCACATTCAACTATTAACTTGTTCTTCTGCATGATATATTTTGTGTTCCAGGTGTTGGGTTACCAAGTCTCCCTATGGCTGGTTACGCTCAATCAACGAAGTCACAGGTATTTTTCTCTCTCCATGCTGACAATTTTGCAGCTTTTTACCCGGTGTCTCTGACCGTTTGTGCTCCTCTGTGAGCAGGTTGTTGGTCCAAACATGGAAAGTTAGTCTTGTTCTATTTTCAACCTTTTCGGTAAGTTTCCTCAATCTCTTGTCTGCCCAGTTTTCTTTTCTAGTTTTTCAATTCTACCCCTTGACTTCAGTCACAATTCTAACAAGGTTTTGTTTGTGTTTACAGGTTCTTTCTCGATGTTAACTTCGTCTGGCGACCCCCATGGAATCGTCGAAACCCCAAGGGTAGGGTCAACGTTGCCCTGTGCTTTCAATAGATGAAGTCTTATAGTTTCTGTTTGCTAAATGCCGGTTGGCCGTTAGGGTTTCACTCTGGAATTTTATGTAAAAATGGGGAATGCTTGGCGGACTGTTCTTTTTGGTTGTATTTATGAGGGTTCGGTTACAAACCCTCCTCCAGTCTGTTATTTGAGACTCTGTTTCACTCTGTCTGTGGATAATACAAGACTTTGACGAACTATTTTCTATGAATATGAGAACACTTCACTTCGTAATTAATGTTAATTATTTGTGATGGAAATTTACCTATTCCGGCCTGTGGTTGCTTTGTTATTTGTTTCCGCTGTGTAAGTCGATAGTCCTGTTCGTTATGGTCTTGCCACTGGCTTTAATAACAAGCGATCTTCACCCTGTGCATGCTACTCTATTTGGTCGTAGTTTCAAAATCCTTTCATTTAGTTTTGTGCTTATTCCAAATTAATGTGCATTTCATAAAAAAATATGAAAAAGAGAGTAAGGTCTCGTTACACTGATATCAATTCGAATTCAATAACTTTGCTGAAAAGATATTAGATTACAGATGGTTTCTTTTCTAATTCAATCTTGTTTCTATTCTTCTTTTCTTTGAAGGAAATCTCGAACCCCTATCTAAGATTTTTCCTCCATTTAAATACCTGTAAACATAAAACAGTTCTGGGTTTTTCAGTTGAACTGTCAACCGAAATTTTCCTAACTACCTTGACAGTTTCTTATTTTTGTTTAAGAGAAAACAAACTTCTAATTAACTACAGGAAAATATTTGACATTCCTAGTCCTCTTTTCATTGTCCAACTGTCAAACTATAAATTAAACAAAAATAAACAAAAGAAACACAGGTACAATAACCTGTCCATAAACATGTGTTAATTAACGAGACAGCTAACCATGTGCCTCCTCTGAGCTGGATGCTCCTGCATCACAAATCAAATTGAAAAATGAGTGAGGTATATATGTGAGTTCTATATCCTACTCATAGATAGATAAATTTTATATTGGATATCTAAAATTTCACCAAATAATCTCTATATTAATGCCCATCTCTCTTAAATTATGGCTATACTTTTAAATAATTGATGACCTAAATGAAACAATGTTAACATTGATCGAAGTAAGTCACTACACAAGCCTTTTCATTGTGGAAGATGGCCGGAAATAGAAAAGAATAATATAATAAATGTTTTGGAAAAATAAATAGAAAAAATATGTAAGAAAGAAAAATGATCCTTTTATTTATTGAAAATTTATTTATAAATAAATTAAAAGAATAAAAAAAGTAGAAAAAATAAATTGTAACTTAAACTTACTACTTAAAATTGAACACACTAGATAAACCATACTCTTGATTTTGTAAACTGAATATGTAAGCCCAATTTACCGTGGCTCTCTTGTTTTAATCTTTGGTGTAGTTTTCCATTTCAATTTTTGTAGGTCTCAAGGCAAGTAGAATAATTAAAAAAAGAAAACTCTGGTTTTACTAGATTATTGTTGTTACAGTAGAAAAGGATGTCATTTTGTGTATGTCTCTTTATTGTAGTAAATATAGATGCAATTTCTTGTATATCTCTATAAAAATTAGATTGTATAAAAAAAAATTAAAAAAATATATTTGTAAACATTTAATTTATTATATTAAATATTTTATAAATTTGTGAATTTTTTCTTTTTCATTTCTATTATTTTGGAATATTATAATCATGTACATACTTATTTTCTATTTTATTATTTTATTTTTTCATAATATCAATTTAATTATTCAGTTTAAGACAACTTTTATTATATTACTTAACAAATGAATATATGTTTTAAACCTGGTTTTTTTAATTTGAAGTTTGTTTGTTATAGAAGATTGTTATGATTAATGTGAAATAAATTTTTTGGAGTGAATCGTTATCATGATTAGTGTGAAGTAAATTCCTTCCAAAGTGTCATTCTCAGAGCAATAAACATTCTGAACTCTCTCCAACCATCAAACATATAGATTGTCCACAAAATAATAAAGACTGTAGGAACATATAGATTTTCCACAAAATAATAAAGTGTAGGAATTTTGCATATAGATTTTCCACATAATAATAAAGTGTAAGAATTTTACAAGTGATTATACATATCAAGGAATTCTCTTCCAATAACATTTAATCAACATTGTTTTTCACAATACAAATTTATTAAGACATTAACGATGTTAACAACACAATATATCTTTCCAGCTATAAGCCTTGGCTTCTTTTGCTGAACTTGTAGTAACCCAACCAACATTGTTAAACGGTTATTCATTAAATATTTTCTTACAACCATAAACAAACTGATAATAAGCTCTCTCAGAATCCAGTGCCTATGCTAAAAAATAATAACCATATATGTCTGAAGTCCTTACAACTTCAAAACAATAGTACTGGATATAGCATACTCAAGGGCACTTAGGTTTGTTGTCATGTGTCTTGAGGCTGGCATAACATGGGCAGAGATCCTGGCTTCCATATGTACCAGGAGGAACACACTTGCATTTGGCACAGCATGTACAACAAGATCTTAAACATACGTTCTGGCGTGATGCTTCCTTGCATCGTTCTCCGCAGGCTGCATTACAATCTGCGCTGACCAATTCAAGAAACAGTTAATGCCGATGCCAAGCATTGAATTCATCCAAAAAAAAAACTAAAGCAGGAGACAAACCATAACAGCAGGTATGGGCTTACGATTCACAGGTAAAAGTCAGAACCACAAATTCCTAAGATGAGCCTTGACTTCACTTCTACAACCTAATGATACGAAAGCTGAAATAACGAATTCCTAAAACGAGCTTTCGAGTCCACAAGAGGAGTTGAAAACAACCGAAGCAACAATTACAGAAGCTATCAAAGATAAGCAATGGCTATGAGCATTGAATTCGAACAACCACCTTAGTAATAAAAGCAATATAAACAGAAAATAACCTAACAAGACAAGTCGTTAGTAATAGAAGCAATTTAAACAGCGAATAACCTAACAAGACAAGTCGTTAATCCACAGGAAAAACTTAAATAATCAATAACATAGGTAAGAAAATGTTGATGCCTAAGCTAAGCTTCGAATTCACAAGAAACAATTAAAGCTGTTGATTCAACAACTATAGGAAATTAATATCATGTGTGCCTATCGCAGCATTTACCTATCGTCTGCAGAAGCCTCCTATTCATTGCATGTGTTTGCGGCTGGAATCGGGAAAAGGAGGGAGACAAGTGTCATTAGTTAAATGAATGATATAATCAACTACATCAATGAATGATATATAGAGGTGGAGATATAATCAGCTACATCAATGAATGATATATAGAGGTGGAGATATAATCACCCCAACTGCTGTTGAAACTCCAATATCAAAAGCGTCGGCATACATCTGCAGATACATTAATCAGCTAAGTTTATCTTCAAAGCCAATCAGATATATTTAACTCCAAGTATCAGATATGAAAAAGTATTACAGGACAACATTCGATTCAGAGAAGCATACATCTGCAGATACATTAATCATCTAAATTTATCTTCAAGGTCAATCAAATATATTTAACTCCAAGTATCAGATGAGAAAAAGTATCACAAGACAACATTCATTGATTTAGAGAAGAAAATAAACTCTATTCGAAAGCAGGTAAATGTAAGTGGCCTCATACCAGAACAGCTAGTAATATCATCACAATATCATCACAAGATATTTTACAGACAAACCGCGTGTAGAAGCAACGAGAGGAGGTTACAGTTGGCGTAGGTATAATACCTATCTTCTTACACTGACATAAATTACCGATCTTCTTCGTACTCTACGAGATGGAAAATCCGACTTCCTACCATCTTCCTCCCATATATCTTGTGGGCGCCTTCATCAAAATATGAAGGTGGCGGTGAGTGCCATCCTTGTCAGCAATTGATCACATTGTATACAGCGTAC
The DNA here is from genome assembly GCA_034641835.2 of Pinus albicaulis. Classification (NCBI taxonomy): domain Eukaryota; kingdom Viridiplantae; phylum Streptophyta; class Pinopsida; order Pinales; family Pinaceae; genus Pinus; species Pinus albicaulis. Next base: position 733,339,524 of record CM076569.1, read on the forward strand.
TATTGCATGATTGACCATAATCAATCCCCTAAAGTGAAGTAAAGTGGAACTCTATCATAATTTTAATACATTTTAAAATTCTCTAGTTTGGTTGTGTCTACGAATACCAACACGTTTGGGCCAATGTGAATACAACTTCCACCATTTCCATTCACCAGTTTCGAGTTTTTTTATCTGCTATGCATGGTAAGTTGCATTAGTGCTCTGCACTCTCAGATGAATCCAGGCCATTGCCAACTGGGCTATGTTATTCGCTGTAAGTTGGATTTTGACAATTTCCATCTGGGTCTCTACCGGGCATTGTAAGTTGGGGCCAACCCATTGACAGCTTGCATATCATTCATTGTAAGGAAAAACATATTATCTGAACACACCAAAATATTAATTTAGTTTATGAAGTCTTCCAAGAAACTTCAAAAGGAAATATCTAGCAAGATAATGATTTTTAATGTATGAGCGTGCTTTGACTACACCAAGATATTAATTTAGTTTGTGAAGTCATCCAAAAAAACTTCAACCAGAAATATCCAGGATATTCTATGATTTAAAAAATTGGTTTACATGTTGGGAAGTTGGAGCTTTCACCATCCCAGGTATCCACGCATTAAACTACATGTGCTGCAATAGTGTCGAGCAAGCTTACAATTTAAATGATTTATTTTAAGCATTTTATAATAAAAAAATTCTATTGACACATTTTAATAGAATTATTTACATTTTCTTAAAGTTCATCTTAATGGATGTAGCTCCCAAATTATATAACATATTATAAACTTTGTATAATAAACAGAAATATTCATGTTTTTTTAGTAGAATTATTTATATTTTCTAAAATTTTTATTGTAGAATTTAGTTTGTTACTTTTTGTTATATCAATAAAAAACAATCATGGGATAAATGTCTGTCATTCCAATGCTTATGCTTTTTGCTAAGATTTTGTTTGAGAAATTTATAATACATTTTATTTTTTTTGTTTCGTAATTACTATGTACCAAAATTATATTAATTAGTTTTATATGTATATTTAAATCTCTTTCGTGATTCATATAAAATTGTAAAAAAAAATCGTTAACATTGTCAATACTTTTATGAAACAACTAGATTTAAAGATGATTAAACTAGTTATTAGGAAAATGGCTAGTTTGACTTTAAAATTTATTTATCAATTTCTAAATATATATTATGTTTTTTAATCTAATTAATAACGGCTAGTTCCATTCTATTATTAAAATATTTGATTTTATTTATTCAATTAATTAATAGATTAAGAAAACTTATTATATATATATATATATATATATATATATATATATATATATATATTTTTTATTTAGTTGATTTAATGATTCATATTATTTATTAAAAGCCCTAGGTTCAAATAAAAAATAACCAATGACCAAAATGGTAAAATAAATAAATAACACAATAAATAAAAATAAGATATAAAATAATAATAATAATAATAAAATTAAATAAATAAATAAATAAAGAAACAATAGGCAGGGCGGAAATAAAAGGCAATCAAGAACATAAGGTAGGTATCCAACACCTGCTGATGTTCCAACCATCATCTCTATTGAGATTAACGAGTCTTTTTTTCGATTTCTAAGACCTCTCTTAATTTTCAATGATGGAAATGGTCGATCCTAGCAATGACCTTCGCCTGTTTGATGCAAATATGATGGTTAGTCTTTTCTGCATTCTCAGCTAGGGCAGATGAGCAGGATCTTCCATGTTTAATGTCAGCAGCATGCTCACAAATCCTTTGATTTATAGACCGACCAGTTTCACCAATGTAAAGTGTCCCATAGGAACAAGGAATTATGTAGACACATTTCCCATCCCTAGGGTCAATCAGGTCTTTAACCAATTTGAGAGAGCTGCGAATCATGTTAAGGGGCTTGAAAGATGATGACACCCTATGCTTCCTAAGGACCCTACCAATTTTATCAGTGGTTCCCTGAATGAACAGAAGACACACACTGCGGGACCATTGACTAGGGCTTTTATTCTTTTTAGTTAGAGGACCTTTTTTTGCTTTAAAGAAAGCTTTAAGGCCTTGCGACCTAGTATACCCAATTTTACAAAAGACACTTAACAGATGGGACTTTTCCCCCTCAAGGTGAGACTCATCAGAGATCCTCAATGCCCTTGTGGCTAAGGGGTTTAGGACACCTAATTTTTGAGCAGTGAAATGGTGGGAACTAGTGTGAAGGTATTGCTCAGTATGAGCTTTCTTTGGAAAAACTTGATGGGAGAAAGAACCATCATCCTTTCTAGAGATAATAACATCAAGGAAGGGAATGTTTTCATCCACCTCATATTCCATGGTGAATTTTATGGAGCACGATTGATCATTAAGATGACAGAAAAAAAAAAAGATCTAACTTTTCTTTGCCATGTGGCCACACGACACAAGTATCATTTAGAAAACTTTTCTAAAGCTTTGGTTGGAAAAGAGTTGAGGAAAGAGCCTTATATTCAAAGTTCTCCATAAACAGATTAGCAACAATTGGGGATAGGGGAGAACCCATGGCAACACTACATGTTTGCTCATATAATTCGCCTTCAAAACTGAAAAAAGTGGAGGTTAAGCAGATCCCGACTAAATGGGTCGTATCAGCATTAGTAATGCGATTAATGAGATCAATAGCCTCATTGATGGGGATATTGGTGTAAAGAGAAACAACATCAAAACTGACAATCCTGCCCCCAGGATCCATTCTAATGTTCTTCAACTCATTAATGAAAGAAGAAGAATCTTTAACATATGAGTCTATACAACCTACGAGAGCCTTGAGCTTATGGGCTAAATACTTGGTGAGAAGGTAAGTCGGACCACCAATGGTATTAACAATGGGTCGAAGGGGGGCACCATCCTTATGGATTTTAGGAAGATCATAGATTCTTGGAGTAAGTGGATTGCTCTCAATCAACTTCTTACTCAAAGAGCTCACTGAGCTACATGATTTAATAGCATCATTGACAGCTCTTGAGATCTTTTTTAAGGGATTTTTACGAAGTTTCCTATAACTCCCACTATTCTCCAAATGATATAACATTTAATTTATACATATATTTAAATCTAATTACAGTTTTTAAAATTTTAATCCAATTATTTATTATATAAATTAAATGTTTCAAAAATTCATAGATATTAAAACCTATGTATCATCTTATATCTCAAATTAACAAAATTTAAATAATAAATAATGAAAATTTAAGAAATGTAATTTTATTTTAAATTATTATAATTATAATTAATTTTTTTGTTTTTATTTTTTTATTTTAAATTATACATTATTTTATTTTGAATAAATTTAATGAACATAAAAAAAAGAGAGTACATGTTGAGCTTTCCTAGGGTTTTTCACGGCCGCTCAAGTTTTTGATAAACTCTGAATCATTCTTTGTCATTGCAACCTGCCAAGTTGTGGATCTGATGGTGAAATGAGTGCCTCGGAATGGGGGAAGCAATCCCCTCCTACCGACGTGTATTGACACGTGAATCGAGTAGTAAAAAAGTATTCCATTAGGTTCTCAAGAGGGCACTGACCCTAACACAAGCCTTGTACTAGGATCCTAATGCCAATATAAAATATGAGGGAAGTGCCTTCCAAGAGCTCCTAGAAACCCTGGTTTGTGATGTCATCCAATAAACTAGAAAATTATCGCAGTTACATGAAAGACCATGCCCTAATCTACAATTTTATCGACATTTCGCCCATAGAAAAGGACTTGATAAATGGATTGAACAAAAATGGCAGTAAAAGGGTCATATAGATCTGAAGTTTGGATCATGAGGTTTTTTACAGTGATTTCTTCTAATTTGCAAGGCAAGGAAAGAATCTTCAAGAATGGTCCATACTTTTACTAAAATGAAGACCTATTTATGACATACTACGAAGAATGATGTAGTCTAGATCGAAAGCAATTTCTCTCTGCTCCAATATGGGTTTGTCTATTCTCCCTACCAGTTTATTTCTGGGATCTTGAAATTCGAGAATGGATCGACAATTCAATTGGACAATTCATGAAAATAGATGAATCTACTTGCCCATGAAGGTACACTTCTTATATCTGCATCTATTTATATGAATATTAACGAACCCCTTCTAGAATTAGTGGAAATGGAATACCAGGACGAAATCTGGCAGTAGTCATTGGATCATGACCATATTCCTTTTCATTGTCGTTGATGTCACGAGTATGGGCATTTGTATTAATTTTTTCCATTGAGTCAAGGAGATCTGGAAGTGCCACAAATTTCGCAAGAACCAACTCCATCACAAGTCAATAGTGAGCGTTTCAAGGAAGCTTCATATAAGAAAAAGATTGTAAAGTAAAAAAATCAACAAGTTCCCAACCCACAAAAGCAAAATACCGGTTAGTATTTGTTCTAAATTTTGTATGAGTGAGGGGGGGGGGGAGTTATAAGAAGGAAAAATCCTCTAAATATTTCAATCACCATTGAGACCCACTGAAATTGGTTTCCAAACCAAAGAGGAAAGCTGAGAAGGAAATTTCAGATAAAGACGAGGAGGAACAATCGATCGATCTATCAACAATGGAGATCAATGTGTCAAAGGAGACACTATGCATGGAGAATGTAGTACTGAAAAGGATTTTGAATGAATCATGTAACCTAGATGGAAGATTCATCTGAGAGGACCAGAAGAATTTTTATCGAGATACATTCCAACAATATATGGAAAAACAATGTCAATGGCAACGAGATCTAGTGGATACACTATACTAGGTAGTTCTCATGATCCAAATAGCCAAAGCAAGGGAGGTAAGATAAAGGGAAGGAACAACATTCAAGTGTTAATCAAATGGTGGGAGAGCTATTAGCTAATTTTCGAAGGGTCATACCGCTCTTGGTGGTATTCCACAAAATAAATAGTGTTCCCCAATGACATTAATCTCTTGGAATGTGAGAAGCCTCAACAACCAAGGTAAACAGAGATATTTACAAGAACACGTTAAAAAGGAGAAGCCCCAGATAGTTCTACTCTAATAAACTAAGGTATGAGGAGAGAAACATGGCGAAATGCTCGAATGCATTCGCCCTAAGTACGAAGTAGTAGATATTGATGCAAGAGGGTGTACTAGAGGTATTTCCATTGTCTAGAAACCTATAGAGACACTCGTTCACTACTTGGTCAACCTGCCCCATATCCTTTCTGGGAAATTTAGTTATATGAGGACTAGAGAATGGGTTTTTATCTTAGCGGTCTACGGCCCTCATATTCCAGGAGATAATGAAGCTTTCCTTAAGAGCAGAGGAAATATGATACAAATGTATACTGAGAAACTTTGTTGATTGGGGATAATTTTAATTTGATCACCTCGTTACATGAGAAAAAGGGTGGTATCATAAGATAGGAACTAGAAATGGAGCTCTTTAGAAAAATGCAAGCATATCGACATCCTTTGGACATTCCAACCATTAATCAAATATATACGTTGAATAAAATGAGAGTAGGAGCACATCAAGTGGCTTCTCGGCTATATGGTTTTCTAGCATCTGAAGAACTGATTAGTAGAGATGTTTAACAAGAAGCCTTAATCCTTCCATTTCTTGGTTCCAACCATTGGCCAATCCCATTGGAAGTAGAAATGAAACAAGGGCACCGTAACTGGACCTTAAGGTTTGAATCCTTCTGGCTATGACATCCATCATTTCGAGAGAAGGTAAAGGATTGGTGGACCTCTAGTTCAGAGGAGGGAAGAAATACCATGCATACCTTCCAACTTCACTAAAGGATTTAAAGCAGAAGATAAAGAAGTGGAATAAACTAGAATTTGGACACATCCAACAATATTGAAAGTAGTTGTAGGCCTACATGCAACAGATGCAACAACAAATGGTAACGCATCGACGCTCGGGAGGTCTGGTAGTGAAATAGGGTAGGCTATTAACTAATATTGAAGAATGAAGAAAGCAAGAAAATATATTATGGAAAAAAAAAGTCCAGGGTTCAATGGCTACGTGAAGGAGAGAGAAACACCTACTTCTTTCATAAAGTCATGGACCAACACAAACAACACAATAGAATATTGTCTCTACTAGACCTAGAAGGGAACCATCTAGTACAATATAAAGACATGGAGAACCTTCTGGTAGATCACTTAAAAAACATCCTGTCATACCCGATCCTTCATAGAACTAGATATATTGACTGCATAACTAGGCATATTCCCTAATTCGTTAGAAGAGACTAGACCATGACACTCATGCGAGTTGTCACCGTGGAGGAGGTAGAAGAGGTAGTTGAAGGTCTGGTGAAAAATAAAGTGCTCAGTGCCGATCGTTTCACAAAAAAAAATCTAGGCAGCCCGACCTATTATGAGAAAATACATTATGGAATTCGTTAAAGAATAAAGAATATCAAGGAAGGTACATCCAGCTCTCAACTCCATTTTTTAAAATTTCATTTCTAAATCTAAACATTATGAATATCCCTAGGTTTTTTGAATTACTTCTCTGTGTGATGTAATTTATAAAATTCTCTCCACCATCATGGTGAATCATATTAAACCAATCATGTCCGCTTTAATATCTCGAGAATAGATTGGTTTTGTTAAAGGTCATAAAATCCTAAATGGAATTATTACATCTCAGTAAGACATGCACTAACTCAAAAGTCTCAAATCCAAGGGCATGATGAGTAAACTTTATCTTTCTAAATCCTATGACTGCCAAATTTGGCCCTACCTACAACGTATAATTGAATCTTTTAGCTTTGAGTCTAGATGGATTCAATGGATTTCTTCTCTAATTTACACCGTTGTGTTCTCTATCCTCCTCAATGGCTCCCCTTCCCAACCGATTAATGCCTCCAAGGAAATTAGACAAGCAAATAGGATCTCCCCTTTCGTTTTTATATTGGCAGTGGAAGGTTTGGGGAGATATATCAAAGCAAAGGTTCAAGAAGGCCACTTCAAAGTGATTTTCTGGTGGGTTAATGAGATTCCCATGACTCCTCATCAATTCTTGGAAGATATTATGCTTTTCTTTTAAGCGAATCTCAATGAATCCACATCCCTCCTGTCCATTCTACAAGACTCTATGCAAGCCTCATGATCCCTGATAGATAATGATAAGTGAGATATATTTTTCTTCAATACCTTGCTTCTGTCTCAATCCTTTTTGGCTAGAATATTGGCTTTTTGTATTGGATTCATTCCATCTAAATATGTGTGCATTCCCCTTATCTTTAATTCCCTCAGAGTTTCCTGTTTGAAATCCCTTCTTGATCGCATTCAATCTCGCCTCAAAAACTCATATTTTCGAGACCTAAACATGTTGAGTAGGTTGGTTCTTCTAAAAGTGGTGCTAAAATTGATTCCCATTGAAAAAAATTCGAGTCTTGCGGTGCCTAAAACTCCATCCTTTGAAATGACAAATATTTTCAAGAAATTCCTCTTGCAAGGAGCACAAAAATTTTAAAAAATGGGATCTTCTTTCTTCGAATTTCCTAATCAAACCTAAAATGGCACGGATTCTAGGCCTCCTTGACCCCTATATTTTAAATTAAAAAATGGGAGAAAAAAATTGGTGGCATTGTATTCAGGGTGGAAATTAACTTTGGAATATTATTTTGGAACAAAAATATCATATGCCCTCATCCACTGAAGGGAGCTTGCGGGTTTAGGATACTCTTAAAGGCTCGTCAATCTTGAATCTAGCAACTTGAAACAAGGATATGCTATGTAGGTACATATTTTAGGAGATCAGAGATGGGGGAAAAGCCTTATTCTAGAAAGACTCATGCCAATACCATTCTAAGACATTTCTATTTACCAACCGATCTGCAAATTTGAGAGTTAACTAGTTCTGGGACACATGAGAAAGTTCCATATGGAGACAATGGAAAAGGATGGAAAATTGACCCAATGCACTTGACTTGCATCAATAGGAAACTTTCAAGAAAGAGCTCAATTATAGAAGGATTACGATCTATGAAGGAATGGAAATCCTTAGATTGGGCTACAAAACTATAAGAATGTTCACAATATAAGAAGGTTATTAGGAGAAAGCAGAAGACCATGAGAAAAATTTCCACCCCCTCTGGTGTAAATTATGGTTTGGACAATTTTGGCCAAAATTCATGTTCTTCCTTTTTCTTGTCAGTAATAGGCACACCCTCACGTGCGAAAAATTACAAAAGCGTGGAGTTCATAGTCCATCTCCGTGTAGCATGTGCACCTCTGAGAATGAAACCATGGAGATGTTATTGAATTCATGCCCCTTTATTAATCAACTTTGGCAGAATCTTGACCTTCTCTTTGGCCATATGGACTGAGGTCATTCAAGTATCAAGGTTACCATTCAAAATTATAGGAAAGGAAAGTTAAAATGTCCAGTCCTAATAAAGCATGGTACATATTACTTGGTTTTCTACTATGGGCAGTATGGAAGGGAAGACATAAGCGGGTATTCAAAGATTAAAAAAAAATAGTGACAAAAATATTGAAATAATTATCCAAAACATCTACGAAATTATTCTTGCGGAAAATGGTATCCGGATGACTGGAAAGTTCTTCCTCAGGAAGCATGAATATTGGCAATGCTTAATCTGTCTCTGCGGATGCTAGCACCACATTTATGGAAATTAAAAATCTACCCCAGCTGATCATCTTTGAGATTATTATGTCTCCCAAAGATTTTTTTTAAGCTTAACTTTGATGGCGCCTCTAAAGGCAACACTGGAATTGCGGGCTTTGGTGGCCTCTTTAGAGATCACCAGGGATGGGTAGTGTGACTCTATGCGTCATATTGTAGTATTGAGAGCAATAATGGGGTAGAATTAAATGCAGTTAGACGTTGTATTCTTATTGTAAGAAGGGAATGTTTCCATAAATTGGTGGTCGATGGAGACTATCCACTTGTTATAGACATCATCAAAAAGCTACATCAAGGATCCCAATGGGAAAAGGTTAGCAAAAGTTGGAGAACTGCTTGGTTAATAACTCAAATACATTATTCCCTCTCATCTTCATCGATGATGTAATGCCGCAATATATTTCTTGGAAAATTGGGGATGCAGTTACCCTAGAAAGTACCTAGATGTAACCAAGGACTATGAGTCTCATGAAGAAATATTAGAGCCCTTTGCATGTGATCCTGGACTGGGATATGAATCCCAATCAGTCTCCCTGGGATGCGAGGATGGTGATGATCCGTATGGGGATCGAAGTCATGAATAAAAACATAAGGGACAAGGAAAGTTGGCGGCCCATACAATTCCTTCACATGCAAGAACTTGTTGGGCTTTATTCTTGGTTTCTCTGGAAGGTGGTAAAAATTTCACATTGGATCGGAGTACTTGAGCAAAAGAGAAATAGTGCGGGAGACTGTCACAGTGAGAAGGAAAATGGCGGATTCTAGTATGTTTCTCAAGATTTTTTAGTTAATGAGATGGAGACTCCACGTCAGAGAATGTTTAAAGATTTTAAGGGTTTTAGGACATTACTACACTAGAAAATTGGGTTGTTGATTAATTTAGATTTTTTTTCATTTTCGGTGTCAATTTATGTTTTCTATGAAAATTTTCTTACTCAAATGGGAATGTATTATAATTTATTGTATTTCATAAATATTCTTCCTGCATATCTCGTATGTAAACAATTTAATCTTCGGTTTTTGTGGTTTTAGCAAGTTAGGGGTATTATAGTGGTTCTGGGTTTTGAAATGGATCAATTTGGTAAACCCTATGTGCTAGAAATTTATGGGTTTGTAGCCTATTCTAAGGCACCACCTAGTTATATGGAAAAACTTTGGTTTTTGGAAATGCAAACGAATAAATCATGGAATGAGTGCATGGTTAAAAGAAAAAAGGTGTCCATAACAATTTTATGTGTCTGACAGGGAATATTTAACAACCTATTTTTCTGTATTATCATTTCAATTCCACCTAAACTGTCAACCCATCTGGCTCCTACAATGTGGGTTTTATGTCCTATCGGGATTAGAGTGGCTTCGCAGTTGTTGGGTGGTCTGAAAAAAGTTAGAATTTTGAAGGCAACCTCTATCATGGAAAGTAAAGGCATGGAAGCAGCGATAGCAACAAGCCAAGTGACAAAGGTAAAGCACATAGGGCATCATACAACAAAATGCAACGTCAACGGGGAAGGAAATTTGATGTCGAGAAAATGCAATGCATTCTACATGCATTTAGTGTTCGGACCTCGGAACAGGTGAAAACCATGATTTCTTTATGGGAGATAGAATTAAATTTAAAAGCAACACCAAAGCTCTCGGTTAAGGACTAGACATCCTTGGTTTCTGACCCTCAACATACTCGAGGCTGTATTACCCTATTTAAACAATTAGTACATCTCTATTGGCTTATAAAATCTATTATGGTGAAATCCATAACTGTTACGCTAGAATTGTAGGGTCATCCGAAGGCTGAGATGAGTCTCAAAGATATTCAAAAGGAAATTCAATCCATACAACTACATTGCCATCAATACAATGTCTTTCTTGGCCGAATCGAGCATCAACTTCAAGGTCTGCATCAATTTGAAATTACAGGGTAAAGTGAAAAATACCCTACTCTAGTATATTCACCTGATGATTAACTACTGGATGACTTGTTAATATTTTTGTTTTTCTACTGATGATCTGGTCAGATATAATTTACATTAGTAGTTTGAAGTGTAGATGGTTAACATATTTATGGCCTTCAAGTATCAAATGGACAGAGTTAAACTAATAATGTTTTGGATGGCCTATAATGTTGTTCAGTGGCCAACAAACCTTGTTTCCTTTGGAAGGTTAAGGCCATTAAATTAATTATATGACTGTAACATGTTTCTTATGAATGAATGAATATAAAGGTACTTCCAAGCTTACCAAAAAAAAAAAAATTTGTATATTTTGATTGAAATGCAATTTTTAGAATTTTAATCTAATTATGAATAATATTGCTATTAAAATTAAATTGGTAACAGGAGGGACATTTTAATAAATCCCGGGGGAACAACAGAAGTAAATTCACTTGGGGTATAAGTAGAAAATCCAACAACCACTAAGAAATTTATGGTCTCCTCTAAGGAGTAAGCATAGCCAATAAAAAAGGGGTTTAATATATCACTACTTTAGGGGACTTCTTGCTTACTATACAGTTCCTTAATAATGAGAACAACCCGAAAGATAACTTCCTTGGATTTGGTGTTTCAAAGGATAAGAAAATGAGATTTTTTTTTCACTCCATGAATTTATATCATATTATCATATCTAATAACGAGGAAGCTAATCCGCAAGCTAATATATAATTCTTCTTGGAAGAAACCATGCTAGAAATAAATGGCTCTAAGCATATGTATCCTATTCCTTAATTTATTTTTGACTCCATTTGAAAACTAGTCTCTTTAGTCCACACACCATTGGATTATGGATCCCCTTAGAATCAATTTTGATCCCTTCCCCCCTCCCCATGACACCTTTTCCCTCTCCCATTTTCCTTCTTACCTCCCTTGGAATCCTACCGAATTTGGCATGGACAAGTTTAATGGAGGATCTCCATCCATCCTGGATGTGCACTCGCTGAGAATTATTGTCATGCATTGCCATTATATTTAGGTTCACCTACTTCGATAATTTCATCCCTCTATTTGAGGCCCCGATTCATTTACCACTTAGTATTATCATGGATTTTCTCGAAATAATTCTTTAGGAATTTATCGCCAATATGGTGCAACTTGTGCTACTAGAAAGGGAAATCAAGGGTAAATTTTGGATGAGCATTGATCATATTTAACTTATGCTTGTCTCTGCATCTCTGCGACCTCCATTCATGGAGAAATTTCTAAATTTCGCTATGGTGCAATTTTGGGTTGAAAGAGTGGAATTAAGGGGGTCATCTTCTCGGTTACTTTGAGAAGATCTCCACTTCAGTTTTTTATTCCACCTCTCAACAGGATATGTCGATGGATTCACCACTTCCGATTGTGGATTGTGGTAAATCCTAGAGGCGAAGAGATAGGAAAAATCCTCAAGATGTAGGCGGAAAAATTAGTTGGCATCCATGCTTATTTATGGCCTAGTGAGCTAGTAAGAATTGTGGTAAAACATGGTTCTATTGATGAGGGTGAGCTAGTTTAGCCTCAAAAATCCTTGGTTGATTCTTTTGTTTTTTAGTACCCCTTTCATGCTTGGAGTACGGCACAAGGGTGAATGACTGAAGAGAAATTCTTCTCAACCAATCTATGGTCTAGTTGAAATCGGTAGTCCCATACCGAGTTTGATTTTGAATTCACTAATCAGAGTTAATTCCCTTGGTATTTTATGTGTATATGTATTGATTCATATGTGGCATTTAAGGTTGTTGTATCCTCATTACTTCTATTGTTTAAATTTTGGTTATAAATATGTTTAATGATAGTGAAAATGAATGGTTCTCATCATGTTTTGATTTGTAAATGAATGAGAAAGGAATATATCAACTAATAGATGATAATGCAGCTAATGCGGTAATGCATCAATACTTCTTAGCGATTCTCGGATAAGTATAAAGCCCCAATGATTAGATCATTTATTATGACCTACACAATGCATATTTCTAACATGTTTGACGAAATTCTTGTCATTGCTAGCAAGGGTTCAATCAAGTCTTTGTTCAAGAATTTGCATTGGTATCATTGTCTCCATGTTATTCTGATTTTTGAAAACTCCATGAATTTTTGGGAAGTGACTAGGGCCTAGCCCTCAAATTTAGCCTTAAATATCGTAATTGCTAGCGTAACACTTGAATAAAAAGGCTATAGCCACACTCAGGCAAGCTCATGGGAGCGACTCTGGCTCTGAGCTGCATGGAGGTTTTGGCAAGGGAGTGACTCGGGCTTTAATTCCTTGAATTGTTGAGTTCCCTTAGGGTTCATCAGTTGGAAGGGTGGGCTAGATCTTCGAGAGTTTGTAGGATGTGTAGAAGGTTGGATTGGTTGTGTTGTTTCGGTTCCATTTCATTAACTGTACATGGGGATTTGAATCATTGTCTCCATGCTTGGAATATGGCATGAGGGTGAATGACTGAAGATATATTCTTCTCAGCCAATCTATGGTCTAGTTGAACGTTGTAATCCCATATCGGGTTCGATTTTGCATTCACTAATTAGAGTTCATTCCCTTGGTATTTTATGTGTAAATGTATTGATTCATATGGGGAATTTAAGGTTGTTGTATCCTCATTATTTCTATTGTTTAAATGTTGGTTATGAATATGTTTAATGACAGTGAAAATGTATGGTTCTCATCATGTTTTTATCTTTAAATTAATGAAAGAAAAGTATATTGCATAATAGATGATAATGCAACTAATGCGATAATGCATCAATCCTTCGTAGTGATTCTCGGATAAGTATAAGGCCCCTATTATTAGATATTTTATTGTGACCTACACAATGGATATTTCTTACATGTTTGACAAAATTCTTGTCATGCATAGTAAGGGTTCAATCAAGTCTTTGTTCAAGAATTTGCATTGGTATCATTTTCCCCATGTTATTATGATTTTTGAAAAGTCCATGAGGTTTTGGCAAGTGACTAGGTCCTAGCCCCCATATTTAGCCTTAAATATCATAATCGCTAGCATAACGCTTGAATAAAAAGGCCATAGTCACACTCAGGCAGGTTCATGGAAGCGACTTGGGCTCTGAGCCGCATGGAGATTTTGGAAAGGGAGCGACTCGGGCTTTAATTCCTTTAATTGTTGAGTTCCCTCAGGGGTTCGTCAGCTGGAAGGGTGGGTTAGATCCTGGATAGTTTGTAGGATGTGTAGAAGGCTAGATTGGTTGTGTTTTTTTGGTTCCACTTCCTTAACTGTACATGTGGAGTTGAATAAGAGCATAGTAGCCTCTCATCACATGTTTACCCCAGTTGCCCAATTGTTTGGAAAGATGTGGGAGGAGGGTGTTACATTACGAAATTCAGGAAATTATTCATATTCAACATGAAGTCCCCCTTTTTCTCAAGTTAGTGTTTCGAAAAATTCATGTAATTGGGAATGTATTTCAATCAAGTTATAAAATTGAATCACAACAAAACAACCTTAAAGTTCATTTTTTTATGTTACTTTTTTTCATGTAATTTTACTTAAATTCATAGAGTAACTTCATATTAAAAGTGAGTATGCTCATTTGATAAAATTAGATAGATTTATAAGTAATTTATTTTTAAAGGTGAAAATATAGGTAAATTTAGAGTAGAAACATTATTTTCTATTACTCAAAAAATCATTGTACATCTATCAACAGATGGATGATTTTCTACCTACAACATAGCACTTCCATCATCCTTTTAGCATTTTTTTAAAAGGGCATAAATTTTATATTTGAAATATGTTTTGAGAGTCATTATTTTAAGCAATGAATGAGAGTTTTCCATTGAGAATGCATGTTTCATATTTCAAATGCATATTGTCTACATAGTTTATTATAGACACTTAAAATGATATTTTTTGTACTGGTTGAACTAATTATCATGAAGATCCTATGTGGGTGATGTACTACGATGTAAAGGGTTGTACCAGCTCACCTTGGGAAAAGAAAAATACCCCACTAATGCTCAAAGGATGGTCCAATGAGGTAATTATATAGGAAAAAATTAAGAAAAATTGATATAGTCAATGTATGGCTTCGCCTTCAAGTAATTTATGATCTTCATGAATCATGTGCAATGCTAGATATCAATTCTTCCAATAGCATGTGATGTGCTCTTATTTTAAAAATTATATAATGTCTCTAAGTCCTCGTGATTTCCATGCAATAAAGATTACTCATATAAATTCAATATTCTTATTTTTTTACTTCAATATTTTCAAATCAAATTGAAAAATAAGTGATGTATATATGTGAGATCTCTACCCTACTCATAAATAAGTACTTTTATATTTGATGCACAAAACTTCATCAAAAATAAAAAAAAACGCAAGAAAAAAACTAATGTCCCTAATAAATAAATAGGACTCAACTACCACCACAAAATATCATTTTTATTAATGCTTGAGTACATACAAGAGCTAAAAAGTTTAATTCTATCAAAGCTGAAACAAAACTCAATATATTTTCTAAATGTGTATAATATCTCTTAGAGAAAACCTAAAATAATTTTTTTACTTTTATTTTTTACATGGGTTCTAAGAAAATAAATAATATTTTTTACAATTCTCACATTTTACTAACATAATAATAAAAAAATAAAATAAAATAAAATAAAATAAAATAAAAAAATAAAAAAATTCATTTAAAAATTTCCTCTTTAAAGAATGCTCTTGAAATTTTTTTTCTATAGTTCTCTCTTCACTCTATTCTCCAATCATTCTCTCTCTTTAAAGAGTGCCCTTGATTTTTTATTTTTTTTTCTCTAGTTCTCTTGAGTCTCTTCCCCAATAATTCTCTCTCACTCCATAATTATTAGGAATTTTTTTTCTATAGTTCTCTCTTCACTCTATTCTCCAATCATTCTCTCTCTTTAAAGAGTGCCCTTGATTTTTTATTTTTTTTTCTCTAGTTCTCTTGAGTCTCTTCTCCAATAATTCTCTCTCACTCCATAATTATTAATGGAATGGGTTTGATGTAAAGCATGTATTTGAAAAATACACGTGAAGCTTTAATCTATTTCTGGACTTCATATGTATTATTTAAGGGATTAAAAAGCAGTATGCATACCATTTAAGTTTTTTTTTTTAAATTTGATATCCACCAAAAAAGAATTTAGAGAAATTAGAGGGAAAAAACCACTGTAAAAACTTCAAAAAATCACACTAACTAGCAAACAAACTTTTAATTTTAAAATTTCACGAGAAACAATTAACGTGTTTGTAGATTGTACGTCAAACCAAATGAATAAAAAAGGCAAATGAACCAAATGAATAAAAAAGGCAAATGAACCAAATGAATACACAGGTTCAAAGCATTCGATGCCAAATGAACGACACGTTGACTTTAACATCGCTACACTGTTACCCACATTGCACAAGTTTCACTAGTCTCCAGGCAAGGCTACACACGAAGATCTTTCTCACGGTCAAATATTGCGCAGAGTCATTCACATGCTGGTCTCATATGCATTGTAGGAAAGCTCTATGCATTAAACTCAGTTCCTACTCAGACTGATGACTCCTGATCGTTTGCGGTTCCACACACACAGCACCAAAGAAACATAAAAAAAGCTCCACTTTAGCTCCAACGTGGTGTCCAATGCTCACAGGCTAACAGATCAGTGCAAGCAACTCCAAAAACAACCTAGGCACATGTTTTCACAGATCTCACAAACTCTCTGATCCTTGGTTCAAGAGAATTGCTATAATATCAAAGAAAAGAAAACACTAATAACCAAAAAAAAAAAGAATTCGGAGTAATGCACCTATGCAAGGAAAAGAAAACACCAATAACAAACTAACAACAAATGATAGAGGAAAATATTTTAGGAGTAATGCATATATGTTCACAAAATGATAGAGAAAAATAATTTAGGAGTAATACATATGTGCTCATAAAATTTCATTATGGATAACATATATTTATACAGGAGGAGATGCATGTCATTTTTTATAACTTCTTAATCATTTTTATAAATTATTTCATAGAAATAACTCCACAAATATTTCATTAATCACTCTATAGATCTCACAATATATTTATGGTTGAAAATAACATATTTACAAATAAGTTATTATTTCAAAAATTAAGATATTTAGATACATGAGAGTTATTTAAGATCAACTTGGTCAAGTCCACATTTAGATAAAAGTGTGTTTATTACTCTGTTTCTTTAGTATGCATTGTTGTTAAAAACTCTCTTAAGTAATTTTTTTTTCTTTTGCATTAATAAATTTCCTTGTAGCTATGTTGCCTTGGGCTATGAACTATTTGACTCGTGGAGGGTTTTAATCATGAATACATACTAGTACTATGATCCTTTATATGGTTTTTTTAGTGGTTACTTAAGGTGTTTGAGGAGTACTATGATCCTTGATATGTTTTTTTTAATGGTTACTTAAGGTGTTTGAGGAGTGTGAAATACTCAATTTTTATGAGCATGGGAGTGTTTGTGCAGTATGAAATACTAAAATTTTACTCAATTTTTATGAGCATGGTATCAAGTCTCATTTGAAGAGTTGTCCCCTGGTTGATCTATATCTTAAACTTCTACTCCTACATTTCTAAACTCTGGTAATTATATAGATTTTTTTTTAATTATACTATTCCATTGCACTTCAATTGATACTTTCAATTCCGAATGTTTTTCATTTTACTTTAAAATGTTTATTTTTTCCCAAAATAGAACCTTATTTGTTATATGTAGAGTTATAGGCTATAAATGTTCTTTTTAAATTTTTTTATAGGGCTGAGATTTTAGTTTTTTATTTCTATTGTCATTTTCCTAGTACTTTTGTATACATGTGTTATTTTTATGTGTTATATACAATATCAAAAAATCAAGAGAAAAAACCAAAAAATTGTTTTTTTTAGTATAGTATATTAATTGTATGTTTTATGGAATCTCAACAACCTAGAAATAGAGATAATTTTTTCATTTTTCTAGATAAGCTAACCAAAATTTAACCCCATCATTGTTCAATTTTGACTCACATCCTTTTCACAAGCAAGCTCAATGATTATAGCTATAAGTACACACTTCAAAACCTCCCACTTTAACTAATTTGTTATGTGCTGATTAGTACCTAACTTGGTTGAGAGATATTTTATTTATCAAAGGTTTCAAGTTGAAGTCCCTCTTTTTCTCAAGTTACACCTTGGAAAACTTCATTTCACTGGGAATGTATTTCAATGAAGTTATGATATTGAATCAATGTTCCTTTTTTATGTTACTTTTTTCATGCAATTTTAATTTAATTTATAAATTAAATTCATCTTAAAAGTGAGTATTCTCATTTTATAAAAATAGATAGTTTTATAAGTAATTTATTTGTAAATATGAGCATATAGGAAAATTTAGAGAATCAACATAATTTTCTTTTACTCAAAAAATCATTGTACATCTATCACCACATGGATGCATTTCTACCTACGAAATAGCACTTCGATCATCCTTTCCTCATTTTTTTAAAAAGGGCTTTGAAATCTTTTCATGCAAAATGCATGTTTTATATTTCAAATGCATATTCCTACATTGAATTTGATCTACATAGTTTCTTATAGTGACTTAAAATGATAATTTTAAGTCACTATAAAATTATCATTAAATTTATAGTGACTATAAAATTATCATTAAATTTTTATCTGGGGCCATCACATCGGCATGGAGGCAGAGCAGTGGATCATGTTATTGTAGTTTTCAACTGAGATTAATCACATCAGAACCATCGTAAACGGTGTGATCGCAATCGAAATTCATCGGAGAAGGCTCATCGCATCAAGGAATAGAAG
Organism: Pinus albicaulis; assembly: GCA_034641835.2. Classification (NCBI taxonomy): domain Eukaryota; kingdom Viridiplantae; phylum Streptophyta; class Pinopsida; order Pinales; family Pinaceae; genus Pinus; species Pinus albicaulis. Next base: position 733,357,926 of record CM076569.1, read on the forward strand.
AAGTCGGTAAGTGGGCCCCACTTTGTATATATTGAAGTTTGGGTTTTAAAACAAAGGTTTATGAAGCGTGAATGGTAAGATGTTGGGGTACTGTTTTTTCCTTTAAAATGATAATTTTTATACTAGTATGAACTTCTTCTCATGAAGATCCCATATAGGTGATTTACTAAGATGTAATTTTTTTTAAGAGGTCACATTATGGAAAGAATAGTACCCCAGTAATATTGAAAGGATGGTCACATTAGATAATTATAGAGAAAAAACTAAAGGAATAATTGAAATAGTCAATGTATGACTCCACTTTCAAGTAATTTATGATATTCATGAATCATGGGCAATGCTAAATAGAAATTTATCCAATAGGATGTGATGTGCTCCTATTTTAAGAATTAGATAATGTCTCTAAGTCATCATAATTTCCTATGCAATAAAGATTACTCATATAAATTCAAAATTGTAAATTTTTCACTAAATATTTTCAAATCAAATTGAAAAATGAGTGAGTATATATGTGAGATCTACACCCTACTCATAGATAGGTAAATTTTATATTGGATGTCTAAAATTTCACCAAATGATCACTATATTAATGCCCATATCTCTTAAAATATGGCTAGAGTTTTAAATAATTGATGACCTAGATGAAACAATGTTAAAAGTGATTGCAGTAAGTGATTACAAAGACACTTTCATTGTGGAATATGGGAAATAGGGAAGAATAATATAATAAAGGTTTTGGAAAAATAAATAGAAAAATATGTAAGAAACAAAAATGATGCTTTTATTTATTGAAAAATTATTTATAAATAAATTAAAAGAATGGAAAAAGTAGAAAAAATAATTTATAATTGTCTTGAAAAGTCAAAATGGTGAAATGATCTCTATTAGAAAAAAGAGTAGAAAATAAAAACATAACACAAAAATTGAAAATACAATTGTAACTTAAACTTACTACTTAAAATTGAATAGAAAAATAAATAGTACTCTCCATTTTGTAAAGCCCAATTCAACTTGCCCCTCTTGTTTTAATCTTTGGTGTAGTTCTCCATTTCAATTGTTGCAGGTCTCAAGGAAAGAAAAATAATGAAAAAAGGAAAACTCTAGTTTTACTAGATTGTTGTTGTTACAGTAGAAAGAATGTTATTTTATATATGTCTCTTTATTGTAGTAAATATGGATGTGATTTTTTGTATATCTCTATAAAAATCAGATTGTATAAGCTTTTTTTCTTTTTATAACATATTTTTTAATATAAGATACTATAAAAAAAATTATTTGTAAACAAAAATTAATATTTAATTTACTATATTAGACACTTTATAAAATTGTGAATTATTTCTTTTTCATTTCTATTATTTTGGAATATTATAATAATGTACATATTTTTTTATTTTATTTTTTCATAATATTAATTTAATTGTTCGTTTTAAGACATCTTTGGTTATATTAGTTAACAAATTGATATATTTTTTAACTTGATTTTTTAATCTGAAGTTTGTTTGTTATAGAAGATTGTTATGATTAATGTGAAATTAATTATTTGGAGTGAATCATTGTAATGATTAGTGTGAAGTAAATTCCTTCCAAAGTGTTATTCTCAAAGCAATAAGCATTCTGAACTCTCTCCAACCATCGAACATATAGATTGTCCAAAAAATAATAAAGAGTGTAAGAACATTAGTGAAGTTTGTTTGTTATAGAAGATTGTTATGATTGATGTGAAATAAGTTCTTTGGAGTGAATCATTGTCATGATTTGTGTGAAGGAAAATCGGTCCAAAGTGTCATTCTCAAAGCAATAAACATTCTGAATTTTCTCTAACAATCAAACATATAGATTGTTCACAAAATAATAAAAAGTGTAGGAACATAAATTTATTATATTAACTTGAAATATATATAATATATATTAATATAATAATATATTAATAATATATATTATATCATAGTTGATTATATTATTAATAATATATATTAATAATATTATAATATTACTAATAATCATTATTTATAAATATTTGAATATTTATTTATAATGATTATTGGTAATATTATAATATTATTAATATTACTAAATAAATATTAAAATATTATAATATTATTAATATCACTAAATAAATAATATATAATATATATTAATAATATTAATATATTATAATATATTAATAATATATATTATATCATAGTTGGTTATATTATTAATAATATATATTAATAATAATATTATAATATTACTAATAATCATTATTAATAAATATTTGAATATTTATTTATAATATATATTAATATAATAATAATATTAAACTCAAGAGAGTAATAAACCATATGAAACAATATTTAAAAACAAAAAACCTAAGAGATTAATAAACCCTAACAATTAATATTTTAAAGTGAAGACATTAATAAACCCAAGGAATAATTAATAATACAAACCCAATGTCATCATAAACCAAAGGTTTAAATATTATAAACCATAGGAATTGGTGAATCCAAGGGATAAATATTATAAACATAAGGGATCGATATTAAAAACACAAGAGATTAATAAACTGTAAGGATTGATATTTTAAACTAAAAAACCTAATAAATTAATAATACATAAGAATCAGTATTTTAAACATAAGATACTAATAAACCAACGAGATTATTAACATTATAAACCAAAAGAACTAATAGACCCAAGGGTTTAATGTTATAAAGCAAAGGAATCAGCGAACCCAAGGGATAAATATCATAAACCTAACGGATGAATATTATAAACAATAAAGATTAATAAACCCTAAGAATTAATATTTTAAACTGAAAAATCTAAGAAATTAACAAACCCTGAGAATTAGTATTTTAAACTCAAGAGAGTAATAAACCGAATATGTGATTAACATTATAAACCAAAAGAACTAATAAACCCAAGGGTTTAATATTATAAACCAAAGGAGTCAGTGGACCCAAGGGATAAATATTAAAAACCTAAGGAATCAATATTTGTCAGAATGTGACATTTGATCATGGATGACATTGATCGATTATTCATATTATAAACCAATTGAGTCAAACAAGGGGATTGATTTAAACATTGAGACGATTATTGGATATTCTCATGTGACATTTGATCATGGATGATCGATTATTCATATTATAAACCAAAAGAACTAATAAACCCAAGGGTTTAATATTATAAACCAAAGGAATTGGTGAATCCAAGGGAATTGATTTAAACATTGAGACAATTTTTGTCACAATGCGACGTTGGACCAACTATGACCACGGTTGGCCATGGATGATTTTCATATTGAGACAATATTTGTCAGAATGTGACATTTGGTCATGGATGACATTGATTAATAATTCATAGTATAAACCAAAACAACTAATAAACCTAATGGTTTAATATTATAAACCAAAGGAATTGGTGAACCCAAGGGAAAACCATTACCCAAAAAATTATAAACCAAAGGAATTGGTGAACCAAGAAATTGATTTAAACATGGATGAAATTGATCGATTATTTATATTATAAACCAAAATTACTAATAAAACACGAGGTTTAATATTATAAATAAAAATTGAGTGAACCCAAGGAAACCATTACTGACAAATTATAAACCTAAGGAATTGGTGAACCCAAGGGAATTGATTTAAACATTGAGACAATTGTTGTCAATGCGATGATTGACCAACTATGACCATGGTTGGCCATGTGTGATTTTCATATCGAGACAATGTTTGTCAGAATGTGTCATTTGATCATGGATGACATTGATCGATTATTCATATTATAAACCAAAAAAACTAATAAACCTAAGGGTTTAATATTATAAACCAAAGGAATTGGTGAACCCCAGGTAAAATCATTACCCAACAAATTATAAAGCTAAGGAATTGGTGAACCCAAGGGAATTGATTTAAACATTGAGGTGGTGTTGTGGAAGATCGACGTTGGACAGTATGACCATGATTTATTATGGCACAATTTCATATTAGGATAATTTTGATGATGGATGACATTGATCGATTATTTATATAACCAAAAGAACTAATAAACCCCAAGGGTTTAATATTATAAACCAAAGGAATTGGTGAACCCAAGGGAATTGATTTAAACATTCAGACAATTGTTGTCACAATGCGACGTTGGACCAACTATGACCATTGTTGGCCATGGGTGATTTTCATATTGAGACAATATTTTTTAGAATGTGACATTTTATCTTGGATGAAATTGATCGATTATTCAAATTATAAACCAAAAGAACTAATAAACCCAAGGGTTTAATATTATAAACCAGAGGAATTGGTGAAACCAAGGGAATTGATTTAAGCATTGAGACAATTGTTCTCTGTGCAACATTTGATCATGGATGACATTGATCAATTATTCATATTATAAACCAAAAGAACTAATAACCCCAAGGGTTTAATATTATAAACCAAAGGAATTGGTGAACCCAAGGGAATTTATTTAAATATTGAGACAATTGTTGTCACAATGCGAAGTTCGACCAACTATGACCATGGTTGGCCATGGGTGATATTCATATTGAGACAATGTTTGTCATAATGTGACATTTGATCGTGGATGAGATAAACCCAAGGGTTTAACATTATAAACCAAAATAATTAGTGAACCTAAGGAAAAACCATTACCCAACAAATTATAAACCAAAGGAATTGGTGAACCCAAGGGAATTGACCATGGGTGATTTTCATATTGAGACAATGTTTGTAAGAATGTGACATTTGACCATGGATGACATTGATCCATTATTTATATTATAAACCAAAAGAAATAATAAAACCAAGGGTTTAATATTATAAACCAAAGGAATTGGTGAACCCAAGGGAATTGCCCATGGGTGATTTTCATATTGAGACAATGTTTTTCAGAATGTGACATTTGATCATGGATGACATTGATCGATTATTTATATTATAAACCAAAAGAACTAATAAACCCAAGGGTTTAATATTATAAACGAAGAATTTGGTGAACCCAAGGAAAACCATTACCGACAAATTATAAACCAAAGGAATTGGTGAACCCAAGGGAATTGATTTAAACATTGGAACAATTGTTGTCACAATCGGCGTTAAATAGCTTATGACCATGGTTGGCCATGGGCCATTTTCATATTGAGACAATGTTTGTCAGAATGTGACATTTGATCATGGATGACATTGATCGATTATTTATATTATAAACCAAGAGAACTAATAAACCCAAGGGTTTAATATTATAAACGAAAGGAATTGGTGAACCCAAGGGAAAACCATTACCCAACAAATTATAAACCAAAGGAATTGGTGAACCCAAGGGAATTCATTTAAACATTGAGACAATTGTTGTCACAATGCGACGTTCGACCAACTATGACCATGGTTGGCCATGGGTGATTTTCAGACAATTTGATCATGGATGACATTGATCGATTATTTATATTATAAACCAAAAGAACTAATAAACCCAAGGGTTTAATATTATAAACCAAAGGAATTGGTGAACCCAAGGGAAAACCATTACCCAACACATTATAAACCAAAAGAATTGGTGAACCCAATGGAATTCATTTAAACATTGAGACAATTGTTGTCACAATGCGACGTTGGACCAAGTATGACCATGGTTGGCCATGGCTGATTTCATATTCAGACAATTTGATGATGGATGACATTGATCGATTATTCATATTATAAACCAAAAGAACTAATAAACCCAAGGGTTTAATATTATAAACCAAAGGAATTGGTGAACCCAGGGGGATTGATTTAAAGTTTAATATTATAAACCAAAGGAATTGGTGAACCCAAGGGAATTGATTTAAATATTCAGACAATTGTTGTCACAAAGCGATGTTCGACCAACTATGACCATGGTTGAACATGGGTGATATTCATATTGAGACAATGTTTGTCAGAATGTGACATTTGATCGTGGATGATATTGATCGATTATTCATATTATAAACCAAAAGAACTGATAAACCCAAGGGTTTAATATTATAAACCAAAGGAATTGGTGAACCCAAGGGAATTCATTTAAACATTAAGACAATTGTTGTCAGAATGTGACGTTGGACCTAGTATGACCATGGTTGGCCATGGCTGATTTCATATTCAGACAATTTGATGATGGATGACATTAATCGATTATTCATATAATAAACCAAAAGAACTAATAAAACCAAGAGTTTAATATTATAAACCAAAGGAATTGGTGAACCCAAGGGGATTGATTTAAACATTGAGACAATTTTTCTTACAATGCGACATTTGATCATGGATGACATTGATCGATTATTCATATTATAAACCAAAAGAACTAATAAAACCAAGGGTTTAATATTATAAACCAAAGGAATTGGTGAACCCAAGGGGATTGATTTAAACATTGAGACAATTGTTCTCACAATGCGACATTTAATCATGGATGACATTGATCGATTATTCATATTATAAACCAAAAGAACTAATAACCCCAAGGGTTTAATATTATAAACCAAAGGAATTGGTGAACCCAAGGGAATTGATTTAAATATTGGAATGATTATTCGTAATATAATCGGCGTTAAATATGTGATATGGATTGGCGTATGGTCAAATATTAATATTGAGACAATATTTGTCAGAATGTGACATTTGATCATGGATGACATTGATCGATTATTCATGTTATAAACCAAAAGAACTAATAAACCCAAGGGTTTAATATTATAAACCAAAGGAATTGGTGAACCCAAGGGAATTGATTTAAACATTGAGACAATTGTTGTCACAATGCGACGTTGGACCAACTATGACCATGGTTGGCCATGGGTGATTTCATATTGAGACAATTTGATGATGGATGACATTGATCGTTTAACTCATATTATAATGGAAGAGGCCCAATAAACACCCAAGGGTTTAATGGTATAAACAAAGGGTGGTGAACTTTACCTTGGGCATTTAAACATTGAGACAATTGTTCTTATGATCGACATTTGATCATGCATGACATTGATCGATTATTCATATTATAAACCAAAAGAACTAATAAACCCAAGGGTTTAATATTATAAACCAAAGGAATTGGTGAACCCAAGGGAATTGATTTAAACATTGAGATAATTGTTGTCACAATGCGACGTTGGACCAACCATGACCATGGTTGGCCATGGGTGATTTTCATATTGAGACAATATTTGTCAGAATGTGACGTTTGATCATGGATGACATTGATTGATTATTCATATTATAAACCAAAAGAACTAATAAACCCAAGGGTTTAATATTATAAACCAAAAGAATTGGTGAACCCAAGGGAAAACCATTACCCAACAAATATTAAAAACCTAAGGGGATATATCTGAATCAGTGTAAGTCTTTCTTATTTCTTCTGCTATTAAAAACATTGAGACAATTGTTGTCACAATGCGACAATACAACCTTAACTTCCTCCCTAAATATGATGAATGGAACCATCAAATACGACATAAAGAATGAATACATCTATGAAAATAGTTACAACAATGTTTCTTTACCTCAAAGTGGGGAGCCAAATAGGCCCACAATTGATTTCACTAGTAAGGGTGAAGAACCTAGAAATTTCTTTATGCTTTTTAGACTTTATTATTTTCTTTGAATATGAGGATTTTATTGTTTAGATCTCACTTCCCAAAAAATCTTCAGATTTTAGGTAAGAAAGTTTAATATATCATACACTATTATGCAGATTTTCTAAACATTTCAAATATCATACTCTATAAAATGGATTTTGAAACATTTCAATAAAAATATTTATTTTTCATCATTTAAAAGAACTATCTACAAACTATAATCAATTTATGTACAACCATATTAGAGACACAAAATTGTTGTGTTAAAATTAAATGAGAAGTTGAGAAATTTAGTGCATATAAAGTTTACAGCTTTAACTATATAAAGTTTACAACTTTAACTATATATTTACAATATTAATTATTTAAATAAATAAATAATTTTTAAATATATCAAATATGATATATTTCTAAATTATCATTTCATTTACATTTATATTATCATCTATTGTAATTTCACAAAAAAATTGATGTCATTGTTAAATAAATTATTAATTATTAATATTTTTTTCATTACATATAAAAGTAAAAAAAATTCAACAATGCACTCACATATTTCCCTTTAACATTCAAAACTTATGGTTGGTATTACTTCTCTCGCTTTTCCCATATTGAAGAAAGTTTCCCATTGTATATTACTTGGCATATTACTTAACTTGGCTTAGAAGATGGAACTTTAAAGCCCCACCAAATCAACATTATAATTTTGTGAGTTTCTTTTTAATACATTATTAAAAATAATAACTTATATATAATTAATTTGATTATTTATTTGATTAATATTATATCTTTATAACTAAATATTTATCACCTACCGTTCCCGTGTTCGGAGCTAGGCATACCAATTGAAATTCCTATGTTCCGCGTGGACCTATTCAACAAATATGAAATAGTTCCCCAAGTGTGAAGGAAGCATCGTGTATAGATATTATGTATGTAACAAGGTTCCGACACATACCATCAGTAGATCTCCCCATCAGCCGATGCTCCATTGTTGACCCCAGTTCTTACATCCTTCTCTTATGCACCAAATAGTAATGCGCAGGCTAGCAATAGGGAAGGCAATAATGGCATAGGTCGATAGGGGGTAAAGAGTTAAAGTGATCGGACATTGCAGGCTGGGCATCTATCTCTCGTATATCGCTCGCTGCTGCATAAAATTGAAGTAGGGCCCACGGACATACGAAAAAGAATCGGATATAAGAGGAATGCATGGAAAATGAGTTCACTCAAGTTATAAGAATAAGAGTTTTCTCGTTACAAATTACGTATAAATCTCAAAAATTTCCACATAATAATAATATTATTTATTATTTTATAAAAATAAATTTTTAGATTAGCATAATAATTGATAATCAGACAATCACACTAAATAAACAACAATTACATCACGTTAACTGAAAAGACGTGTCGAAGACAACTTTGACAATTCTATGGAGCATATATATAAAAATACAATTTTTATAAATGCATGTTGGCAATGCTTTCTGCAAATCAATTTTTATAAATATCCTTTCCATGGTTGCATATATAAAAATACAATTTTTATAAATGAAGGTTGGCAATGCTTTCTGATCAATATTCAATTTAGCATCATAATGAAAATAGATTACAACGTTATATAATAATAATAATAACGATTCATAAAACAGGATGTCAAACCTTCAAAAATCTTAATTTTTTATTAATAAAACAAAGTCTTCCTCTCAAATCTCGAAAACGTTGCCTGAAAATGATATTTAAGCTATATTACGTACCGAATCTTACTTTTAACTAGGAAATCTGGCCTTTTCTTCTGTTATAACACTGTGCTTTGTCTTTATAAAGGCGCAGGGTGTCTCGCCCCACCGGAGGTGGGGCATGGCGACCACTGCGGCCTCGGAAACAACAGGGTGGGTGTACAGAACGGATTCGACCTCCACACTGCTCATTTATGGCTGTGTATATCTCCTCAGCACAGGTATTGTGAATACAGACGTTGGTTCCGCCTCTAGCTGCGACTGCCCATGGGAATGTCCAGCCATTGCAGTGAAACATGGGAAGTGTCCATAGGTAAACAGGTTCTCTCCCCATTTCCCACAGCAGTAGCATAGACATGCTGCTCAGGTATGCTCCTATGTGGCTGTACAGCACTCCTTTCGGTGCTGATGTCGTTCCCGATGTGTAGTTCAGGCAGATCGACTCCCAGTCGTCTGCGGGCTTTACCAAATCGAAATGTGGATCTCCACCTCGAACTAGCTCCTCGTAAGTAGCGTTGATTACCATGCCAACTTGTTTACATAGCCCAGCGGCATGAGCAACAGCAAGGCCGTGGTCATGATCATGTATGAGGATCAGACGAGGAGTGACGAGAGGCGATTCGAGGAGAGCGAGGGCGTCCTTGGCGAGAGAAAGGAGTTGGCAGTCGACGAGAAAAAGCTTCGCGTGGGAGTGGGAAAGAATGGTGGCAACGTTGCGAGCGTTGAGGTGAGTGTTGATGGTGTTGAGTATGGCTCCGGCCATCAGGACGGCGAAATGCGAGTCGTAAAGAGCAGGAACATTGGGTGCCAGAACAGACACCACCTCACCTTTCCGTATTTTGAAACGATTGACAAGAGACGACGCCACACGTCTGCAACGTTCCAAGGTGTGAGCCCATTCTGATCCCTTCACCGCCAAGTGTATACCCAGTTTTTTCGCTGTTCGTTGGCCAAACCTTCCACTTACCAAATCGCACCACTTGCCACCACCGCTTGCTGTCACTATGGCTCTTGTGAAAGGCATGGGACACGTTGCAGAATTATTTCAACACTTGGAGAAGATTTAATGTTTCAGTTTCCTTCTAGTTGTTAATCTTGATAGGTGGCAATTAATAAATGGCACAGTAAATTTTTAATCAAGATTTGTAAAAAAATAATTTAAGTACGGTTTAAACATGTGATTTAGATATGCAAGGAAGTTAGTGGGGTAGATTTGATCCATTGATTTAGTGGCGACGACCAGAATATACCGGCATATTTCAATCTAGACCATCAGATCAAAAAGATTAATTAGCCTAATCATAAAACATGCTCCTTTCGATAAGGGAATATGCCTATCGGCGTAAAAATATTCACATTTTAATACGTTTCATAAATGACAACACTATTGTACATCAAACAAAATATTTTAATAACGTTTCACAAATGATTTCGCTAAATAAAGGCTTCATCAAAGAGCATATTTTCAAGAAGGTTTTTGATGATTTTGCGAAAAAAGTGGCTTGCCTATTTGGAAGTTGGAAGACGCCCAACAAAATATATCATGGAAGTTGAAGGATGCTCATTGCTAATATATATATTTTTATTTTGGAATTTTCAAACTTCGAAGTCAATGAAAGTGCAATCAGGTGAAAAGGTTTTGTTTGAAATGTGTTACTTCTATCTGTTTTCAATTCGTTTAACATAAATCATGATACTGTAATTCCGCTCGAAGTGGTTAAAATAAGAAGCAATTTACATTAAACGGTAAAAAAACGTTAAACATAACAAGCCCTTTCCTAACATCACAGACATTACAAACCAAGAAAAAATAAACTTGGATGCATAGACGCAGCAAACTTATCCCCAAAAAAACGTAACCTTATCCAAATAACCAGAATTATGAGTTATTCAACCTTAAATCAAATCAATATAACCTGATGCAAATAAAGATACAAGACGATGAACCCGGAATCAAATGAACAGAACATTATCAAAATGAATAAATTCTATTGAATCGATTAAAGAAGTTTGATCCGATATTTAAAATCTATTTTGAAGTGGTTGAACTTACGTAGGAACAAAATTACGAAAGGCAAGAATACTCTTTATGGTAAAAGAGAAATGCATCCACTTTGTGTAATTTGAAATGGTCCCGGTTCTTTAATCGAGTTGATAATCATATAAAAGATAATGAAAAATAAAACATATATTAGAACGTTCAATTAGTAAATCTTGTATTAGATCAAGAATGTAAATACATGGCTATATAATAAACTTATTACTAATATTATTATCTATCAAATATTAATTATCACAAAATTTGTTGACTAATGTTAGCAATTACATAACGGGATTTAAGCATTATCTTCAACGCTCCCCCTTAATTCTTAATGAGAGCTTACAAACTTATCTAGTAGTGCCAAAACTGAGCTTTTGCAACTGCTTTGGTGAAGGTATCTTGTAGCTGATACTGAGTATTTATGTACTTCAATTCAACATAATTCCTTTGCACCAAATCCCAAATGAAGTGATATTTCATGTCAAAATTATTTGTCCTTTTGTGATGAACTAGATTCTCTACTAACTTGATGGCACTTACATTATCACAATAAATCATTGTAGGTTGAATCTATTTCTCTCCAATTTCTTCCAAAAATTTTCTGAGTCAAAGAGCTTGTGTAATTGTTGAGGTAATTGCAACATACTCCACTTCTATGGATGAGAGGGAAACAATGTTTTTTTTAATTGATATCGATGTAATCAAACCAAAACCAAAAGAGAAACAATTTCCAGATGTGGGCTTACGGTCATCCATATCATCCATACTACCTCCCCAATACGAATCACTAAATCCAACAAGATTGAATTTTTTTAGAAGAGTAGTAATGAATACAAAAATTTAGAGTGTGTTTCACATACCTTAAAATTGTCTTGGATGCCTTCATATGCCTTGAAACAAGTGAAACTGAAAATGTAATATCAAGTCCTGTGTGGGTTAGAGACATCAAGCTCCCCACACTACTTCTCTAAGTTGTCTCATCAACTAAATTAGCACCATCATTGCTATATAATACAACTCCATGAGCACTTGGAGTACAGGATGGATTACAATCAAGTCTATATCAAATTCTTCAACATATCATGGGCATAGTTTGTCTGACAAATGAAAATCTCATCCTTACTTTGATAAACTTACATTCCTAGGAAATATTTCATGAGACCTAGAAATTTCATCCCAAATTCATCCATCATAGAAAATTTTAACTCATCATTCTCTTTAGAACTATTTCCCAGAAAAATTTCATGAGACCTAGAACTTTCAACTCAAATTAATTCATCATAGCAACTTTGAACTCATCATTCACTTTAGAACTATTTTTCATATACAAAAGATCAGCAACATACAAACTTATGATTAGAATATAAATACCTTCTTGTTTGTAGTAAAAGGTAGGATCACTCTTACTTCCCTTTCCTGAAGGTATCCATCAATCCTAGCATAGCCCGCTCTTGATGCTTGCGTGAGACCATACAAAGTATTCTTCAACTTGTAGACATTATTCTCTTTTCCTTCCACTTCAAAATCTTGTGGCTGCTCCACATATACTTCATCTTCTAAGTACCCATTCAAGAAGGAACTTCTCACGTCCATATGATGTATGTTCCACTTTAGCTGAGTTGCTAATGAAATTATCATTCTACCGGTCTCCTATCCTGATACTGGTGCAAATGTCTCTTCTTAATCAATTTTATACTTATGTATGAATTCTTTAACAACTGATCTTGTCTTTGAACACTCCCTCTATAAATTAAGGTAATTTTAAATTAAAATATTATTATTTTTAGATGCAAAACTCAAAATCTCCACAGTCTTCATTTTTTAGTCTACGTTTTGAGTCTAAATCAAGACTCATCCTTAGGACAAACGTGCCAAGAAAAAAGATAATGGGTAAAACAGTCGACCAGTTCCAATAAAAATAAAAGGTTATTTATTAGATTAATTATTTATTTACTTTTGCTAATTTTTTATCCACTTTTATTTCTAATTAGATTAATGAAATTTTAAAATATTGTAATGTTATTTATTATTTAATTTATTATTATTTTTTATTCTGTTATAAGTTCTATGTTAATGTTATTACTAATAATGATATTGCTATGAGTAATATTTATAAATCTAAGTAATGTTGCTTATGGTTATTTATAATAGATTTAATAAGTTTAATTTATCAAATGAATAATTCATTCTTTATTTATGATTATAAATTTTTTATTTTTACATTAGGTTTTTTACATATTACTAATATTAACTAAGGTTTAGTTTTTTCTAACTATGTAATTTATTAAGAAAGATAAAATAGCACACAACAAACTCTAATCAAATTCTATATTGTGAATGAAGAAAATTATACACATATTTATACAAGCAATAGTCTCAAGATAAGAATTCTATCTTAGACGTACGGTAGTGTGGTTGAGAGATTCTCTCAACCACACACTAAACTAGGAGAAACTACATTCTAGCTAATTCCTATTATGTAGGAACAAACTCCTCAAGTGGAGAATTACAACCATAGACAAGTAGGAATTAATTATTTCTAACTCCCCCCTTTTATGACTACTTGTCATGATAGTGATTCACAAAGTCTGGTTGTGGTCAAACATAACAAAGAATATGTTGACGTCCATATAAAAGAGCAACCATCCATCGGAATGCATGGGTACCAACTGCTGCAACCGCTAGTCCTGTAGTATGTCCTTTGCATACATGATTCTGTCGACCATTATCACTGGATATATGTACCTACAAATCCAGCACCATCGGGCGAATTGCATGTGCAGAACCTCCAAAACAAAGACAGATCAGTGCCTTTGCAAGCCAAATATTCATGTCCAAATAACAATCGCAAACAGTTGCGTTGATTGCGCCTTTCGACGCAACTGTCAGATAGAGAAGTGCACTGACCCTCTTGTGCTCAGACACACCAATATCTGAGACCGTGAGCTAGGTGTTACTGCAGTCCACCTGCTCCTACGAGCACAAAGCTCCCATGTACACGTTAGCCACTCAGGCAATATGCCACCACTGGGCAAGTCCGATTTGCCACCACCAGGAAAATCTGCCAACTTCAATATGCCACCACCAGGCAAATCCAATCTGCCACCACCGGGCAAATCCGGAACTTAAATGTGCCACCACCGGGCAAATCCTGTAGCCACTAAGGCTCTGTATGTGGTTTCTGGCTCAGCACAAACCATCACTTTACAGTGACAAAAGATGGTTTCAGGCTGACCATAAACCATTACAAAGTGGTTTTAGGATCACCACAAACTTTCAAATGCCTTTACAAGGCTTACATTCCATACTTCAACATCTGAAGTTTTTGGGTACATATAATGGCCATTACAACAACCAACTAGACTTGCTTATAACTTGCTAGGGAGTCTATTCCACAAACCACACTAAATCAAACAAACATTTACTTTGTTGTCCACCATAAACGTTGTTGCTGCTTCATTACCTCATCTTCTCCTACATCCTGGGCATCCTTATCTATTCAAAATAACTTCTTGGAACTCCATGCTTAACCTGTCATTCGTTAGAGTTGAAAATTCTAACAAAATAACTCTACCTACATTGAGTTAGCTAGGCTCAATAAGGCTCAATAAAACATGATTCCAAGAAAATACAACATAAAATCTTCAAATTTAATTTCTCTATCTCTCCCCATAGATGATTATTTTCCAAACATACCAGCAGCCATTTTTCACCAACAATACCTGTGAGGGGTCTACTGATAAAGAAACGGATTGACGACTTTTCACCTGGACTCAATGTAGTGCATTCAAACACTGATGATCCAGACATAGGCACACAGCCACATGAAGATAACACAATTTTCCCTTCAAGAGTAATAATCCAGGACTCCATGGTCCAATCCTCTGTCACGTTTCAATATCCAATTCTCTGGAAACATAATGCCACTCCCCTACTCACAGTATCTGTTGCCTCATGCTCGCTGACGTACTGCAACAACTAAGACCCATTGTTCAGCTAATCTCCTCGCAATTGAACATGCAGATCTGTCTCCACAATCTGTTTCCATCACACCGGGCACGCACAAACTTGATCATCCTCCAATTTCTGATGTAACTGTCTTGTCTTCATCATATCCTACAAATTTTTTTAGTGTTGGAATGACCAGTTCCAACACACACTCAGAATTGTGACAATAGTTGGTCATACTAATGTCACTTAAATTACAACCAGTTTCATTATCATGACAGTTAATCAATATATTGCAACATCATCAGAGAATTAAAAAAAAATACATTTCGACAATGGCATAAAATTCTATATATATCGAGCAGCTCCAACACCCAAGCAGTCTTCAACACAATGGCCACACAAACTCTCTGCATTCTTGATTCCAAGCAGTTCATCTTCATATATGAATGAAGCACAACCTCCATTAATCGAACAGCCTTCACCAGATAATACTCACCATCACTTCTAACAATCTCAGCCAATGTGAAACATGCCCTTCTACATCAACCGACTTCAGCTTCTAAACAACCTCAGTAGAATTGTAGTTCAGGTAATAAGCCTTCATGGATTGAAAACTTCTCTTAACAGTCCTAATTCTAACTTCCCAATACAGTTCCAAACATGCCTGAGCCCTACCATTTCTCTTAAGAAAGTTTGCAATCATATGAAGGCTTTCAATACCAACAAACACTTATTTCGATTGGGGTATTTCACTTCTTACCTTGAGATCCCTTGGCAGGCTGTTCTCAACCAGAATCGACATGAACGAGGACTCGAGCTTCTTTACAGCAATATCTAGCAGTGCGCCACCATCATCCACATTAACTTTGCTTCTTAGGGCTCCAATACAACCCTGCAATCTGTGCATTGCCTTTGCTTCTCAGGGCTCCAATACAACCCTGCAATCTGTAGATTGTGTACTTGTCCACCATTGGACTCGAAACTCGAACAACCTCGTCCAGCAAGCCCACTGCCCCGGGCTTGTTCTCCGAAACAAAACTCAAATAGCCCTCCAGCTTAGACTTTCAGCTTCACAGTGCTAAGCTTCAAATCCATGTCCTTCATTTTTCTGGTAAAAAACTAAAAAAATATAAATTCGCCCGCTACTGCCTATACTCATAATCATAGTTTGAAGATTCATCAAGTTGAAAGCTCGATATGGTTCCCAGAGCCTGTTCAACGCCCTCAAAATGAAGATGCTGGCTCAATTCCACTGTGTCAGCAATCAAATTTCGAGCGCATTAGCAGGGACGCAAGATGCACTAGTTCCTGCGGAGGCCTTTCCACATCCCATAAAGAGACTGCTGGTTCTCTGACTTAATGACCACGACTCGGAAATTCCGTTGAAAAAACACAAGAGCCAACATAATATTTGATGAAGATACACAGCACAACAAGAGCGTCGTGACATTGCACATGGACAGGAGCTCGAAAGGATTCTGCAACACCACAGCTTGCCCTGCCAATGATGAATCCAGGATGCCTTATAGCGCCCTACACTTCACCAATTCATGCATCCACCAATCACTCAAAACAATCCATATCCCATATGCGCTGGGTGTAATCCAGGATTGGCCTACGAGTCACGTCGATAATTATCATAAGGAACCATAGCCATTCCACGGTCACCGCACCAGCAGACGCACCATAGCAATGGTTGCAGTGTCAGCCCAACTCCGGTATTTTGGTAACCATCGCAGTTATTGTCATGTAGCAAACAAACGAGTCAAGCACCAACTCCAGAGCTCCATGCTCATATCATTATTGTCAGATCTTATGGCGCAAAATTTCTGTGATACCCTCACGTAGGCAAGCCATCTCTGAAAAAACTAGAGCGCTCTCCACAACAAAATTCCACGTAGCCGAGCTATGAATTCCACGCTCCAGTTAGCAACACACCGGCTCAGATCTGACTTCGATTAAGCAGATTGCTTACAACAATAGCATATCTACATGGACAAACAAATATTAAAAATAAAATATATTTTCCTACGCCCAGGAAGGGCCAAAGGCCCTTACGGGCTCTGAAGCTCTGATACCAAGATAAAATAGCACACAACAAAATCTAATCAAATTCTATATTGTGAATGAAGAAAATTACACACATATTTATACAAGCAATAGTCTCAAGATAGGAATTCTATCTTAGACGTACAGTAGTGTGGTTGAGAGATTATCTCAACCACACACTAAACTAGGAGAAACTATATTCTAGCTAATTCCCATTACGTAGGAACAAACTCCTCAAATGGAGAATTACAACCATAGACAAGTAGGAATTAATTATTTCTAACTAGGAAGAGTAGTTATTTATATTGGAAGTTATTATTAAGAGTTAAGTTGGTTGATTTAAGATGAGATTTTTAATAGTGTTTTTTAATAATTTTGAAGTTTTAGAAGGACTGCTAGGTATTGGGATGGAGAAGGGTAAGGAGAAGATCTGAAAAATGAAAGAGAAAAAGGAGAATTGTATAGAGGGGAGCATTGTAGCTAATGCTACGAACCATATAAAGCGGGAGGAAGAAAAAAGTGGAGAAAATAGAGACCTTATTTTTAATTAAGGTGATTTTAATAATATTTTTTGTTCAAATAAATAATATTTATTAAAAAATAATATAAGGAAAACAATAAAAATATAAATATAAAAAAAATAACAAATGTGAAGTTGGAAAAATTAAAAATTTAATAAAAATGTATTAATAATTATTAGAAAGAGCATGTCGTTAAATCAGTTTTACTTTGATAGGTTATTCAAAAAAAACTGAAATGGCTCCATGATGGAGTGGTGTAATCATTTCAGTGGCTATTTAGCTCTCAGAACTCAATTATGACAGATTGTAAGGAACGAAAATGGTGAGGAAAATATGATTAATTTTATTTTCCCATCCTATAGAATCCTACGTACATATATCATTTCAAATATATAAATGTGATTTATATATTTAAATATAAAAATGATAATTCGTTTATCTTTGTTTTCGAGAGCATATTTTATCCTACGTACATATATCATTTTAAATATATACATCTGATTTATATATTTAAATATAAAAATAATCATTCGTTTGTCTTTGTTTTCGAGACCATCTTTTATCAAATAATAATGTTATTTAATAATAATAAAGCACAATCTTTATTATTTAACAATAATAAAACACAATCTGTATTAGGATAGTTGTTTGCTAACAGTGCATTTATGGTTTTTATTTTAATGGGCTATTATAATAACGAATTTGTTTTCATATGAAAGATTGAATAAGCATTTGTGATATATTTTTATAAAGTAAACTAGTTTTTATGTCAATGACAAAATGATGAAATTCAAAATGAGTTTCAAGGTATTTGTAATATTTTTATAAGTATGTTTTCCAGAAATAGAATTTTTTTCTACTAATATTAATTTTTTTTATGTATTGATGTGAATTTTTATATAATAAAAATATTTTAAAATTTTTTGAAATGTCTTTTTTTTAAATAAATAAATTTAAAATATAAAATATTTAAGTAAATTTTAACGTTAATTATATACATTACAAAATTCAAATTAATCATTTAAAAAAATTTCACCCAATTTCAAACAAATTTAATATAAAAATATACCCCTAAAAAAATTCAAAAACCAATAATTATTAAACCAACACAATCTAAAACTTTATACATTTCAAAATATATTACAATTAATATTCTAATTTGTTCCACTAATTAAGCATTATACCAACAACAATAACAATAGCAACGACTATGATGCCGCTGCAGCACTTGTTTTCAAAGATCATCGATCGTCGATGTTGAATTTGTAAACTCATGTTGAGTGCTATAACATAAGGAATGCGAGTGGACGACCTAAACAAATTCATTGCTAATAGTTAATATGAAGAATGTAAGTTTGGTTCTCAACAAATATATTTGAATTTTAAAACTACTTGTACTTTAAGGAATCGATATTGTGAGAGGTCGTATAGGATTTAAGAATGAAAATTTTGAATTATAATGGTTGTGCACTAGAAAAGCAATAGAGGAGTGAGTTTTTAATGACTAATGATGTGTATGGGACCATTCAAATTAAATTAGTTGGGAGGGATTAATATTTTCTTATGTCCATTAATCACACAATTGATAGTTAATAAGGTTTACACCAGAAGATGTAAAGTAGTTTTTTCCTTTTTAATTTTTAAGAATTAAAAAGTATAACTAAAATAATATATGTGAAGATACCAATATAGTTTATTTAAAGATATCATTATTAATAATCTAAATAATTTATGATAAATGACAATTATTTATTATAATAATACATTTATCTAAATCATGATTCATTAAATGTGCAAATGTGTACACATACAAATGGTGGATGTTATTTTATATATTTTAAAAATACTTAATTTATCATTATTATATATTAAATGATTATTTTAATGATTTATGATTATCATTCATTACATAATATTCATTATATTGTATCTCTAGTCATAATATACATTAACTATATTATAAGTGTTGTTCTTAAAAACGCGTTGTTTACCAAGTATGAGAATTAATACAATTTTAGATAAAAGGCTTTGGATTGAAGGTGAGAATACTTTTAAAGCCTTTAACGATATCGTTGCATTGAAAAGTGATCAACCCATTCAAGGTGGATTCTTTATCGTATTCTTTGATGGTAATATTTTGAATTTATTTTTTGGGTTTGAATTCATGACACATATATTGTTCGATTCACTAATATGTAATCACATTATTGATTTACTTCGTATACTTTAACATATTGGTATGTTGAATTTTTTACATTACAAACTTGATGATTCAATGTCATTATAGTACTCTGATATTTGTATCATTGTTAATTCCTGGTTTAATATTCTCATGATTTACTTGATGATCATTATTAAATTTGTTTATATCGTTTTCTAAAAAATTTGGGTAGCTCTTCCACTAATAACCTTTTATTAGTAATGTGCCCAGAAATTGTAGAGTAGACAATGGCATGGTGTTCTATTTAGCCACTTCATAGTGTAAAGGTCAATGATTTATGTGGGAGAAAATTTGGCAATGCTAAGGGCTATTGTGGCCTAGGCAAGGTGTGATCCTTAAGTGATTTGATGGCATAGATTCCTTTTTGTTCCATGGCTACTCAAGCCACATGTTAGGCATGCCAGTCATATGAGGTTCACATTACTTAACAAACAAACAAAAACATTTCATTGGAATTTCGCTCTAATTTAAGTTCAATACATTCTACTAGAGTTTTTTCATCTTGTCTCATAATTTTGAGAGATATTCCATTGTTACAACTATTTTCATTTTAATATTAGGTTTTTCCACATTGAAAATTCAATGCTAATAACCTTATCTATGGTTTAGGTTTCTTTTTACACCTTCTTATTCTTCAATTTCTCAATTTCCATGAGTTATAATATAATTTCTCCAATGAATTTTTTTTTATCTTTAAGTGACAAAGATTTATTGATATTTCCAAAGTGTAGTTTATGACCGTTTTTATATTACTAATTTGTTGTTGTAATATATGGAATTTTTTTGGTTGAAAATTATGATTTTTTTAATCTTTTCGCTATTTTACATTTATTTTTAACAATTTCTTTATGTTTGCTAATAAATATTTCATTTACTTTTCTTAACTTTTCCATTAATTCTATATAATTTTGTGCTAATTATAATCTAAATTCAGTCAAAACATTTTTTTATGTGTAAGGTGTTCTAATGTTATGTGTTTACCATACAAAATATTGTAAACATACTCATAGATTTCAAGAAAGGGTTCTACCAAAATCAAATTCCTTGATTTGTAAGAGGTTGAAATTACATCTGGGGGAGTATTCATACCTTTAACTCTTAAATTATGAGTATAATATTAATTCTCTTATATAATGGTTTTGGGAACTTCTTCTTCCACTCTTAATATATTTTCCAATTTAAAATCAATATAATACTAATGAGATGAGAGACATATTAATGTTCACATTATCATTTTGGATCCTTAAATGTATGAAGATATTGAAAGACTCCAAAATATATTTTAAAATGAATTAAATACATTTTTTTTTCTAACTAAGTTATCATGATGTCTTTTGTATATGTATATAACCTTTTAAAATTAATTATAAAACTAAAGAAAAAAGTTTATTTTCTTTATATTCACATATTTTTAAATTTGAAAATTAAAAAAAAAATACCCCAAGTCACTCATCAAATTGATAGCATATCAAAATTACTTTATCTACTTTTCCTTTCTTTATGTACACTTTTAAATATATAATTCAAAAAATTCTTCTTTACATTTTTATGTCCATTTTTAACATTACATTAATAATAATTAAAAAATTTATTTTTTCTCCATATATATTAACATAAACCTATATAAATTAATAAGCCCCTTATAAACATATAAATATATATTATTACTGGTGAATTGAAAATCCAACTTATCCTGTATACTACTTAAAATAGAAAATAATTTATTTGATGAAAATGTATTCTAAAAAACTCATAAATTAACCGATAAAATAATGAAAATTCAGGAAAAATTATGACAGAATATAGAGATTACATCTTTCAAACACGATGAATTTGTGTGTCTCATAGTTTTTATGGAGTACTAAATCCATTTCAACCATTAAAAAAAATCAAATACTCCATCATTCTGATTTTTTTAACATAATTTTAACAAGAAAACCTCTTTTATAACAATATAGTGAACACTCAAAGTAATCTATATTAAATAACCATTATTCTATTATTGTAAAAATATTTTTATGTAAATCAACTCATTCTATATATAGATGTGTTCAAAGATCATAGGTCATATTTTGTTTGGAAAGACAAATTCATCATTATTATACATTAAAAGTGACATATTAATGACAATATTACAATGATTATTATTTATTATTATAATCCTATATATATATAGATATAGATATAGATATATAATTTTTTAAATAATTCAAACACATTCTAATTTAATAATTAACATGGGAACCATGCATAATTCCATATACTTCTCAATAAAATAGTGTGGTTAAAAAAAAGAATTGATAATAGAGTATAGTTTTTTAAAATTTATAAACACATTTATGTATTCACAAAATAGAAAGTAAAACAAAAATTTTAGAGGATAAAGTTGTTGCCCATTATTTTAGTTTCACAAAGTAAAGTTCTCGTTTCCATTTCAAGGAAAAGTGAAACTAAATTTGACACACAATTGGTTAGATGTGTTATTAATTGTTACACTTTCTTTTTTAAAATTTCCAATTAGTAACTAAGGTGATTTCTAAATCAAGTGCTAAGATTCTAGCGTCTACAACCATAACTACTAGATATACCATATATACATAAATAATGAGAAGTTTGAACCAAAGACCTCATAATATCTACTGCCACGATTTTCCCAAAATGCTTCCTAAATTATTAAATTGAGATAAATGAATGAACCCATCACCCATCAAATCTTTCTAATTGAGGATGTTATATTGCATGATCATAAATATGATCATATTTAAGATATTCAAAAACGTCTTAAAAGAAAAGTGAAAGTAGAAAGTAGAATAAAGTAAATATCAACAAAATGATGTTGAATCTAAAAAATATATTGACTCTTTAACTAGATGTTGAATCTAAAAAATATATTGAAGCTTTAACTAAGAATAATTCATCGAGAAAATCTGAAGTTATTAAGTTATTCCACCAAGTAGTGAGTGTGATGGAAAATTAAAACACACGAGAATATTTTTTGATGTCAAGAAAATGTGAAGTTATTCCACCCAAGTATTGACGATGATGGAAAATTAAAACACCAATTGTGTATGGAGATTTTTTTTTTAATGTTATCATAAAAAAAATGATCAAATAGAATGGAAGAATGTTATATAAGAGAAATTTAATTCCATCATAAAAATGAAATTTTGAATTTATTCAACTACTCAGAATTAAAAATAATAGTTTTATATGATCAAAATCGGTATACAAAAAAGTTTAAAGATAGATGGATTGCAAGAGGCTATTCACAAAATGAGATATATATTATGAGAATACATTTATATCTATACCTCAAATGAACATTGTTAAACATATTATTTCACCACCAAAAAGTATTGGGACACACATCAAGATAATTTCTAAGTTAATTGTTTTGAATGGTTAATTGAAATAAGAAGGTTATCATTCTCAATTAAAAACATTTTTTAAAAATGGAGAAAGACATGTTAATACAATTTAAAGAAAGAATTATATCGATTTACACCAAAATTTTCATCATGGAATATTAAAAATGATTATTATTTCTCACAATAATAATTCAAAAACAATAAAGTGATATATATATTGATGTAAAGAAATATGAACATGGCGATGTTTTTTTCCAGCATTAGAAGAAGAACATGAAAACAAAAAAAATTACCAAAACAATTGAAACGAAGGATTTTGAGTAGATGGATTTTGGGTAGATGAAATCATATTTAGCCAATGAGGTATGGAAGGGAGATGATAAGGCTTTGGTCACTCAAAGTGAAGAAGTTTCAATGTTATCAAAATATTCAAGATGAATCACCAAACAATGTCTACGCCATTTTATAAATAAGTAAATGGTACTAGATATGGATTCAATAAACCATTTGAAATTATGTTTGTAAATAATAAGAAGTAGCCAATTATTTTATTGTCTTTTAATGAAGTTGAATTCGAAACATTATATATAATTAGTTATAATGTAATTTAGCTACAATTCATTATATTCACAATAAAAATTCAATAAAATTGAGAAATAAATTTATCATATAACATCAAAACAAATTAAAACTTAATATCATTTCTATGAAAAAAATATTCAATCAAAAGAAATTTTATCATTTTCTAAGAAAAAAATACTCAATCAAAAGAAATTATATCATTTTCTAAGAAAAAAATACTTAATCAAAAGAAATTGAACACAAAATGGAATATCACTTAATATTTAGGAAAAACACCATTAATAATATACAAATATGCTACTTATTACTTAATATTTCGGAAAAACACCATTAATAATATATACATATGCTACTTATTACGGGATTTTTTTTCCATTTTAACATTGTTAAAGGGGAGGGAGATAATTAATAGGGTTTATTACATAAGTGACAATAAAATCACTCACTTATTTTTTTATCAATTCACATTTAATTTCTTAAGGAGATATATTAATATATATAGGTGTGTTTTTTCTTTCTTCTTATTCGAATAAAGAAATAGCAAAGCTGCGTGGTAGATCTTCTAATGTGATAAGCAATCAAGTGCAGCATCATAATCTCGTTACGTCCGGGGGATTTCAACACTGTTTTTTTCTTTTCTTTTATGACATATAATATAAAATGCATGGTATTATCATTTCTATTCTATAAATCAATACAAAGAGAGGAATCGATAAGGAACTAGGTAAGTTTTTATTTTGTGGGCATTAGGGGTTTAAAGATTAATTTTAGTTAAAATAATTAGTTTGTAGAATTTGTTAGGAGTTAGTTGAACATTTTTTATAATTGTCGATCAGTGTATAAATTCATTTCCAAAATAAAACATTTAAAGTGTGGTTGTTCTAAAAAATTTGGTTTTGTACCCATCTATTTTTGATATGTTACTTTTCTCTCCTTGTCTTGTTAGTTTGTCATAGTATTAGAGTAAGTGGTTGAAGGAGACTGTTTCCTTGTTTATTGCTGGCTGTTAAGAGTCGGTAGGAGCTCCTTCCATCGAGGGAGACTATTTTTGTTGCAGAATTACAGGAACGTGACATTGTTCGAAGGGTTGCCTCCACCAAACGAGTTTTGCCATCGCTGCTGCTGAATAACTCCGCTGTTGCTCCGCTTGAGGCGTTCCTTTGATGGACAAAGCCGCGGTGCTGCTGAATAATGTCGCTCCTCCTCCGCTTGAGGGGTTTTCGGATCTTGTTGCTCTACCTATCGATACCGAGATTGTGAGAGTTCTTGTTGCTGGTGTTACTTTGGCTCTTCTGCCACTACTGCTGCTTCCGGTTGGTTTCATTTTTTTTGTCACTCCTTCCGTGCCGAAGAAAAGGAACCAGTGTTTTGCTGCTGCATTCAACCTGCGTTCGAAAGGTTCATACGTTTTCATAGAGTCTTTGTTCATTAATGCTCTCTAATTTACCGCATTTTGCCTCAAGATCAAACATTGGGCACGAAAGAGAGGCAAGTTCGCATTGTATGGCTCGAACCTGTTGTTTTCAGTTTCCCTCATAACCTCTTATTATTGTGGAAGGTAAGATTGTTTGGATATATAAAACCAGATTATAATTTTTACTTGGCTCTTGGGGTTCATCTAGTTTATCTTTGGGTATTGTGGTGTAGAAAGTGTCATGTAACTGTTATCACAATAGTAATTCTCAGGTTGTGGGATGGGGATTTTTGTAGTTAAGAACACCAAGGGTTACCAAGAACCACTTTGGGAATTCAAGATCTAACCTTCTTGAACTCTAGAAAGGGATCTCTCCGTCTGATTTAGCTTTGTTTTAGTAACAGATATTAGGCTAGCGATGATTGTGTAGTTGGGTTTGATTTAAAAGATTGGTGGAAATAAAAAAGATTTCAAGGTAAAATAGAAGGATCTACTAGAATATTGGGCAATGGAGTCAACTCTCTAGGCAAGCATAACTAAGAAATAAGGATCAGAGATGCAAATGTGCTAAGGGCAAGATAAGTGACCTTCTAAGGCTTTGTATAAGCTTGATTTGATGGAGTGGGTGGAATTCGAGCAAAAGGGCACTTAAGAATCTTTAAGCTACAGATAAGAAGATTGAAGATGGGGATCTAACTGGGACCTAGAGAAATTAAGAATTCTATGGTCTGGTTATCAAGTAGAAACATTAAAATGCCAACAAGTTTCGAAATAGGGAGCTTATTATCACTAATCCTGTTTAATTTTTCCTTAGTTGATAATTACAGACAAGAAACACATAATATGAATGAATGTAAACTTAAAAAAAATACACTGAAAACAAGGAAAGAACAAGACTTATATTATCACCACGAGAATCTTTAGCTATGTTGTCTCTGATCTCTTTCCACTGTGCTGCTTTCACTAATTGACTCACCAACTTCAATATGACCAGCAAATAAGACTATAGTTGTCTTGAGAAATTTTTATTCCACTGAATACTTTGAATTGTGAAGTATTTATACAAAAAAATGTTTACAAAATATCTCAGGAATTGAGATAATGTTTTAATAAAAAATAGGAAAGAAAACTTAATAAGAGGGATAGCTGCAAAATAGTTTGCAAGTTGTTACCTTTTTACAAGAAAAAATAGAACTGATTATTCTAATTTGAACTGATTGTTGATGTGTTGTGAGTACTGCTGGCATTAGGTGCATCTTATCATGGAAAGTGGTTAAATAACTTTCCTTCCTTTATCTTTAAACGCTGATACTCTTTATTCATCTGATCTGAGCTGTTTTACTGTGGTAATTAAAATGTAACCAACAATAAATTTGTTTTCACTGATACTCTTTCACCTACTGATACACTTTAACCCTATATTATTTACCTTTGAGGTAACAATAAAATATGAATTTCCAAGCGATTTTTTTTTTTTTTAATCCATCAATTTTCACAGCAAATCTATGAATTTTTATCACTTTTCTGCAGAGAGGATCTTCATAGTCTTCAATTTTATGTAGCTTTCATCTAATTCTATATACTTGGAAAAATTAGGCTTGGCATAATATAATAAAGTCAGGAATAGAATGAGTGAGAGGAACAATATATCTAGGCAAATTGGATTCCCAAACTGGAATATCTTTGTCACCCTTTTCCATTGATTTGCCATAGCTCCAATTATAGACATCAAGCAGGTTAAATTCTACATTAGGGTCTAGTATTCTATAGTCCAAATCAACTAAAGGGATATTCTCTAGGGAAATGACTGGAGGCTGGACTGGTCTGACCAGTTCTGTAGAATCAGCCATAAGTGCAGGAGTTGGCTTGTTGATTTTGAAGGACTTAAACTGAGGGATTTTTGCAGAAGACTTATTTTGAGAATTTGGGCCTCCATTCTTGGGGGTTACCTATTTCTTTGTCATTTTTAATCTGAACGAAGCAATCTTAAATGGTTTGCTAAGTTCCTTTATGAGAAACATGAGTTTCTTGGTGAATTTCTACTAGAAAATGGGGTTTCTGAGCAGGGTTTTTGGTAATGCAAGAGTTTTAAAGCTCAGAACGTATACTCAGATTGATTTCAATAGCGAAACAAACCAGGATATGGGAAAAACTGCGGAAAAGGGAAATTAGGGATTCTAGGGAAATTTTGATAGAGTTTTCCCTGTAAAATAGACACTTTTATGCAATTTGGATATTTATTTGAAAATAAAAGGAATTTTGAACTATTAGAGGACAAGCTTGAAGAAAAATTCTTGAAAAGCCAGTGAAATTTGGTTGAAGACATTCACAGAGGTGCATAGTGTTCAATTCTTCGAAAATGGCTTCTCAGAGGACAATGCAGCACTTTGAAATTGAAATTAAGGGAAATGGGCGTTGAAAAATGGCACTGGTAAGTTGAAAAAGGATCTGCGTGGTTTCTTAGGGTTGAATGGTGCAAATTCGAGGAAAAAAGGTTTATGGATGCTTTTACAAGTTTAAAGGAAAATGGTGAAAATTTAAATAAAAACTTTAAACTTTAACGTATTGAACCGATGGTATAAACCATAGTTAAATAGAATTAAATCGTGGTTAAGCAGGTGAGGTGTAGAGAATACCGCCAATGGTATTCGCGTTAGTAAAGGGCAGTAAGTGGTAAAATGTGTTTCAAACGCAATACAATGTGGCGGCGATACGTAAGCGTGGGGTGGTTTGGAAAAAACCACCCATTTCGCCCGGCTTTGCCGAAACATTGAACGTTTATGTTTGGAGCACGAAAATGAACAATCACCATTATATCGGGCCTTTGGGAGCGAACGATGCAGATTAAAAGACAAGTTTCTTGGACGAGGAATGATAGAGGATCTGGGGATAAATTATCAGATTAACTCTGAATCGTTGGATCAAAAGGTAAATAGGGATCGGACGGCTAAAATGCAACACGATGGGATGTGAAAGGATATGGGGGTAAACATATCACTTTGGTTGAGAACCGTCGGATTAAAAGGGTTGGGATGATCCAAGGTTTGAAATTAACTCCAATAAAGTAAAGGAATTTGGGGAAGTTTATGTACAAAACGAGATTGATTTAATTAAAAAAATGATCGAGAGGGGTATTTAGGATTTTAACCAAGGGTAATGTTTGCAATGAGGAGATATGCATGAGGGAAAAATATTAGGTTATATTTTTTAACCTTAGGTTAAGGGTATTGGGGCAGAAAATATAAAAGGAAAAGGAGTTTATTTTTGCCAAAGTTTAGTTTAGACGAAACTTCAATGATTTTTTATTTAAAACATATATAACGTATGTTTTAAGCTTTTTCTTCATATTTTACTTATATGGATAATTAAATCAAGAAAATTTAGATACCATAGAGTTTGGATTACATATAAGGATAAACTTTTCGCTAAAGGGGTGATAGGGGGGGGGGGGGGTTTATTTATGCATGTGGGCATAAATAACTTTGGCTTAAGTTATAATAAGAGGATTTTTGGAATTTATTTATAAAAAGGGAGTTATATAATAGGAAAAGGTCAATTGTAGGGATTTAATACATAAGTTAGAGTTAATATGACAAGGGGACAATGTGTATTCAAAAACACATTAATATAACTAAGAAAGTGAAGATTTAAAATCAAATTTGCATTATAATAACTTCATCACTTATACTTAGGGTAAAATGTGATTTTGAGGGCTTTTATGATTTGAAATGATGTGGGAGGTTAATAAAATGAGGGGAATGAGTGCATGAATGGTAAATTATGTGATTAATGGATTGATATAGACATTTCACATTTTCAACTGATCAGTCATAGAGCCTTGGGTCTGGTCCAAACAAAAGTCAAGGGAATGCCGTGAGCCTTTCTCACTGATAGTCTTAGAATGTTTCATGACTATGGGAAGGGGAATTTAGTTATTTCAAAGCCCATAATGAATGATATTTACATTGTGACTTTTCACCTTCTTCTACCTACCCATCTTACCATGCTAACATTTTTTCTTCTTTTGTAATAAGGTGCATTTAAGCTAACGACCTTCACATCATTTATTATTTCTTAAAGCAAGTAAAACTATCTAATTCTACAATTATTTCATCCGTGAATCCAGATTAAACTGTTGGATTCACTTATTTATCTACCTAACTACAAAATTGTTCGGATTAAACTGTCTAACAACTCATTATTCTCTATCTAAAACAATGGAAATTGAAAAATGATAAGTTAAGATAGAACTGTTTAACTCATCATGGACTAATGGCATTTATTGACACTCTACCATAGTCAAAAAGTAAAAAGTAGTGGCATTTATGCTTGCTCACTTTCATGCTTTATTCATTTTTTCTTTCAGGGTATCTTATTTTTTCTAAGTCTTTTGATTATTCTTTTAGGACATTTTACCCTCTTTTTGATTTTTTGATTTTTTTGATTTTTTTTCAAAATATGTGAATACAACCTGTAGAAGGAAAAGTATGTATAAATTTACAAGATTATCAATAGTCAAGTCAAAATTATGACCCCTATATTATAGGTTTCTAACATCGACTTCACTTGGGGATGGCCTTTCCTTATGAAATGCCAAGAACTCTGAGATCAGTAGCCTTTATCATTGACCTTTGATGATCTTAGTAAGTGTATTTTGTCTTCTGCAAACTGAAATCTGATCTGAAACTAAAACAACACACAGCAATTTTTGAACCAACTTATAGATCTTAAACATCTTTAGGACCTCATCCTTGGCTTTAAATCTTAATAAAGAACTAGCTGAAAATTAAAAACTAAAAAAAATGCTCAAAATTCTGAGCTTATTGGCACTCATATACATACTTTAATCTTCCAAAAATCTTATTGGATCAGATAGTACAAAAATGCCAATGAATCCAATCAAGTAGCTATAGAAATGAATGGATAATTTGATTACTTGTGATCAAACTTGGAAGTATAACTTGATCATGTATCTTTATAATCAATGATAAGATGTCAAATGGAAATTGCTAATATATTTGATCCTTATAGAGAGAACGTGTTTGTAGATTTGGGCTAAGAAGATTCTCCATATAATTTGATATAGGATCAATAAAAGCATGATGTATGTTAGTTACTTCTAAGCCTTCAATGACTAGTTGCTTAGTTGTATTCTCAATATTAATCCTTGAAACTATTTATTCAGTCTTGTGTTTGAAAGAATAATCATACTCAATATGCAAGTCAAAAGATAGTACAATTTCCTCTTGCTTAGGAGAACGAAGATTTTCAAAGAAATCTTTAGGATTTCGGAAATTGTATGACTGAATTTGAGAATGCAAAAGTTTGATTTCATTTTCATAATTTTCAGAAATTATCTTGAGAACACATATTTTCAGTTTAGGAGAATATTTTATTGATTTCAAAAGAGGAAAGAAAGCTCTTAGAAAATCCTCATCAAGCTGAAGTTCTAATATCTCATCCCTCAAAATAGCTAGTGATTGTTCTGGGAAATTATCTTGAATTGGGAGAACATAATTATCATCATACTGATCATATTTAGGAAAATATTCAGAAGAAGGAATGTCATCAATTATAAACAATGGATCAGCAGATTTTTGTTCCAACAATCCTAATATATCTTGATTAGATTGGTTTCATTCTGTTTGAAAATCATTGTTTTGTTCAATAGGCGTGATATCAAGCAATGGGCCTTTTTGGGAAGGTAGACTAACATGAGCATCAACTTGTTCTTTTGTCCCTTCATGGATAAAAATTTTTGTATATTCATCAACATTAGAAGAAGTAGAAACAATTTCTTCATTATGTAAATACTTTGACGATGGTTGCATGTTTAGAAGAAAATTGATTTCTTCTTCGGTGAGCGAGGGTGGGAATCTCTGACTTCTTAGATTTGAATAACAATTGTTTTTTCTCTTATCTAAAAATTGATCATGAGGTTGAATATTTTCTTTAACTCCATTCAAAACATTAAATGAAACATCATTTGTTAATACAGAGGGGTTTTGTGGATCTTGATTCATCTCCTGATCTATTTCATTTTTGTTTAACTCCTCTTGATTATTATGACACTTAACTTCAAAATGAAAGTTCTAGATTTCTTCTAATAAATCTTCAGGAAACCAATTTCCAAAATATTCATCAATATTTTTAAGGTAATGTATAATATCTTCAGCTTCATCACAACAATTTTCAGCTAATGATAAAGATGGAAAATCTTCTCTGCAATGCTCATAAAATACCTTATGAAAATCTTTTAAAGAAAATAAACTAGCAGTTTTGAGAGCTTCATACCATTCCCTTGCTTTTCCTTTTAAGGTTACAATGAATATTTTGATGAGGGAATCCTCATGCCAATCACCTTTCAATCTTGATGAGTGTATATGAAATTTAATGAGATGTAGTAAAGGATCATCAATGTTCTCATCTTGAAACATAGGTAGATTTTCACTCCAATTTACCTTTGGTAGTTTGTGTGGAAATCTAGCTATGTGGTCTCTGCTCATGGGAGCATATTTTCATTTTATTCCTGGATCATCTTGAAAATCAGCCATAATGAAAGGCCACGGTATCTGTACAACCAAGTTAGATCCTTATATAAAATAAAATACATATTGGAAAACGTTCTTAACAAGAAAGAACATAATGTCTTGGATTAAGATCCAAGTTGAAAGCCTGATATTTCCATATTGTTCTTCCAGCTTCATTCCTCTGGTGGAGTCTTGATTGTGAAATGGATTTGGAGTCTCCAGGTGGATGATTTTAACCTTTGTGTGTCTGATCACTCTCCACCATCATAAATCAGATCTGAGCCTATAAAATATTTCCGAAGAAAAAGGTTAGTCTTCCCAACAGTAACTTTATTTTCACTGATACTCTTTCACCTACTGATACACTTTAACCCTGTATTTTTTACCATTGAGGTAATAATAAAATATGAATTTCCAAGTGATTTTTCTGTTTTTTTATCCATCAATTTTTACAGCAGATCTGTGAAATCTTGCCACTTTTCTGCAGAGTGAGAGGAACAATATGAGCATCAACTTTTTCTTTTGTCCCTCCATGGATAAAAACTTTTGTATATTCATCAACATTAGAATAAGTAGAAACAATTTCTTCATTATGTAAATACTTTGAGGATGGTTTCATGTTTAGATGCAAATTGATTTCTTCTTCGGTGATGGGGGGTGGGAATCTGTGAATTCTTAGATTTGAATAACAATTGTTTTTTCTCTTATCTAAAAATTGATCATGAGGTTGAATATTTTATTTAACTCCATTCAAAACATTAAATGAAACATCATTTTTTAATACATAGGGTTTTTGTGGATCTTCATTCATCTCCTGATCTATTTCATTTTTTTTAACTCCTCTTGATTATTATGACATTTAACTTGAGAATGAAAGTTCTGGATTTTTTCTAATAAATCTTCAGGAAACCAATTTCCAAAATCTTCATCAATATTTTTAAGGCAATGTATAATATCTTCAGCTTGGTCACAACCATTTTCAGCTAATGATAAAGATGGAAAATCTTCTTTGTAATGCTCATAAAATACCTTATGAAAATCTTTTAAAGAAAATAAACTAGCAGGTTTGAGAGCTTCATACCATTCCCTTGATTTTCCTTTTAAGGTTACCATGAATAGTTTCATGAGGCAATCCTCATGCAAATCTCCCTTCAATCTTGATGAGTGTATATGAAATTTAATAAGATGTAGTAAAGGATCATCAATGTTCTCATCTTGAAACATAGGCATATTTTCACTCCAATTTACCTTTGGTAGTTTGTGTGGAAATCTAGGTATGTGGTCTTTGCTCATAGGAGCATATATTTTTTTTATTCTTGGGTCATCTTGAAAATCAACCATAATGAAAGGCTACGGTATGTGTACAACCATGTTAGATCGTTATATAAAATACAATACATATTAAAAAACGTTCTTAACGAGAAAGAACATAATGTCTTGGATTAAGATCCAAGTTGAAAGCCTGATCTTTCCATATTGTACTTCTAGGTTCATTCCTCCAGTGGAGTCTTGATTTTGAAATGGATTTGGAGTTTCCAGGTGGATGATTTTCACCTTTGTGTGTCTGATCACTATCCACCATCATAGATCAGATCTGAGCCTATAAAATATTTCTGAAGAAAAATGTTAGTCTTCCCCAGTATGGTTGCCAGTATGTTATCACCCTATTAATTCTCAGGTTGTGGGATGGGGATTTTTGTAGTTAAGAACACTAGGGGTAGCCAAGAACCACTTTGGGAATTCAAGATCTAGCCTTCTTGAACTCTGGAGAGGGATCTCTCCATATGATTTAACTTTGTTTTAGTAAAAGATATTAGACTAACTATGATTGTGTAGTTGGGTTTGATTTTAAAAGATTGGTGGAAATAAAAAAGATTTCAAGGTAAATTAGAAGGATCTACTAGAATATTGGGCAATGGAGTCAACTCTCTAGGCAAGCAGAACTAAGAAATAAGGCTCAGAGATGCAAATGTGCTAAGGGAAAGCTAGGTGACCTTCTAAGGCTTTGTATAAGCTTGATTTGATGGACTGGGTGGAATCTGAGCAAAAGGGCACTTAAGAATCCTTAAGCTACATATAAGAATATTGAAGATGGGGATCTAACTGGAACCTAGAGCAAATAAGAATTCTATGGTCCAGTTATCAAGTAGAAAAAATTAAAATCCCAACAAGGTTCGAAACAGGGAGCTTATTATCACTAATCCTATTTAATTTTTCCTTAGTTGATCATTACAGACAAGAAATACACAATATGAATGAATGTAAACTTTGAATAAATACACTGAAAACAAGGAAATAACAAGACTTATCTTGTCACCACGAGAATCCTTAGTTATGATGTCTCTGATCTCTTTCGAGTCTGTTGCTTTCACTAATTGACTCACCAACTTCAATATGACTATCAAATACGACTATAGTTGTCTTGAGAAATTTTTATTCCACTGAATACTTTGAATTGTGAAGTTTTTATAGAAAAAATTGTTTACAAAATATCTTAGGAATTGAGATAATGTTTTAATAAAAAATAGGAAAGAAAAGTTAATAAGAGGGACAGCTGCAAAACAGTTTGCAAGCTGTTACCTTTTTACAAGCAAAAATAGAACTGATTATTCTAATTTGAACTGATTGTTGATGTGTTGTGCGTACTGCTGGCATTAGGTGCATCTTATCGTGGAAAGTGGTTGAAGAACTTTCCTTCCTTTATCTTTAAATGCTGATACTCTTTATTCATCTAATCTGAGTTGTTTTACTGTGGTAATTAAAAAGTAACCAACAGTAACTTTATTTTCACTGATACTCTTTCACCTACCGATACACTTTAACCCTGTATTTTTTACCTTTGAGGTAACAATAAAATATGAATTTCCAAGTGATTTTTTTTTTTTTTATCCATCAATTTTCACAGCAGATCTGTGAATTCTTGCCACTTTTCTGCAGAGGGGATCTTCATAGTCTTCAATTTTCTGTAACTTTCAACCGCTTATGTATACTTGGCAAAATTAGGCTTGGCATAATCTAATAAAGTCAGGAACAGAATGAGTGAGAGGAATAATATATCTAGGCAGATTGGATTCCAAAACTGGAATATATTTGTCACCCTTTTCCACTGATTTTCCATAGCTCCAATTATAGACATCAAGCAGGTCAAATTCTACATTAGATTCTAGTATTCTATAGTCCAGATCTTTAAAGGGCTACTCTCTAGGGAAATGACTAGAGGCTAGACTGGTCTAACCACTTCTGTAGAATCAACCGTAAGTGCAGGAGTTGGCTTGTCGATTTTGAAGGACTTAAGCTGAGGGATTTTTGCAAAAGACTTATTTTTAGACTTTGGGACCTCCATTCTTCAGGATTAACTATTTCTTTATCATTTTTAATATGAACGAAGCAAGCTTAAAGAGTTTGCTAAGTTCCTTTATGAGAAACAGGGGTTTCTTGGCGAATTTCTACTGGAAAATGGGGTTTCTAAGAAGGGTTTTGGGTAACGCAAGAGTTTTAAAGTGCATAACGTATATTAAGATTGATTTCAACAGCGAAACAAACCAGGGTATGGGAAAAACTATGGGAAAGGGTGGTTTTGCATTCCAAGGAAATTTTGACAGAGTTTCCACTGTAAAATGGACACTTTTATGCAGTTTAATTGTGCAATTTGGTGATTTCTTTGAAAATAACAGGAATTTTAAACTCTTGGAGGAAAAGCTTGAAGAAAAATACCTGAAAGGCTAGAAAAATTTGGTTGAATATGTTCACAAAGGTGCCCAGTCTTCAATTCTTCGAAAATGGCTTCTTAGAGGACAATGCAGCACTTTGAAATTGAAATTCAGGGAAATGGGCATTAAAAAATGGCACTGGTAAGTTGAAAAATGCTCTGCGTGGTTTCTCAAGGTTTAATGGGGCAAATCCGAGGAAAAAAGGTTTATGGATGCTTTTACAAGTTTAAAGGAAAATGA
Source organism: Pinus albicaulis (assembly GCA_034641835.2). Taxonomy (NCBI): domain Eukaryota; kingdom Viridiplantae; phylum Streptophyta; class Pinopsida; order Pinales; family Pinaceae; genus Pinus; species Pinus albicaulis. The sequence goes on from CM076569.1 coordinate 733,393,883, forward strand.
TGAAAATTTGAATAAAAACTTTAAAATTTGAAGTATTGAACCAATGGTATAAACCATAGTTAAATAGCATTAAATCGTGGTTAAGCGGGGTGAGGTTTAGAGAATACTGCTAGTGGTATTCGTGTTGGTAAAGGGCATTAAGTGGTAAAATGCGTTTCGAATGCGATACAATGTGGTGGCGACACGTAAGCGTGGGGTGGTTTGGAAAAACCACCCATTTCATGCGGCTTTGCCGAAACATTGAACATTTATGTTTGGAGCGCGAAAATGAACAATCGTCGTTGGATCGGGCCTTTGGGAGCGAATGGTGCAGATTAAAAGAAAAGGTGCAGGGACGGGGAATGATAAAGGATCTCAGGATAGATTATCAGATTAACTCTAAATCGTTGGATCAAAAGGTAAATAGGGATCGGACGGCTAAAATGCAAAGTGATGGGATGTGAAAGGATATGGGGATAAACATATCGCTTTGGTTGGGAACTGTTGGATTAAAATGGGTGGGATGATCCGAGGGTTGAAATTAACTCCGATAAAGTAAAGGAATTTGGGGAAGTTTATGTACAAAACGAGATTTATTTAATTAAAAAAAAATGATCGAGAGGGGTATTTAGGATTTTAACCAAGGTTAATGTTTGCAATGAGGGGATATGCATGGGGGGGAAATTTTAGGTTATATTTTTTAACCTTAGGTTAAGGGGATTGGGGCGGAAAACATACAAGGGAAAGGAGTTTATTTTTGCCGAAGTTCAGTTTAGACAAAACTTGAATGTTTTTTGATTTAAAACATATATAACATATGTTTTAAGCTTTTTCTTCATATTTTATTTATATGGATAATTAAATCAAGAAGATTTAAATACCATAGGGTCAGGATTACATATAAGGATAAACTTTTCGCCAAAGGGGTTATAGGGGGGGTTTTTATTTATGCATGTGGGCATAAATAACTTTGGATTAAGTTATAATAAGAGGATTTTTGGAATTTATTTATAAAAGAGGAGTTATATAATAGGAAAAGGTCAATTGTAGGGATTTAATACATAAGTTAGAGTTAATATGACAAGGGGACAATGTATATTCAAAAACACATTAATATAACTAAGAAAGTGAAGATTTAAAATCAGTTTTGCATTATAATAACTTCATCACTTATATTTAGGGTAAAATGTGATTTTCAGGGCTTTTATGATTTGAAATGATGTGGGAGGTTAATCAAATGAGCAGAATGAGTGCATGAATGGTAAATGATGTGATTAAGGGATTAATATAGACATTGCACATTTTCAACTGATCAGTCATAGAGCTTTGGGTCCGGTCCCGACAAAAGTCAAGGAAATGCCTTTAGCCTTTCTGACTGATAATCTTAGAATGTTTCATGACTATGGGAAGGGGAATTTAGTTATTTTAAAGCCCATAATGAATGATATTTACATTGAGACTTTTCACCTTCTTCTACCTACCTATCTTACCATGCTAACATTTTTTCTTCTTTTGTAATAAGGTGCATTTAAGCTAGCGACCTTCATAGCATTTATTCTTTCTGAAAGCAAGTAAAACTATCTAATTCTACACTTATTTCATCCATGAATCGAGATTAAACTATTGGATTCACTTATTTATCTACCTAACTACTGAATTTTTAGGATTAAAATGTCTAACAACTCATTATTCTCTATCTAAAACAATGGAAATTGAAAAATGATAAGTTAAGATTGAACTGTTTAACTCATCATGGACTAATGGCATTTATTGACACTCTGCCATAGTCAAAAAGTAAAAGGTAGTGGCATTTATGCTTGCTCACTTTCATATTTTATTCATTTTTTCTTTTGAGGTATCTTATTTTTTCTAAGTCCTTTGATTATTCTTTTAGGAATTTTTACCCTCTTTTTGATTTTTTGATTTTTTTTTATTTTTTTCAAAATATGCGAATAGAACTTGCAAGAGGCAAAGTATGTATAAATTTACAAGATTATCAACAGTCAAGTCAAAATTATGACCCCTATATTATAGGTTGCTAACATCGGCTTCGCTTGGGGATGGCCTTTCCTTGTGAAATGCCAAGAACTCTGAGATCAATAGCCTTTATCTTTGAGATTTGATGATATTAGTAATTTTCTTTTGTCTTGTGCAAATTGAAATTTGATCTGAAACTAAAAAAACACACAACAATTTTCGTACCAACTTATAGATCTTAAACATCTTTAGGACCTCATCCTTGGCTTTAAATCTTAATGAAGAACTAGCTGAAAATTAAAAACTAAAAAAAAAGCTCAAAATTCTAAGCTTATTGGCACTCATCTACTTACTTTAATCTACTAAAAATCTTATTGGATCAAGTAATACAAAAATGGCAATGAAGCCAATCAAGTAGCTGTAGAAATGAATGGATAATTTGATTACTTGTGATCAAACATGGAAGTATAACTTGATCATGTATCTTTATAATCAATGATAAGATGTGAAATGGCAATTGCTGATATATTTGATCCTTATAGAGAAAACATGTTTGTAGATTTGGGCTAAGAAGATTCTCCATATAATCTGATATAGGATCAATAAAAGCATGATGTGTGTTAGTTACTTCTAGGCCTTCAATGACTAGTTGCTCAGTTGTATTATGAATATTAATCCTTGAAACTATTTCTTCAGTCTTGTGTTTGAAGGAATAATCATACTCAATATGCAAGTCAAAAGATAGTACAATTTCCTCTTGCTTAGGAGAAGGAAGATTTTCGAGGGATTCTTTAGGATTTCAGAAATTGTATGACTGAATTTGATAATGCAAAAGTTTGATTTCATTTTCATAATTTTTAGAAATTATCTTGAGAACACATATTTTCAGTTTAGGAGAATATTTTCTTGATTTCAAACGAAGAAAGAAAGCTCTTAGAAAATCTTCATCAAGCTAAAGTTCTAATATCTCATCCCTCAAAATAGATAGTGATTGTTCTGGGAAATTATCTTGAATTGGGAGAACATAATTATCATCATACTGATCATATTTAGGAAAATATTTAGAAGAAGGAATGTCATCAATTATAAACAATGGATCAGCAGATTTTTGTTCCAACAATCCTAATATATATTGATTAGATTGGTTGCATTCTGTTTGAAAATCATTGTTTTGTTCAATAGGCATGATATCAAGCAATGGGCCTTTTTGGGAAGGTAGAATAACATGAGCATCAACTTCTTCTTTTGTCCTTTCTTGGATAAAAACTTTTGTATATTCATCAACATTAGAAGAAGTAGAAACAATTTATTCATTATGTCAATACTTTGAGGATGGTTTCATGTTTAGAAGCAAATTGATTTCTTCTTCGGTGAGGGGGGGTGGGAATCTCTAAATTCTTAAATTTGAATAACAATTGTTTTTTCTCTTATCTAAAAATTGATCACGGCGCTGAATATTTTCTTTAACTCCATTCAAAACATTAAATGAAACATCATTTGTTAATACAGAGAGGTTTTGTGGATCTGGATTCATCTCCTGATCTATTTCATTTTTGTTTAAATCCTCTTGACTATTATGACATTTAACTTGAGAATGAAAGTTCTGGATTTCTTCTAATAAATCTTCAGGAAACCAATTTCCAAAATCTTCATCAATATTTTTAAGGTAATGTATAAGATCTTTAGCTTCATCACAATAATTTTCATCTAATGATAAATATGGAAAATCTTCTTTGTAATGCTCATAAAATACCTTATGAAAATCTTTTAAAGAAAATAAACTAGCAGGTTTGAGAGCTTCATACCATTCCCTTGTTTTTCCTTTTAAGGTTACGATGAATATTTTCATGAGGCAATCCTCATGCCAATCACCCTTCAATCTTGACGAGTGTATATGAAATTTAATGAATGTAGTAAAGGATCATCAATGTTCTCATCTTGAAACATAGGCAGATTTTCACTCCAATTTACCTTTGGTAGTTTGTGTGGAAATCGAGGTATGTGGTCTCTGCTCATGGGAGCATATCTTCATTTTATTCTTGGATCATATTGAAAATCAGCGATAATGAAAGGCCACGGTATCTGTACAACCAAGTTAGATCCTTATAGAAAATACAATACATATTGAAAAACGTTCTTAACAAGAAAGAACATAATGTCTTGGATTAAGATCCAAGTTGAAAGCCTGATCTTTCCATATTGTTCTTCCAGCTTCATTCCTCCAGTGGAGTCTTGATTGTGGAATGGATTTGGAGTCGCCAGGTGGATGATTTTAACCTTTGTGTGTCTGATCACTCTCCACCATCATAAATCAGATCTGAACCTATAAAATATTTCCGAAGAAAAAGGTTAGTCTTCCCCAGTATGGTTGCCAATATGTTATCACCCTAGTAATTCCCAGGTTGTGGGATGGGGATTTTTGTAGTTAAGAACACGAGGGGTAACTAAGAACCACTTTGGGAATTCAAGATGTAGCCTTCTTGAACTCGGGAGAGGGATCTCTCCGTATGATTTAGCTTTGTTTTAGTAACAGATATTAGGCTAGCTATGATTGTGTAGTTGTGTTTGATTTTAAAAGATTGGTGGAAATAAAAAAAAATTCAAGGTAAACTAGAAGGATCTACTAGAATGTTGGGCAATGGAGTTAACTCTCTAGGCAAGCAGAACTAAGAAACAAGGCTCAGAGATGAAAATGTGCTAAGGGCAAGATAGGTGACCTTCTAAGGCTTTGTATAAGCTTGATTTGATGGAGTGGGTGGAATCTGAGCAAACGGGCACTTAAGAATCCTTAAGCTACCGATAAGAAGATTGAATATGGGGATCTAACTGGGACCTAGAGAAATTAAGAATTATATGGTTCGGTTATCAAGTTGAAAACATTAAAATGCCAACAAGTTTCGAAACAGGGAGCTTATTATCACTAATCCTATTTTATATTTCCTTATTTGATCATTAAAGACAAGAAACACACAATATGAATGAATGTAAACTTTAAAGAAATATACTGAAAACAAGGAAAGAAAGAGACTTATCTTGTCACCACAAGAATCCTTAGCTATGATGTCTCTGATCTCTTTCCAGTCTTTTGCTTTAGCTATTTGAGTCACCAACTTCAATACGACCAGCAAATAAGACTATAGTTGTCTTGAGAAATTTTTATTCCACTGAATACTTTGAATTGTGAAGTATTTATACAAAAAACTGTTTACAAAATATCTCAAGAATTGAGATAATGTTTTAATAAAAAATAGAAAAGAAAACTTAATAAGAGGGACTGCTACAAAATAGTTTGCAAGCTGTTACCTTTTTACAAGAAAAAATAGAACTAATTATTCTAATTTTAAATGATTGTTGATGTGTTGTGAGTAGTGTTGGCATTAGGTGCATGTTATCGTGGAAAGTGGTTGAAGAACTTTCCTTCCTTTATCTTTAAACGCTGATACTCTTTATTCATTTGATCTGAGCTGTTTTGCAGTGGTAATTAAAAAGTAACCAACAGTAACTTTATTTTCACTGATACTCTTTCACTTACTGTTACACTTTAACACTGTATTTTATACCTTTGAGGTAACAATAAAATATGAATTTCCAATTGATTTTTCAGTTTTTTTATCCATCAATTTTCACAGTAGATCTGTGAATTCTTGCCACTTTTCTGCAGAGGGGATCTTCATAGTCTTAAATTTTCTATAACTTTCATCTTCTTTTGTATACTTGGAAAAATTAGGCTTGGCATAATCTTATAAAATGAGGAACAAAATGAGTGAAAGGAGCAATATATCTAGGTAGATTGGATTCCCAAAGTGGAATATCTTTGTCACCCTTTTCCACTGATTTTCCATAGCTCCAATTATAGACATCAAGCAGGTTAAATTCTACATTAGGGTCTAGTATTCTATAGTATAGATCAACTAAAGGGCTACTCTCTAGGGAAATGACTGGAGGCTGGACTTGTCTGACCACTTCTGTAGAATCAGCCGTAAGTGCAGGAGTTGGCTTGTTGATTTTGAAGGACTTAGAATGAGGGATTTTTGCAGAAGAATTCCTTTTAGACTTCGGGCCTCCATTCTTTGGGGTTATCTATTTCTTTGTCATTTTTAATCTGAACGAAGCAAGCTTAAAGGTTTTCCTAATTTCCTTTATGAGAAACAGGGGTTTCTTGGTGAATTTCTACTGGAAAATGGGGTTTCTGAGCAGGGTTTTGGGTAATGCAAGTGTTTTAAAGCTCAGAACATATATTAAGATTGATTTCAATAGCGAAACAAACTAGGGTATGGGAAAAACTGCGGGAAAGGGCAATTAGGGATTCCAGGGAAATTTTGACAGAGTTTCCCCTATAAAATGGACACTTTTATGCAGTTTAATTGTGCAATTTGGTAATTTCTTTGAAAATAACGGGAATTTTGAACTCTTAGAGGACAAGCTTGAAGAAAAATACCTGAAAAGCCAGCAAAATTCGGTTGAAGACGTTCACAGAGGTATGCAGTCTTCAATTCTTCGAAAATGGCTTCTCAGAGGACAATGCAACACTTTGAAATTGAAATTCAGGCCAATGGGTGTTGAAAAATAGCACTGGTAAGTTGAAAAAGGCTCTATGTGGTTTCTCAAGGTTTAATGGGGAAAATCCGAGGAAAAAAGGTTTATGGACGCTTTTATAGCTTTAAAGGAAAATGGTCAAAATTTTAATAAAAACTTTAAAATTTAGCAGATTGAACCAATGGTATAAACCATAGTTAAATAGCATTAAATCGTAGTTAAGCAGGTGAGGTTTAGAGAATACCTCTAGTGTAATTCATGTTGGTAAAGGGCGGTAAGTGTTAAAATGCATTTCAAACGCGATACAACGTGGTGGCGACACGTAAGCACGGGGTGGTTTGGAAAAACCACCCATTTCGCGTGGCTTTGTCGAAACACTGAACGTTTATGTTTGGAGTGCGAAAATGAACAATCGTCGTTGGATCGGGCCTTTGGGAGCGAACGGTGTAGATTAGAAGAAAAGGTGCAGGGACAGGGAATGATAAAGGTTGTAGGGATAGATTAACGGATTAACTCTGAATCGTTGGATCAAAAGGTAAATAGGGATCGGACGGCTAAAATGCAATGCGATGGGATGTGAAATGATATGGGGATAAACATATCGCTTTGGTTGAGAAACGTTGGATTAAAAGGGTTCAGATGATCCGAGGGTTGAAATTAACTCTGATACAGTAATGGAATTTTGGGAAGTTTATGTACAAAACGAGATTTATTTAATAAAAAAAAAATGATCGGGAGGGGTATTTAGGATTTTAACCAAGGTTAATGTTTGCAATGACGGGATATGCATGGGGGAAAAAGGTTAGGTTATATTTTTTAACCTTAGGTTAAGGGGATTGTGGCGGAAAACATACAAGGGAAAGGAGTTTATTTTTGTCAAAGATTATTTTAGACGAAACTTCAATGATTTTTTATTTAAAACATATATAACGTATGTTTTAAGCTTTTTCTTCATGTTTTATTTATATGGATAATTAAATCAAGAATATTTAAATACCATAGGGTTGGGATTACATATAAGGATAAACTTTTTTCCAAAGGGGTTATGGGGGGGGGTGTTTTTATTTACACATGTGGGCATAAATAACTTTGGCTTAAGTTATAATAAGTGGATTTTTGGAATTTATTTATAAAAAATGAGTTAGATAATAGGAAAAGGTCAATTTTAGGGATTTAATACATAATTTAGAGTTAATATGACAAGGGGACAATGTATATTCAAAAACACATTAATATAACTAAGAAAGTGAAGATTTAAAAGCAAATTTGCATTATAATAATTTCATCACTTATACTTAGGGTAAAATGTGATTTTGAGGGCTTTTATGTTTCGAAATGATGTGGGAGGTTAATAAAATGAGGGGAATGGGTGCATGAATGGTAAATGATGTGATTAAGGGATTAATATAGACATTTCACATTTTCAACTGATCAGTCATAGAGCCTTGGGTCCGGTCCCAACAAAAGTCAAGGAAATGCCTTGAGCCTTTCTGACTGATAGTCTTAGAATGTTTCATGACTTTGGGAAGGGGAATTTAGTTATTTTAAAGCCCATAATGAATGATATTTACATTGAGACTTTTCACCCTCTTCTACCTACCCATATTACCATGCTAACCTTTTTTCTTCTTTTGTAGTAAGGTGCATTTAAGCTAGCGACCTTCAAAGAATTTATTCTTTCTAAAAGCAAGTCAAACTATCTAATTATATACTTATTTCATCCATGAATCCAGATTAAACTGTTGGATTCACTTATTTCTCTACCTAACTACTGAATTGTTAGGATTATACTGTCTAACAACTCATTATTCTCTATCTAAAACAATGGAAATTGAAAAATGATAAGTTAAGATTGAACTGTTTAACTCATCATGGACTAATGGCATTTATTGACACTCTACCATAGTCAAAAAGTAAAAAGTAGTGGCATTTATGCTTGCTCACTTTCATGCTTTATTTATTTTTTCATTTGGGGTATCTTATTTTTTCTAAGTCCTTTGATTATTCCTTTACGACTTTTTACCCTCTTTTTGATTTTTTGATTTTTTTGATTTTTCTAAAAATATGTGAATACAACTTGCAGAAGGCAAAGTATGTACAAATTTACAAGATTATCAACATTCAGGTCAAAATTATGACCCCTATATTATAGGTTGCTAACAACAACTACATGATTTCACAAATCCACACCAATTCCATCTTATTAGTAGATTTTGGAACATAGTGCGATGTTATTCATTTTTGAAGTTTTTAAAATGTGTTGTTTTGAGTCATATTTATTATTGATTTAAATATGGCTTTGTCTAGCCAATTCGCAATCCCTATGCCACTCTTTAGTGTGAATAATTATGATTTTTGGAATCTTAAAATGAAAACATGCTTACAAGGTTTATGTTTTTGAGAAACTGTAGAATTGAGGTTCACATAACCTCATGCAATTTTAAATGATGCAATGAATCTTGCTCAAAAAAAAAATTTGATGAACTTAAATACAAAGAAGGTAGAGAGAAGTCATGCATTTTAAATTCTTTAGATGACTGTATTTTCACTAAAATTACTGCTTCTAAGACTGCTAAATCAATATGGGATATAATTAAAGTTTCTTATCAAAGTAATGAGAAACTAAATGTGGTGAAATTACAAACTCTCATAAAACAATTTGAAACACTTAATATGACTGAATCATAAGTAGTTGATCAGTTCACGACTAAAGTTAAGCGTGCTTGAGCCAAAGGAGTTCTGGGATTAGTGACCTCCTGGGAAGTCCTGGTTACCAGGTGCAAGCCCTAGAAATGATGATTGACACTATGTGATTCATTTCACTAGTTTCAATCCCAGTTCTTCACCCCTGTGAGCATCACCCGATGCAGTGAGTGCTAAGTGGACTATTCAAAAATCATGAGAAATTAGTGAGTTATGACAACCTCTCATGGAAATGGTCATAAATGAATGACTAAATTAACGCAGTTGGATCCCCAAAATGATATCTAATATAATGCACTGTGGAAACCCCTCATACTTAAAATACTAAGAGTAAAGGGATCTCTTCTTGAATGGTTCATGAGGCACAATAGTTGCTAAGGTTTTGCAAATGGGGTAGCAAGCTAAGTTGGCTTGATTGTGGGGAAAACTCCATAGTTAAGCGTTCTTGATCCAGAGGAGTTCTGGGATGGGTGACCTCCCGGGAAGTTCTGGTTACCGGGTGCAAGCCCTAGAAGTGATGATTGACGCTATGTGATTCATTTCACTAGTTTCAATCCCACTTCTTCACCCCTGTGAGCATCACCTGATGCAATTAGTGGTAAGTGGACTATTCAAAAATCATGAGAAATTAGTCAGTTATGACTACCTCTCATGGAAATGGTCATAGATGAATGATTAAATTAACGCATTTGAATCCTAAAAATGATATCTAATATAAAGTTATGGGTGTTGTTAATAAGATTCGGATAAATGGTGAATAACTAGAAGATCAAAGATTTTTTGAGAAAATTATTAGAAGTTTGCCTAAAAAAATTGACATGATATTTGTTGTTTTTCAGTCGAGAGAATTAACAAAATTATTTGTGGAAGAATTAATTAGTTCTTTATTGGCTCATGAAGAAATAATTAATTTAGATGTCACTACTTTAGAGCATACTTTCAAAAATAAAGCTTCTATGGATAGAGGTAGAGGCAGAGGTTTTCGTGGTAGGAGAGGAAAAGGAAGAGGACAATCTCAGTCCCATGATAGATCACAGGTAAGTGAAACACATTCATAGCCCTCTCAAACTGATCATGGTCATAAGTGGATAGATAAATAAAAAATTAAGTATCACTATTGTAAAAAATATGGCCATTATAAGTCTGAATGTCGAAAATTACAGTATGTTTTAAGTAAAAACAAAACCAATGTCACAAACACTGAGTTTGAAACATGAGATGCTTTATTTATGACATGCCAAGTGACTGTGCAAGTACCTAAAAAGGATGTTTGGTTGGTAGACAACGGATGTTGTAATCATATGACTGGTCATAGTGATTTGGTTTCATGCCTTGATACATCTTTCAGTTCCTAATCTATTAGTTTGGGTGATGATCATCAATTCAGAGCTTTAGGAAAGGGCGTTGGGTCTATCTTAACCAAATAAAATATTGTGAAGAATATCTATGACGTTTACTATATACCCAATTTCAAGTATAATTTGTTGGGTGTTTGTTAGTTAGATGCACATGGTTATGATGTTATCTTTCACAACACTACTTGCATGATTTATGATCAACATAAATCTCTTGTTGCAAATATTCCTATGATAAGGAACATGTTGTATCAATTACAAATGAAAAATGAGATGTTGTATGCACATAATTTTTCAACGCCAGATGACAATAACTTGTTTCATTTGTGATATGGTTATTTACCTATGAAACGTATGAGTCTATTACAAATGTAGTCTATGCTGAAAGATTGCCTGCTTTGTCTTACCAGATCTCTTCATGTACAAGTTGTATAATGGGTAAAGATAAGTGATATAGTTTTGTGTCAGCTTTTTATAGAGCCAAAGAAAAACTAGAGTTAGTGCATACAGATTTGTGTGGTGCAATGCAAGCAAAATAAATTGCTAGCAGTATTTATTTTCTTACATTTATTCATTACTTTATCAGGAAAATTTGGGTGTATTTCATTAAATAAAAATTTGAAACATTTTCCAAATTCAAGGAGTTCAAAGCTTAGGCTAAAAAACAGTTGAAAGTTTATTAAAGTTCAAGGAGGTGAATATGAATCTAATGAATTAGTTGATTTTTTTTGAAAAATGGCATTAAAGAAAAAACGACAACCAATTATACTCCACAATAGAATGGAGCCGCGGAAAGAAATAATCATACAATTATGAATATGGCTCGAAGTCTGCTCCAAACATGAAATTTATCTAAATATTTATGGGATGAAGCAGTCGCATGTTTGTTATATATTTTGAATAGATCGCTAAATTCCATTATTCAAAGTATTTTACCTGAAGAAGCACGGAGTGGAAAAAAGGTAACTATTTCACACTTTTGAGTATTTGGTTGTATTGCTTTCGCTCATGTTCCAAAAAAATTAAGAAAAAATCTTGATGATACGAGTGAAAAATATATCTGTATGGGGTATAGTGATCAATCTAAAACATACAGATTATTTAATCCTATAACTAAGAAGTTTGTCATAAGTTGAGATGTGAAATTTATGGAAGACAAATCTTGGAATGAAATGGAGAACAATAGTTTCTTAATCATTTTATTATGTTAGACGAACGTCAAGAATCTACAATGAGCACTCCAATATTACAAGTTCAATACAAAATCAGTAGCAGTTCATCATCTTTAAATGGGTCTAATTCTGATAATCCAAAAATGAGAAGCTTAAGTGATATTTATGCACAAGACAATGTTGATGATATTGTAAATTTTGCATTTCTTTCATTTCAAACTACTTTTTTTGAAGAGTCTATAAAGGAAAAAGAATGGGTAAATGTAATGAAATAATGAAATCGAAGCTATTGAAAGAAATCAAACTTGGGATTTGGTTGATCCACCTGATGATAAAAATTCACCTGATGATAAGTGGAAGTTGATAAACATAAAGCAAGAATAGTTTCAAAAAAAAATTCACAACAACCTGACATAGATTATGGTGAAACATTTGCACCTATAGCAAGAATTGATATTGTTCTTTTTGTATTAGCTATTGCAACACAAAACACGTGGCCAATTTACCAAATGGATGTAAGTCTTATTTTTTAAATGGTGTTTTGAATGAATAAGTGTTTGTTGATCAGCCACCTGGTTTTGAAATAAAAAAATAAAAAACATAAGGTGTATAGGTTGAATAAAACAGTTTATGGCTTGAAGCAAGCTCGAAGAGCCTGGTATAATCAAATAGACCATTACTTTATAAATAATGATTTCAGGAGGAGTGATGATGAACCCACTTTGTATATCATGAATGATCATCAAGGTAATATGTTGATACTGTGTCTTTATGTTGATGAAATAATTTACACAGGTAACATGCAGTTAGATGAATTTAAAGCTACTATGAAAAATGAATTTGAAATGAAAAATCTTGGATAAATGAGATACTTCTTAGGTATTGAAGTGAAATAAACAAACGATGGTATTTTTATGGGTCAACAGAAGTATGCTACTAACATTTTGAAAAAGTTGAAGACGGACAGTTGTAAGTCAGTGGATACTCCTATTGAAGTTCATGCAAATTTAAGTAAAGATGATGTGGGTACTATTGTTAATTCTACTTTGTATAAGAAACTTGCTTGTAGTATTGTGTATCTAGCTGCTACTAGGCCTGATATATCATTTGCAACTAGTTATATTTCCATATTTATGGAATCTCCTAAATACTCGCATTGGAAAGATGGAAAAATGATGTTAAATTACATTTTAGGTACATCTACTTATAATTTATCATATGCAGGCTCTACATATAGTAAAATTATTGGTTATACAGACAGTGATTATGCAAGATGTATTGATGATCGGAAAATCACTTCTGGCTATGATCTTCTATTTGTCGGAAACTTGATCCCATGGTCATCCAAAAAGAAGCCCATAGTTGTGTTATCTTCAATAGAGGCCAAACACGTTGTAGTGAATTAGGTATCATGTCAAGAATTTTGGTTGAAGAGACTTCTCTCTGACTTCGGTTATACAGAAAATGAACCTATTTCAATCTTTTGTGATAACACTTCCACTATTTCCTTGCCAAAGAACAATGTCTTTCATAAAAAAATCAAACATATCGACACTCTTTTTCACTTCATCCGTGAATTAGTTAAGAATGGTGATATTGCTCTCAAATTTTGTGATTCCAAGGAACAATTAGTGAATATCATCACCAAACCGCTAGGAAAAGTTAATTTTGAATTTTAATGTAAGAAGTTAGGTATTAAAATAATGTATCCCTCAAGATTAAGGCAGAGTCTTAAATATGAATCTTAGTTAAAATAATCAGTTTGTATAATTATTTAGGAGTTAGTTGAAAAACTTTTATAACTGTCAATCTAGTGTATAAATTCATCTCCAGAATAAAACATTTGAAGTGTGGTTGCTCTCAAAATTTCGGTTTTCTTCCCATCTATTTTTGTTGTTATGCTTCTCTCTCCTTGTGTTGTTAATTTATCATTAACAAGGAGTGATGACAAATATTGGTACCATCAACTTTTCATAAAGATTTATGTTATGATGGACTATAGTTTTTCTTTTTGAAAAATGTAAGAAACATCAAAAAAATGATAAAGGAGATTCTCTCTTATTATTGTTGGAAGGATAGGTTTTGTTTTGGAAAATAGATAAGAGAAACATGTTATGGAATATATTGTTGGTAAGAATCATAGGAGGAAGGGTTGTAACAAAAGTAATATAACTATGACAATAAGGTCTTTTAAGTAAAGAGTGAAATATTATGTAAATGTACTATTGGTTTTTATTTAATATAAACTAGAAACGTTTTTTCCACCAGAAATAAATCAATACAAAAGGATGTGAGAAATTTTTTTCCCAAGCACATCACTGTCTTTAAACTAAATGTTTCACGACCATCAAACTCGATATTGCTTCCCCTAATCGATGCTACAAACATTGCCTCCACTCTTAAAGAGACCACTAAAGCATTCTCATATTAAAACAACAACACCCACAACATACCAGATTCAATGGCTTTGTGTTTTAGTTTTGTGTGCTCCAGAGTGAATGGCCAGTATTTACGAATAAAACATCGTATGTAACTTTTTATCTTGATGAATACTGTTTTCTTGGTTGAATGGAGAATTATGCACAAATCAGTTACTTATGGCTTACTACTTCTAATCAATAACATAATTACCAAATTCACCGGAATGGGGATGAAATGTATGGAAATTATTCGATTCGATATGAATATTGAATAGACCGAATAAATTCGATCACATTCATCTGAAAATTTGTGATTATAAATTTACCCACAAATATTTGTTCATTAACGGGTATAGGAAGCTAATGACTGTAGAATCTGAAATGGCCCCTACTCTTTAAGCCAGTTGATAGACCAAGATAATTATGGCATACCAAAAAAAAAAAAACCACATATCAGTGAGCTCAACCTGTAAATCTAATATTAAATCAAGTATGTAAGTACATTTCTATATAATAAACCTATTACTAATATTATTATCTATCAAATAATAATTATCTACTACTACTACCAATCATTCTGAGTAGTGATCATCCTAATAATCTGTTGCACTAACTTTTAATAACATAACCATAGAGAATCACAAAATCTATGAACTAATGTCAACAATAACATGGAGGGATTTAAGCATTATTCTCAACATTCCCCCTTAATTCTTAATTAGGGCTTACTAAATTATCTCGTAGTGCCAAAAACTGAGATTTTTCAACTGCTTTGGTGAAGATATCTGCTAGCTGATCTTGACTATTTATGTGCTTCAATTCAACATCATTCTTCTGCACCAAATCTTGAATGAAGTGATATTACATGTCAATGAGATTCTTTGCTAACATGATGGCACTTACATCTTCAGAGAAAATTATTATAGGCTGGATTTGCTTCTCTCCAATTTCTTCCAAAAAAAAATTGAGCCAAAGAGTTTGTGTACCTTGTGAGGTAATTGCAACATACTTCGCTTCTGTGGATGAGAGGGAAACAATGCTTTTTTTTTTTTGAGCTCCAGGTAATCAACCCAGAACCAAAAGAGAAACAAATTCAATATGTGGAATTACAGTCAACTATACTACCACCCCAATTTGAATCACTAAATCCAACAAGATTCAACTTTTCATAAGAGTAGTAATGAATACCATAATTTACAGTGTCTTTCACATACCTTAAAATTATCTTGGTTGTCTTCATATGTATTTCAGATTGATTTGTCACATACCTTGAAACAAGTGAAACTTAAAATGTAATATCAGGTCTTCTTTGGGTTAGAAACATCAAGCTCCCCACAATAATTTTGTAAGTTGTCTCATCAGCTAAATCAACACCATCATATATACATAATACAAATCCATGAGCACTTGGAGTAGGGGATGGATTACAATCAAGCATATCAAATTTATTCAACATGTCATGTGCATACTTTGTCTGACAAATGAAAATCTCATCCTTACTTTGATAAACCTTCATTCCTAGGAAATATTTCATGAGACCTAGATCTTTCATCTCAAATACATTCATCATAGAAACTTTCAACTCACCATTCATTTTAGAACAACTACCCATATACAATAGATCATCAACATTCAAACTTATGATTAGAATATCAATATCTTGTTGTTTTTAGTAAAGGGTAGGATTACTCTTACTTCTCTAAAAGCCATTTTCCTAAAAGTATCCATCAATCCTAGAATACCATGCTCTTGGTGCTTGCTTCAGACCATACAAATCCTTATTCAACTTGTAGACATTATTATCTTTTCCTTCCATTTCAAAACCTTGTCGCTACTCCACATATACTTCCTCTTCTAAGTACCCATTCAAGAAGGCACTTTTCACGTCCATATGATGTATGCTCCACCTTTTCTTAGTTGCCAATAAAATCAAAATTCTAATGGTCTCCTGTCTTTCTACTCATGCAAATGTCTCTTCATAATCAATTCCATACTTCTGTGTGAATCCTTTAGAAGCTAATCTTGCCTTGTGTCTTTAAACACTCCAATCACCGTTAAATTTGGTCTTGTAGAACCATTTGGTGCCAATATTTTTCTTTTCATGTGGAAGATCTCTCAATTCCCAAGTGTCATTCATGTGAATTGAATCCATCTCTTCTTGCATGGCTTGCACCCAAACCTCATTAGTACATGCATCTTCAAAACCCGATGGTTTAAAACGAGCCTTGGCTAATAAAGAAAAATTCACTGTCCCACCTATATGGTTTTCTTCACTACACTCCTTTGATATATATCATTCAATATCCTTACCTCCCTTATAGAACTTGGATAATAATTTAGACTTGAACTTGATACTGAAGAAATTGATGAAGGGTTGCTTGGTGGAGTTAAACCACTAGATACAAAATAATTAGTTGGATTCTCAATAGATCAACAATTATATCATAATTCAAATGAGATTTTGTCTTCTCAACGTGGCCTTTTTTATGACCATAAAATCCCCCTTCATAAAAAAATACATCTATTGAGACAACAAGCTTGTTAGTGAGGGGATTATACAATTTATAAGCTTTACTTGTCTCACCATGCCCAATGAAAATACATAACTCACTCTCTGCATCTAACTTTTTTCTATTTTGATCAAGTACGTGCACATAAGCCAAACAACCAAAAACTTTGAAATGATTAACATTAGGCCTTTTTCCATACCAAACTTCATAAGGAGTCATATTTTCTAGTGCACTAGTGGGACTATGGTTGAGGATGTACACTGCTATAGCAACTACATCGTCCCAATAAGAATTTCTCAACCCCTTAGTTTCTAACATGCACCTTGCCATTTTAACCACCGTACTATTCTTCCTTTCAGGGACGCCATTCTGTTGGGGTGTGTATGCTGAAGTATGTTGCCTCTTGATGCCATTCATATCATAATAACTCTCCAAAGATTTCAAGCAGAATTCTCCTCCACGGCCAGTCCTCAAACATTTGATGTTGTAACCTTTCTCATTTTCTACAACTACTTTAAACTTCTTGAATGTATCGAGGGCTTCAGTTTTGGCCTTCAAAAAGTATACCCAACAATTTCTTTAGTAATCATCAATAAAATTAATGAAATATGATGACTTACCCAAACTATTAGTCTGCATAGGACAATATATCTTTGAATGAACAAGTTGAAGTGGGTGATGAGCCCTTCATGTATTTCCATTTGGGAAATTTTCCCTTACATTCTTGCATTTATCACATCATTCACAAACCTCCTTCTGCTCCTCCACCTTTGGAAAAGTAGAAACTAATGCACGCGAGGTTAAAAACTTCAAACTCTGAAAATTTAAATTCAATACCTGAAATGCCATAGCCAACTTGAATCCTCATAAGGCATATTTGCAAGTTTTTTGTTATGTTCATCAAACCTCAAGGGAAACATCCTATTTCTCATCATAGGCACAACAATGATCACCCTATTTCCCTTATTTTTATCATAGATAGTACATGTCTTATTTTCAAACACTACTTTATAATTTTTCTCACATAGTTGCCCAACACTTAAAAAATTGTTCTTCAATTCTGGAATACAATAAATATCATGAATACTCTTTATACCTTCATTTTTTTGGACCTCCTCAGCTCCTTTGGTAGCAACCTCCAATGGTTTATCATCACCATGCTGGACCTTCGATTTAAAACTTTTATCCTTGGTTGAAAACAATTTCTCATCCCCTATCATATGGTTAGAACATCCACAATCTATGTACCAAACATATTTACTAGTATTTTCACCTTTGGCATAAAATAAAAATAAGTGATCTAGAGGATACTCATTACTTTCTTGAGCATAGTTAGCATTTCTACCTTCTTTTAATATGCATTCTTTTTCAAAGTGGCCATACATGTTACAATAGTAATATTGAACATTTCTCTTATCAAATCTACCTCTACCTCTTCCTCTGGAACTACCTCTTCCCCTTGAGCCACCTCTGTCTCTACCTCCAAATTTTTTTTGGCTTTGCCCTTTACCTTGAGCTTGATTGGTTTTGGCACTACTATTTCTTCCATCTTCATTCTTTCTAATTTGTAATTTAGAGGAAAAATCTTTCTATACACCTTCAAAAGTGCCTTTCAATATTTGTTCATGAGACATGAGAGATCCAACCAATTGATCAAACTTTAGTTGCGTCAAATCATTTTTCTTCTATTATTATGGCAACATGATTCCATCTAGGTTTTAAAGATCGCAATACTTTTTTTATTAAAACTTCATTACTTATAGTTTCCCTAAGTGTAGCCATTTTATTTACCACATCTTTAACTCTCACATCATAGTCACTTACACTTTCAACTTCTTGCATCTTCAAATTCTTGAACTTTGTCTTCAATATTTGAAGCTTGACCACCTTAACTTGATCACTACCTTGGTAAGCTTCTTGTAGAGTCTTCCACCCATATTTAGTAGTTGTTGCTCTTGATATTCTTGGAAATAAGCTCTTATCAAGAGCTATTTGAATGTGAAACAAATCTTCAGCATTCTTCTTCCTTGCTTCCTTTCTTGTTTTTCTATCATTAGCTGTAAGGGCATTCAAATCTATCATATCCTGAACCTCATTCAACATTCTCCCACAAATCTTTTCCAATAAAAAAAGTCAACATCATAATGCACCAATAATCATAATCGTTCCCATCAAATTATGGAACGAGCATGTAAGAATTTGACATGTTTCTAAATTGGCCTATGCTCTTTAAGCCAGTTGATAAACCAAGATAATTATGACATACAAAAATAATAAAAGTAAAAATAAAACAGTGAGCTCAACTTATAAATATAATATTAAATCAAGTATGTAAATACATTCCTATATAATAAGCTATTACTAATATTATTATCTATCAACTACTAATTATCTAGTCACACTACTAATCATTATGAGCCTTGGTCATCCTAATAATTTGATGCACTAATTTTTAATATCATAGCCACATAGAATCACAAAATATGGTGACTAATGTCCTCAATTAAATGGGGAGATTTAAGAATTATTTTCAAGAAGTACCATACCCACTTAAACACAAATAGATACCAATGTAAACAACAAAGAAAACTAAGAAGATAGAAGTGAAAAATCTCATTTTTCAATTTTACTTTTCCTTCTTGGAAAGTCAGAATGCAGGAAGAAGAGAATTAATAAAAGTGGGATAATATAATAAAGAATGATTGATCTTTTAAATATGTTTTTACTATGATTGATTCTCAATAAATAGATTTTGAATACTTATTTTGTAAATATATAATTATTTATTAGAGAAGAATTTTAACAAAAAATTTTAAAAATTAAGAAATGATTTTACATATACTATTTTAATACCACACATGTTTTTAAGAAGGAAAATAAAATGTTGTTTTAGACCACAAATGTTTTTACAACGGAAAGAAAATGTTGATTTAGACCACAAATGTTTTTAGAAGGAAAATAAAATGTCGTTCCGGAAGGAAAAGAAAATGGTGGTTATTTTTTAATAAATTGAAAAAATGATCTAAAAGTTAAAATGAATCTAGAAAAAAATTAGATTGAAAAAAAAAAAAAAAATATCGTTGTGGAAGGAAATAGAGTATATCCAACTCTTATGCACACTATCCATTTTTTTTTATTTGAAAATTTTTTAACACATTTTTTGTGAAGTGTGATGTATCGAATTCGAATGAGAAGTTGGTAAGTATGATTTGAAATGGGGAAGGGTAATTAATTAGCTATGCTATAAGAGGATATAGATCATTATTTTGAACATATAGATCATTATTTTGTAATCTTGTTCAAACCGATCCTCCCTAAGCACATCACAGGCTATAACCTGAATGCTTCAGAAGCATGAAACTCGATATTGCTTGAACTAAACGATGCGACTCACATTGTTTCCACTCTTAAAGACACCACTGAAACGTTATCGGGTTAAAACAGCAACGCCCACCGAAAACCAGATTCAATGGTTTGCTGTCTTTCAGTTTTGTCAAACGACTCCTTCAACAATGCTGCCGGAGTGACTGCCCAATATTTACGGATAAAACGGTGTATAAAACTTTGTATCTTGATGAAGAATAGTTCCTGGTTGATTGGAAAATTATGCATATAACGGTTACTTATGGAAGAACTATTATTATTCGCAATCAACATAGGGATTATTAATAAGAGAAGGGAGTTAATTAGCTCTGCTAAAAGAGGACAGACATCATTATTTTGTAATCTTATCCAAACTGATCTCAGGCACGACAAGGCAGTGAATGGGGAGAAGCCTCAAACGGAATAATAAATCGTTTGTCTTAAGCTTTATTGTGGGTTGAATTGTCCTTCCTGTTTATTGATTGTGGTCAGGAAACATAAATCTTTAAAAGAAAATGCTTCCAAAATCAATTTAGTTTTGAAATAAAAAATTATCTTACCGATCATTAATCAAATTTATAAAATCATGATGCATACTAAATTTTTGAAAATATTGACAGATAAGTTCAGCGGTAAAAGCATAAAAAAGAAGTTTAGTGGTCGACACGCATACAAAAATATTGGAGACACAAATTCAGTACTAAAAGCATGCTAAATATTGAAATCTAAGTCCAAAACAAATAAAACCAAGACAATATAAGGTAATGAGTGAACTAAGCAACTAGATAACAGGGAGTTGGAAAACCAGAAATTTGAAAAACAAAATTAGCCAGAACCCACTCCTTTCCGCGATATTCAGTTCTAATCAACTTTAAGAATGGGAGCCACGTCCTACTAGGCTTAGGGCTTTGTCGATATTCGGATTTTTAAGGCTTGTCTAACACAAATCTTTTCACCTCTTTCGAAAATGTCAACAGAAACTAAAACTTTTAGTACTCTAAGATATGACAAACGGCTCGTTGAATTGATAGTTTGTTTCCAGTTTAGATTAACGCATTCCAAAATATATCTAGGATAATAGTCTTATAACATAATAAAATAAATAAATAAATACCTATTTACAAGGATGTATGAGAAGTTTTGATCCTGCATTCTCGGAGATATGTGGTGTATTTGTTGAATACACCCAACTAGTAGATAGAATGTTTTTAAAGAAGAGTTGGGCGGTAGATTTCTACAGATTTGATTGTTTGAGATAGAGGGTGTGAAGATGTTGGTTCTGGGCATATTGTAATCCAATAAAATGAGGGGAGGGTTTCGGCCTGTCACTCTATATTCTATCAATTTGAGCCTATTAGATAAAAAGGGTATTTGAAAGAAATTATATTGGTGTAGATTGTATTAGGTCACTTCGAAAACCTTTTATTCTCGTCTAATCTATAGTGTTGTACTTTAGTCTTTCATCTAGTAGCAGAAAGGTAAGATGTAAAGGGATTTGACAAGTGAAGCGGCATACCTCTTATCGGCGAACTCATAAAGCTTTCCACGGTTGGAGAAGATGATGACTGCCACCTCCGCATCGCAAAGAACAGACAGTTCATACGCCTTCTTTAGCAACCCATTTCGACGCTTGGAGAAAGTCACTTGCCGATTTGTAGTATTCTCGATCCGCTTTATCTCAATCTTTCCGCGCCCCATTCTAGTCCTTACGTTAAGGCACCCCTATTCCTGTTAATGCCTTTAGATGTCAAGCCCAGAATGATCTGCGTATTGGCCGTTGCTTAGACCTGCAGAGAGAAAGAGAGAAGGGGTAATCACTAATGAGTACCCGCGGCCAGATTATTACCTAATGCAAAAGATGAGAGGGACAGCAACATATGACTTAGTTTCCGTTGCAGTGGATCCTCAGGGATTCCTACAGAGATGGAGCACTTACAGCCACAGAAAAGAAAAGCAGTTAAGGAAACCCTGCTGGGCGGATGGAAATGATGGGAGGCAAACATGTGGCTCCGGCTTTATTTGGAGAAGGAAAAGGCTGCGAATGAACTTGTGGCGTATTTTTATTCTTTATTTATTTATAGCAAGGCGGACATCATAAGATTATAAAATTGATATTATAGTGGTTTACTCACTCCCTAATATTTGTTTGAGTTACGAACCATAAACCATCTAAATCTGTCTCTACTCTTCTTTTTCTGGCCACTCTCTTCCCATGGTAAACCAGTAATATATTTGCAAAATAGCAGATCTACTCCTGCATGGCCAATCGTTAGTGGATCAATTGAATTAAGAACGTGGTCCGTATTCTTCGCCTTTTCTCACTTCAAAAATTTCACGGCGTGACATATTACAGTTACATGTGACGGCCTGTACTACATCCGACAGACAACCCCGCTCTTATACACGTGTAATTTAAAAAATAATATATTAGTTTAGAAGCTGGTAAAGATTTTATCAGAATTTTGTTTACAGTTGTTAAATTTTAGTATTTTGGGTGTTTTAAGGGTTTTTGATAGCGCTGAATCCATTTTTACTATAAAAATGGATTCTAAACACTCTAACTGCCTGATTTTTTGAATTTTAGTTGACCAAATTTTAGCAAAAAATTACCATTCGAGCTATTCCATTGCCTAGATAAACAACTCCACTCTTATATAGTAAATAAATAACAACTAATAAATCGTAAATATACCACCATTAAATTGTGGACATATACTGCCCCTCTGTATAGCTTACATTTATGACTTTCCGTAAATGGGTATCCGTGGAATTGTTTTACGCTTTGAAATCCTCGCCAACTACCCCAATTTAGATAACCCACTAACTCCGATGGAGGCAGGGAGAAGGCGATATACTCCATTAATGGAGCATAATTCTTGTTGCAGTTCCCGAAATCTTCATTTCCAAATTCCAAATGTGAACACAATACGAGGCAAGTGGAACACGCCACAATTTCCGACTTCAATTTCTTAAAGTGGAAAACAAGTTTCAGAAATCCATTGGCCACTTCCTTAAAATACTAATACCGATGTGATGGTCTTATCTTATTAATTAACAATTTAGGATGCAGACAAAGTCAGGACAATTATATATTATATAAATATCAAAGTCATGCACAGGGAATAATGTACGCCATTTGCAACGAAATGACATTACTATTTTTATTTGCATTGTATACTTATTTATAAAAGCTGGTTTATGCTTCCTCGAGAGAAACGAGGTCACGTTTAAGCAATTGTTTTCTCAATCGTCAATGTCGACATAATAGATAAGCCATCATAAGAGTTACATGTTGACAACTAATTTCAAGGGTGGTTAGCTAAAAGATTCTTATAATGCATCAAACTTCTGCAGGGAAAGCTGAAAAAAAAAATACATAAAAATATAGTTCGAGTCATGTTATCAATTTAATTGTAGCAAAAAAGTTCATCATATTTTCTTATTAGTAATGACTTGTTATCGCCATACTCAATTACGTTACATATCATCATTCTTCTATTCTATGAAATGTTGACTTTTAAAAATATTATTAATTTAGTTTATATATATATAGTTATTTGAATTTAATTTAGGTATTTTTGTATAATTGTTGTCATGTCTTCAACCAAATCAATTCTTATAAATTGACATGTTTAATCTTGGAATAGAGTAATTATATAGAATTTTGAAGTATATACTGCGATATTTTGCATTAAGAGAAAGTAGAATTATTTCCCAATAATCCCCATGCCCTAAATTAAAATAACTATTAGAAAAATTTTAAATTAATTTGAATTATTTAAATTTATAAACATTATAAAGAATATATTTAAAAAAAAAAACAATATATATAATTACTATAATTCCTTAAAAATATTTGGAAAAATAATAAAATTTCATATAAATCAAAATAATTTTAATTTCTTGTGGACAAATGGTGTAATGGAGTTAGCTCTCCCTTCCTTCCCTCATATTATGAAAGCTCACTTATTTAGGTGCCATGACTTGCAATCTACCTTGTGAACTACATGCCCGCGGTTCACCTCGACAGTTCAAGTTGGATTCATGCTTATGTTAAATGGTTAGTCAACACAATGGGTTCATAATGTATCACAAAAATAAATTTTATGGCGGAGGGTGTCACCTTTGCATACTTTAGGCATGATTAAGCATACACACATTTAAGACACTCTCACTCGGTCCTTCTGGGAGATGGAAATTATGGGAATTTATTTCCTCACGTTTTGTGGAACTTTGTTTCATTATCACTACAATGCAAGCTAACACTCTCATTTTCCATATATTAGCTAGCAACTACAATTTAGTGGAAAAGTGGATCCACTTGAATTTGGAAGTATTGAGCATAACAAGGTATGCACATGGTACATGAGGATTATGTTGAATTTTTTTGGCATTGTTTCTCTCTTTACTTGTGGTTTCCCTTTGACTTGCCTAAGTGTCTATGGTGTCAGTGTGGTTGTGTGTATCTTGGAATTTAGGGTAAGCATTATCATAGTGAATATTTTTTTTATTTTCACATCTCTTTCTGCATAATTTCGTTAAGCTATGGCTTATCTGGGTTTCAAATTTGCTTCTCTCTTGTCGTTTTTTTAGTGTAGGTTGGTCTCCTTAAACACATTTCCTCTTTGTGACTATCCCTCCTATTCCTTCCCCTTCTCTTTTTAATTCTGTTCTCTGTCCATTCTTTCATGTGTTTTTCGGAGAATGCTCTATCTCACTTCCTCAAATCGATATCATTGTCACCTTCAAGATTCTCTTGCTCACTCCAGTTAGCTTTAGGGTTATTTTACCCTCCCTCTCTCTCATACCACCTCTCTATCACCTCCTTGTCACCCCTTTACCCTTGAAAATCATGCCAATAGGAAGGATTGTTTCTTCCCAATGGGGGAGAGGTAGGGGTCACTCCTCTACTTTTATGTCAATTTCCAATGATATTTATACCACCACTCAGCTTCATGGTCAAGCATAAGATATACAATCCATGTCTCACTATGAGGACCTTATCCTACAACTTCTCAAAAGAAACTCTGTAATTTAAAAAAAAATCATCATGAGAGTCATTTCACTCCAAACTCCAAACTGTCATGTCAATATTGAGACTAAATATCAAATTCCAAACATAGGCACCTTGACCTGCTGTGCTTATTAAGATAAATGTTGTGCGTATTAAGGTAAATGCATGCTATCAAGATCTATTAGCACACTAAGGTTCTCACTGTTCACATTCCCACTGAGGATAATAATGCTTGATATGAAAAAATGTATTAGAATAGTATAATTAGAGAAACTAGATGGAAACAATGATAATCTAATCTTAGTATTCTCATCAATAGATCTACCAAAAATTCTCTCCACTACTTCAATAGAAATGGTTCTCGGCAAGCTCCCAAACCAAATAACTCATCTTAGTAATCCTCGTGCATTTCGAGTGTGTTTATTATATTTTTTTGTAATGCTTCTTATTTAGTGAAGCTGTAACATGCCAAAACCTAGCCATCAGTATATGTATAGATATTTTTGCTTATCCTACCTTAGAGTTATAAGAGGTAGTTTTAACCTTAAACATTTAATATAAATCACTAATCTAATTTCCTATAAAAAAAACAACAAATTAACTTTTTAATTATGTAAATTTTCTAACCATGTGATAATATAAAATATTTTTAATAAGAATAATTACTATTATCATCATCATTTAAAAAAAACTTAAATTTATCTTCAAAGTCACATAATTTATTTTCATTTATTACTTTAATGACTAAAAGTAATAAGGCTTTAATTTAAATGAAAAAAATATTGGAAATTCCACTAGCGTTTATGTTGCAAGTGAGGGATGACAGCATTAATTCCTTCGAAAGTGGTCAGTTTCTCCCGAAATAGCACCATAAATGTTGTAAAAAATGCGCCTTTGAAAACAAACGTGCTCACTTTACTAAACACTCTATGTTAAAGTGATGGAAAGTAATGCTACTCCATCCCAAAGTTCCTTAGGATAACCAATCATTGAGGCAGTAATATGGAAATTAAGTGGAACATCAATCACTCTGATACCTTGCCCATATACGAAGCACTAGGGGAAGAGAAACCCCATCCATTAGTGGAAAGTGTAACACCTTAATTTTAATCTTCAAAATAGAAAATATGTATTGGTAGATATGATTTAAGGGCTAAGAAATGTAATATACAAATATAATATATTAAAAATAATAAAATGTAATATATCAAAAAAATAATAAAATATAATATATCTTTGGTTGTAGAGAGATAAGAATACACTTATAGACTATGCTTCCATTAGAGAAGGCTAAAATGCAAGATAATATAATTTCGCTTACTAGTTAGTTTTATTTAGAAAGTTTGGAAGAATCTTGGAAATTATTCTTGATTTTTTTTGTACATGTACTTACGAATTAATGAAATGACCATTTTTTTTATTGATCATTTTAATAGTTGTACAATCGTCTTGTTGTTGTTTTTGATTTTTTCATGGTATCAGAGAAAGCTTGTGTCTCTTTGAAAATAAGACAGAAGAATCAGGTATTCAACCACTGAATAGATAGTGTGAAGTATTTGAGAGAGATAAGTTCTACAATGAGAAGGAACTGATTGAATGGAATTCATCATGAATAAGAAGTAGAAGAGTAACTAGTTGAACATAAGTCATCATGAATTAGACATGGTTGTGTCCAAACAAGGCATCAATAGTAGAGAAATCATGAGACAATTAACATAAGGAGATGATATCCCATTGAATTATCAATCAAGGGTTTCAAATCCTGATTTTTTTCATTTACTAGTGCTAAATTGGAAGAATAATGTAGATTGAGATTTGGTGAAGAGGAATCGCATCTTAATGGTTTCAAGACATTCATTATTTCAAGGAGGTCCATCATGTGATTAGTTGGTGAAAATATCCCTAAGTGAAGGATACAAAAGAGGATTGATGGATCGAAGCCATTATTTTGGTGAAACGTGAGGTTAGAGGAGACTACTAATTTTTTTTAATGAGAGAAGTGTTGAGTTAGCATAATTATTGAAAGAATTTTATTTCATGTGCTTAGTGATCCAAGTTTTCATTGAAGAAAAATAAACCACCAAAAGAAACCCTAGCCATCACTATTGTTGCATAGAAGTTGCGCTATAACACACAACTTGTTAATATTATAGGATAAACTTGACCAAAAAAATCAGCATTGCCTCATTCATTGCATGATATCCAAGAGGCATCAAGTATGGGTACAACAAGAGAGAGTGGAATCTGCCCACCTCTACTTTTGTAATTCTCAAGCAGAACATTACTCGAAACAACCACCATAGCTATGGATAAGTTGACGTGAAAAAAAAAAATCCAATCATTGTTAAAATTTTGAGAAAAGATTGTCAAAGTGAGTCAATCACTTGGGTAAAAATTTCTTACAAAACAATTTATTTGGAGTTTCTTAACTTTAAAAAATTGTGTGGAAACATGTATCAAATATTTGAATAATGCAAGTTTGGTATTATAGTTGTATCATAAGATTTTAAAAATGGAGGAAAAGTATATTTTATGTAAAAAATAAAGGAAGAATAAAGAACCAAGAGCAATATTAAATGTGGCCATGTGATCGAGGAATGATTAACACAATGTGAAAATGCTGTGATTGTTTGGAAAAAAATATATTCAATATTGAAATTATCTAAAATTAGGAATATAAATTTATTCAAACCTTCTATTTTTGTTGATAAAAATTATGATATTTAGTCTTTTAAAATGAGAAAGAAATAATTAATAGATTATTTATAGGAAATTATTTTGAATGGGCTTGAAAAATCTCAAATTATTTACCCTATAAGGTCATACAAAGATATCAAAGAGACTGCAACATTATTTCTCATTCAACAAGGTTTGGATGAGATCATTCTTCCTAAAGTTATAATACAAATGGGGTCCAATGATGCTTGCAATATTCTAGAATTAGAATATAATGAAAAGGGAAGAAGCAACTATCGATATTAGGTTGGGACACATTAAGTTATAGTTGGTTTTAAAGTGGTTATGGTAATAGAATAATTTTCTTGAAGTTGTAGAAGAGATAACCATTGAGACCACAATTGATTTTTAAAAATAAATTGTAAAATAAAATGGTGATATTGTACAAGATTCAAAGAAAGAGCATGGTGAATAATTTTAAGTTGAAGAAGAAAAATAAATTGTATTTTCAATCCTAGAAAATTGTTAGGGGAATACAGTTTCAATGCATGTTGAGTTTGATTGTGAGGGAAAAATACCATTTCTCAAGGAAATGGTCAAAAATACCGAGAATGATGAAGATGAAAAAAGATGTAGAAGTAGTGTAACAAATAAGGAGAATCATTAGAGTTGTTGAAGTTCTTTTAATTGTGCAAGAGAAAATGGAAGAAAATGAAAATATTATTATAAAAGTTAACAAAATTATTCAATTAGAAATAAGTATTGTACAAGAAGCTGCAATGGAAAAAATGGATTACAAAAATATATAAGATCAAGAAATATTGAAGAAGAATACCATAATAAAGTTATATTTGAGGAAGAATAAAATGTATGCATATTACAAAGTTTGGAGCAAAAGAATGAAGAAGCTTACATTGCATAGAGTTGAGAATAAGTTGTACCAACATGAAAACAAGTTTTTTTATCGATAAAAATTATTTTAAGCATAGATGAGAACTAGACCAACAGAAAATATTGTTATAAATTTTTTAATCACATAGAGGAACTGTTAAATATAAACTAAATTGTTAATTCTAGTATTTTTTATTATTATTTAAAATTAACATTGAGTCTTAGATAATGTACTTTATTTTATTATTAAGTTGTGTCTAAAAATATTTTGAAGAGGTTTAGCTATTAAAATTGTCTATGCCAAATTAGTTAGATCTAGATAATTAATTTATACATATAATGAGAGAATTACCCTTAGATATTTTTAGAAGAAACTATACATATAACTCTATTTTTTAAGAATCAATGAAGAAATCATCTTCCAATTTAATAATTTTCTAGATTGATCATTTCTTTTGTTAAATATCTTAGTGTCTTATTTCTCTCTCTTATTTTTTCATTAGAGGGGCTCGAAGGAGAAAGTTTACATGCCTGATAGTTTCCAAGCACCCTTCTAAATAATTTTTGTAATGTTCTTATGATTTACCTTTAAACATTCAACACCATATAATTGAATGCATGTATGAGGTTAGGTGTGAAAGTCATCTCACCTAGTTGTGAAAGCATGGAATGAGTGAAATCATTCTATGAAATCATGACAGTACAAAATGTATCAAATAAAATGAAATTCAAGTATAGAGAGAAATCTAATTATATAGCTTGGGAGAAGAGAAGAAAATTGATGTTTGTTAGTACAAAAATATGGGTAGCCAAACTTTGTCTGGAAAATAGTTTGTTGTAATTTAGGATTTAGATAGATAAATACGCCACTATACCTATTAGGAGTTAGTTTGGAGAAATTATCCAAGGACGTGTGACAATTTTGCTACAAGAAATGATTTTAATGTCGAATTTCTTGGAACCCCCAAATAAGAGATTCATGGCTTGTTTACATTGGAGCCCTCAAGAGGATATATATTTCTTTAGGGTCTATGATTCATTGAAGGAAATATGATCCATTGGGTTGTGAAATCTATTTAGGAAGAGGGATGTCTAGTTGGATTTGTTGTAGTAATCATTCTTCTATGAAAATAATCGGTATTGGGTTGTTGTTTGTATAATAGCAATCTATAAGAGACAATCCACTCTTGTTGACTCAGAGCACCAACTTAGGGGTGACTCCTATTGAGAGAAATAAAGCAACAAATTTAGTGGTAGGCTCTAATGCTTGATGTCTACAACCTATTGTTTAATTGTTCATAATATTTCTATTCTAACCACTATACATGTTAAGGGTTCAAATTATATGCTCGAATTCTATATTTAGTTTTTTTCATACTTTCGTATGTTGAATTCAATGCTTGGATAGTTTAATCATGATTTTCAAAATCATTGATGGTTGCATTATAATTTTTCTCATGTTGAAAACTTATTGTAGCAACTCCACTGCTACTTAATTTTATGGATAATGACTCCAATTTGGACTTGGTTGTTTCTCATATTCATCATCATACTTGAAGACTAATTGAAACTGAGAAAAAAAATAGTTTCTCCCTGGTTACAACTTTTAGTAACATATGTGCAAGATTCTGGCTAGTGTGTATCTTTTCTAGCTTCAACTCTCCATCTTCCAACACTTACCATGTGAAATGGTACTTGAGTTATATGTTTTTAGTCCTTGAATGAAATACTGATTTATTTGCAAGAGGAATGACACTCTGGATGTCACTGTATAGCATTCACATATCCTTCTTCTTACCCAATCTATCCATAAACCTTTGTAACTGAATAATTTCTTTACTAGCCTCTTTAGTAGCAACCTAATCTGCTTCTATTGTTGAAATTGCAACAAGAATTTTCATTTTTGAAACCCAACTGATAGTCGTTCCACCTACAGTAAATAGATATCCTGTAGTGCTCCCCCTATTATGTCTATCACCTGCCATATCAACATCAACATATCCCTGTAGAGAATTGTTTGAACCACCAAAGCATAATGCTTTATTTTTGGTACCTCTCAAATATCTGAGAATCCATTTCACTACCATCCAATGTTATTTTTTTGGATTATTCATGTACCTCCTTACAACTCCCACTGCATGTGCAATATCAGGCCTTGCACAGGCCATTACATACATTAAGCTTCCAACTTCTGATGAATATGGAACTTTAGAAATATAATCCATCTCTTCTTGGTTATTGGGGCACATCTCCTTACTAAGTTTGCAATGGCTTACAAAAGGTGTACTAAATAGTTTTTCATTTTGCATATTAAATCTTTTCAACACCTTTTGTATGTACTCATTCAGAGAAAATTTTAATTTGTGATTTTTCCCACCTATAGTTATTCTCATACGAAGGATTTGTTTTGCAGATCCCAAATCCTTCATTGCAAATGAATTTGCCAATTTTCCTTTGAGCACGTTTATTTTTTACATGTTAGACCCTACAAGAAGCATGGCATCTACATACAATAAAAATATAATACAGCTGCCATCATTTTTGTTTTTTAGATAAACACAACGATCAAAGTGACATATAGTATAACCCTGTTCAGACATAAATGTGTAAAATTTTATATACCACTACCTCAGAGCCTTTTTTAAGCCATACAAGCTCTTCTTCAGCCTGCACACTAAATTTTCCTTCCCTTTGAACTCATATCCTTATGGTTGATGCATATAGATCTCTTCCTCAAAATCTCCGTGGAGAAAGGTTGTCTTTACATCTAACTATCCAAGATGCAAATGTTCCGCTGCTACAAGACTTAAAATAGTTTTGATTCAAGTCATTTTAACAACAGGAGAAAATAGTTCATCAAATTCAATACCTTTCTTCTGTGCAAACCCCTTCTCGACAAGTCTAGATTTGTACCTCTGTTTTTATCCATCTTATTCCTTCAACCTATAAACCCATTTATTCTAAAATGTTGTTTTACCTATAGGTAACTTTAATAAGTCCCAAGTATGATTATGTATTAAGAATTCCATCTCTTATTTCATGGATAGATCCCACTTCTTCCTGGTTTCTACCTACATTTATTCTTCATAACATTTTGGTTCACTAGAATCATTCAACAATACATAATATAATGAAGGAGAGTATCGTTTAAGGGGTCTACTTATCCTAATAAATCTTATGGCACCACCTTCAGGTGTTTGAGGTGCATGTTGATGTTGTGGGGGTGGTTGTTGATCGTTATTATTTTAAGGTACATTTACTTTTTCTAGGATCTCATCAATAACTGTGTATTTTTTTTCCCTATTTCTTTTCCTGTAACTGATCCTTATACAAGACCTTTTCATTGAATATTACATCTATGTTCCTGATGATTTTTTTATTTTCATAGTCATATAAGCGATATCTAAAATCATTAACACCATATCCAATAAAGGAACATTTCTTTGATTTTTCCTCGAGTTTTTTTTTGTTTTGTTTATTAGTATGGACAAAGCCCTCATAACCAAAAGGATTTAAAAAATAGTAGTTTACGTTTTTACCTATCCATGCTTCTTGTGGAATAATATCAGCCAAGGAACTTGAAGGGTCTCTATTTATTAGAATAACAAAAATGTCTACAACATCTACCCAAAATTGTAAAGGAAATTTGCATGCAATCTCATGCACCTTGCACACTCCATGATTGTCTCGTTGATCCTTTCTGACATAACATTTTCCTGTGGTTTTCCTAGAACTGTCTTCTCTCCGCGAATTCTATGCTCTGAAAAATACCTATAAAACTCTTTGCAGCAATATTAACCTCCATTTTATGATTTTAGACAATTCAAATTCTTTCCTATCTCAAACTCAACCAAAGATTTCCATTTCTTGAAAATATCAAATACATAAAATTTATTCTTAATACAATAAATCCATGTTTTTCTAGCTGCATCATCAATAAAAGTAACATAATAATGAGAGCCACCAAGAGATCATACCTGAGTAGATCCCCATACATCTGTATGCACAAGCTCTAATTTTTCACTTTTCTTTTCTTTCCCAACTCTAGGAAATCAGACTCTCTTTGTTTTTCCATAAACACAATTCTCACAGAAATCCAAATCAATATTTTTCAAACATCGCAACAAATTTGTTGACAGAATAATCTTCATCCCCTTCTCACTCATGTGTTTGAGCCTATCATTCCATAATGTTGCATCTACTCCAATGGATTTTAAATCATTAACACCATTATAAATACCATTGCATAAATACAATGTACCAACCTTTTCTCCTTTTTTTATTACTAGGGCTCTTTTAGTGACCTTCTTGGTTTTATCTGTAAAATTTGTCACACAACCTTCACCACTTAACTACCTTGTTGAAATCAGATTTTTCTTCAGATCTGGAACATTCCTTACCTCCTTTAATAACCATTAGTTTTCATTCTATTGTTTTACAAGAACTTTACCCATTCCATCGATTTTATAGGGTTTACCATCACCCAGAAGAATGTGTCCAAAATCTCCTTGAACATTGTCATGGAAATTTTTCTTATCACGTGTCGCATGGAATGAGGCCCCTGAAGCTACCCCCAAGGCATCAATAATTTTTTCTAAAGAAAGAATCAAATCATCTTGTACCACATCACTTGTCACATTTGCTTCATTATTGTTTTCTTGTTGTGTGTCTCCTTCTTTTCCCTTCTGAGACTTACAATATTTTTTCAGGTGTCCTTTCTTCCCACATTTCCAGCACACTATCCTCGATATGGACTTGAATCTGCCTTTCCTTGATTTACATTGATATCCTGAGCTCTTTCCTCTTTCTATTTTTCTTCCCTTAGTCTCCACAAGCATTACCTGATGTCTCACCAGAGTTTTTATGTCACATTTCCTTACTAAGGATAGCAATGACAACATCATCAAACTTTAAATTACTGGTTTCAAAAACCGAGTTACTAATGGCCATAAATAAACCATTCCAACTTTTTGGTAATGAGCATAGAAATAATAGATCCCTAACTTCATCATCAAAGTTTACCCCCAGAGAACTTAAAAAATTAATGATCGTATTAAATTCATTTAAATGGTCAGCAATAGATCCACCTTTTGACATCTTCATATTATATAAGCATTTCATAAGGAATACCTTATTTGAGGCTGAGATTTTTTCATATAGCTTTGACAATTTCATCATTAAAACCTTTTTTGTCGTTTCCTTCGAAATATTGAACGCTATCGATGCTATCAGAAAAACCATATTGTTCCATGTGCATATCTGTCGAGAATCTCCCATTATTCGTTTGTCATATCGGGTGACTTCTTTGTTTTTATGCTCAATAGTAGTTACAAATCTTTATGATATATATATTCTTCCATTTTCATCTTCCACAATGGGTAATTTTGGCCGTTAAATTTCTCGACCCTAAACCTACCATTTTCTGCCATTGCTCCCACTCAAACAAGTTACCCTTCCTTCTTGCGCGTTTATTAACTAAATAGACCTTCGAATCTAATACCAGTTGTTAGAAAATTATATATTATAGAAAAATGCAACACATAAAATATGTGGAAACACAAACACAAAAATAAGATATAAAACAAGAGAAACATAGATATATGTGGTTCATCGAACTTGGGCTACATCCATGGAAACGATTAGTCCTTCCTTTTTATTATCCAGTGAAATGAAGAGACACAACCTACATGAGATCTATTTTTATATCATCTACTCTCTCACATAGTCCCCCTTTCTATTTCTCGCTCAGAATATACACACAATACAAAGCAGCAATACAAAACCCTCATACAATAGAGGGGTTGCGTTCTAGGGAAAAAAATCCCTAAATTAAGCATATCTTCTACCATTAGATCATCTGCTTAATGAATGACCCATATTGACTATGAAATTATAATATTTTACAAGGAAAATTTACATATTTTTTTAGCTTCGGGGGTGCTACCCCTGAAACCCCCCACTAGGGGGGGCTTTAAAAGGTCGTTTCCGTCCGCCGTAGACCCCCTAAAGGTGATAAAATGATAAGAACATGTGCCCAACGTGGTAATACATGTAAATAAATAAGTTAACCAGGCTCCACACACAATAGTTTTGAAAAAATGGAATTAGTGCAATCATTCTAGAAAATCATGAGAGTACAAAATGTATCAAATAAAAGGAGAGTCAAGTATAGGGAGAAATCTATTTATATAGATTGGGATAAGAGAGGAAAACTGACTTTTGTTAGTAATAAATAATGGGTAGCCAGACCTTTTCTAGAAACTAGTTTGTTGTAGTTTAGGATTTAGATAGAGAACTAGGCTACTATACCTTTCAGGAGTTATTTTGGAGAAATTATCCAAGTACGTGTGACAATTTTTCTACAATAAATGATTTTGATGTTGGATTTCCTAGAACCCCCAAATATGAGATTCATGGCTTGTTTATGTTGGAGCCCTAGAGAGGATGTATATAACTTGAGGGTTTGTGATTCATTGAAGGAAATCATATCCATTGGGTTGTGAAATCTATTTAGGAAGAGGGATGTGTAGTTGGATCTGTTCTAGAAATCATTCTTCTATGAAATTAATATGTATTGGGTTGTTTCCTATACAATAGCTATCTATTAGATCCAATCTCCTCTTGTTGACTTAGAGCACCAACTTAAGGGTGAATCCTATTGAGAGAACTAGAGCTACAAAGTTAGTGGTAGGGTCTAGTGTTTTATGTCTACAATGTACTGTTTACTTGTTCATAATATTTCTATTCTAACCACTATCCATGCTAATTTTTCAAATTATATCCTTGAATTATATATTTATTTTGTTTCATACTTTTTTATGTTGATTTTGATGCTTAGATATTTTAATCGTTATTTTAAAAATCATTGATGGTTGCATTAGTTATTTTCTCATGTTGTGCACATGCACATTAACCAATATTGTTGTTATTTATTCTTTTTGGGTGGGTAAGAAGTACATTATAGCCTATTATCAAAGATATTTGGTTCCAAAAATAGAGCTATAAGTGATAAGGAGTAACACACATTTTATGAATTCATTATCGCAAAGTTTCAATCTACATCAAATTTGTGTAGGAGTGGTAAAATTGGGAAAATTTGCCAAATTCTAGGTGTATTTGGGCCAAAATTGTTAGGTCCCTATAATACTAGTGTATCCCATTATTTTTGTTAGTGTAGCCCCCTTATTTTTATTGTTGTACCCCTATAGTCCCCATATTTTTATTATTGTGCCCTTAAATTGTTATTGTTAGGTCTGCTAGGATTATAATGTGACCCCATGGACTCTTATATATAGAAAGGAGGTTTTGTCATTTGTATCATCCAAGAATCGTTAATTTATGTACTGTAAAGGAGGCTTCCCCCTTCGAAGAGGATTATTTATAAGGCATTTATCTCACTTCTCTTCTATTTTTAGCACTGGTTTCATAACATTCTGTAGGACTCTAGGGTTTTGTTGCTCCAAACAAGTCATAGTTGAATTTTCGTTGTAGCGTTTTTTATACGAAGGTTAAGAAGTTGAAATATTGACCACAAGAAGCCAAAATCCTGAGGAACTTTGTGTAGAAATTTAAGATCTTGGTTCACAATTTGTTCAGAGATATGATTTGTGGAAGTTAGGGCTATTGCAAACTCCCGAATTTCATATAAAAGAGGTGACCTTGGGAAAATCATCATAACTCTCTCTGTCTGAGCATCGGATTGGAATTATGTAAAACGTGTCTAAAATTACATGGACTGTAGTTTCATGTGTATCAAATTTGGAGTTGAAAGAGGAAATAGCGACACATGGCACACCGTACAAGTTCGCTCTACTGAACTAGTCCACAACTAGGCCATTGTGGGAGATTGGGCATAACTTTTCCTTGAAGAATCCAAATCAGGTCAGACCTATGGCATTGGAAATAATATTCTAAGGGATACTACAGGACCCAATTTCAGATATTGAAGATCCGAAATCACAGAGATAATTTAGGTTTAATATCGACCTCTTAAAAAGCAAGAAAAAGGTGTGTATTTTTTTTTAAATTGCATAAAATTTGTTGGAAAAAGTAGTTTGAAGTGATTCTAAGGGAATATTGAAGCATTTTTATCAGTATTGGGCTCTATAATTCCTCCCAAAAATAATTAAGCCCTGAGAGAGCTCTACCATGACACATGAAGAGAAAGAACTGTCGTATGAGATATCATTATGGTACCAAGTGCAACAAATTTTGATCGTACAAAGAGAAATAAAAGATGCCATAGATGTTTTAAAACAAAAAATGGAGGCTAAGTTGGATGGTTTGTGTTAGGGTCTTATAATAATAGGCATCATAATATTGAATTGACTATGATTAGTGTTGTAATATTGTACATAATTTGCTTTCTGCAAATGTTTTCCCATATTAAAAAATGTTTAAAGAGGGTAAGTGCTAAAAGAAAAATCAAAGGACTAAAAGAAAAATATCAAAAAAGAATATAAAGTATGAATCCCACCAAAAAGACATAAAAATAGATCCTAAAAGTGCTGCAAATTCAAATGCCACTACTTTTACTTTACTTTCCAAATAAGATTGTTTTCAGCTTGTCAAAAATGCCACAATCCATGATAATCAAACAATTTAATCTTGATTCATTCATGCTTTAAATTTCATGCTGATAGTTGGAGAATAAAGATCTAGCCAAACCATTTAAT
This sequence comes from Pinus albicaulis, assembly GCA_034641835.2. NCBI lineage: Eukaryota > Viridiplantae > Streptophyta > Pinopsida > Pinales > Pinaceae > Pinus > Pinus albicaulis. The sequence continues at coordinate 733,431,154 of CM076569.1, forward strand.
CTTGGCAGATCAATGGTTAGGTAGAGAATAATAATGAGCTGATCAATTTAATTTGAGCCATTAGAAGTTATAAGGTTAGAAGTAGATTAGTTTGCTTATTAAAAAAAAAAGAGGGGGTTTGGCAAGCTTAAATGCACCCAATAAATGAAGAAAAAATGTTAGGGTAAATAATGGGTAGGTAGATTACTTTCACAAGTAATGGAGAGCATCAAATTGGTCATTTCATATCACTAATATCCCTCAAAATACCCTTCCCTTTGCTTAAAAAATTCTATTTTCCATTTTTAAAAGGCATTTTCCCTTGTAAAAATATCCTTTTCCCTCCATTTTAACTTTTTCCCTTACTTCACTCATTTCCCTTACTAAAACCCCTTTCCCTAGTTTAAAAACACATTTTTTCTTTGGAAAGTAACTCCCCCTTTACTAACTCCTCTTTTCATCAAAATACACCCCAAAACACACTTATCCAAAGCTTTTTGTTTAAATATATCGGGTCCCACTGTAAAATCCCTTCCTGGCATCATTTTTAAACATCTCGCATTCATTTTAACTTATTTACTTTATTATATTAATCCCACATACATACACATTTATCCCATATAATACTAATTCTTGCATATATATTTCCCCAACCTCTTATTTTATTATAACATATAGTTTTATTAAAAACCTCGATGTATAGATATCCCAACTCCCATATTATATTAACCCGTTTACATTAATTTAACCTATGGTTTATATATCATCCCGAGACCACTTTGATTAAACCTTACCACTATAGTTTAAAACCATCCATTTATATATCGAACCTTTTCACATATATTACAATCCCCATCACATGACTTTAAACTCGGGCCCCACCTCCTATCAAATCCCTCCTATTCACCCATCTGTCAGATCGCCATTCTTTCGATCCAATGGCCAATAATCCTTTTCCCACCCTCAACTGCCCGATGTTTAAAACTATTGGGGGTTGCGAAAAGGGTGGTTTCGCACCCCCTATCCCGTACTATGTGGCAGCCCCACGTTTTATCGCATCCTCCAATCCAAAACCATTTACCCTATTTTTGCGATGTGAAAACTGCCAAGCTGTTTTTCACCCATTGCAATGATACCACTCTCATTTGAATTTGACCCCATGCCCATATGATTAAATCAATTTTTGTTAAGAAATAATTAAAACATCCCCTTTATAGTTTTTTCACCATTATTTTGTTGAATTTTGTGCAAAGGAAGTCTCTTCTGACCTATTTTCAAGATAAAGAACCTCTGTCGACCTATTTTCAAGTCAAAATAACCTTTGCTGACTCATTTTGAATCTAATTCAGTTTATTTCCACCAGAACCTGCACATATTTAGAATAGGAAGCTTTATAAGTCCCATAGAACCTCTACTACAACCAGAATCTTTTCCAAAAGACTAAAATATTCATTTTCTAGGTATTCCTAAGTGTCGATCCTTGTACTTAGGATAAATAACGTAATAAATTGAATGAAATAAACAAATCTATGGCCTCCCAAGGCATCATGATAGTCAATCCCCTGCAACCTCCTGCTGTTGATGTTGAACATACCCCCCTTGTAAATAAAAATAGCAAAATCAGTGACCCTGTCACTGATTTCAACCTCATTGAGCTCCATTGCTGAAGCCATGATAAATTTATGGACCAGATTAATGATTTCCACCTTTGGGAATCAGATTTTCCCAAATATATTTTCCCAAAGACATTCCAATTTCCTAAAATCATCAGACTTTGTCAAGCTAATTATTTGCCCAATGAAATAGCCCTAGTAACCCACAACAATAAATTTTTTTTCACCATTACTACAAAAATAAAAAACCAGATGTTACAAATCCAACACAAGCTTGATGGAGCCCCTCTGTCAATTGAAATCCTCACTGATTGATATCTAAAACTTGACTTTCCAAAGAGGTTTCAGATCTTCCAAAACTTCTTGCCTTCATCAGTTGAAACTCGAAAGAGTAACCCTGCTTATTCAGCCTCAATTTTCTCAAAAAGAACAAGACAAATTGTCACAATGACGTCTTGCAATCTAGGCTATTTTATAGATAAGTATGTAGATGCTTCAATCCTAGGTTTTCTATCCATTTTCTTCCTAGGACAACTTCCAACCTTCACATTTAACTTTTCTCAGTACTTATCAGATACCAATCCTGAGCAATTAGTTAAATTACCCGAGGAAGGAGTGTTTAGTTATTCATTTGTGTTGTTTCATCTATTCCTGTACTTCCAATCTGAAATGTTTGCAGTTAGCATTCAAAAACTACAAATTGAGGGTAATCCCCAATTAGTAGTCTTCTCGACTTCCTTAATCAGGAAAGATTCCACAGAGTTGACCTACAACAACTTCATTGCTTCATTCATTCATCTAATTGTGAATATGCTAAGCATTAGCAATGAACCTAGGATCAATGAAGAAATAAAGAAAGTATTGCAGTTTTCTAAACACAGTTGAACATGAGAATAGTGTTTATACCAGAAGAACACTGAAATTAGGGTCTATGAATGTCAACTCACTCCATATAAACTGCTAAAATTCCTCCCAATGACGTTATTTGGACTAGAATATATCTGGAAGATTCTAAATTCATATGAGGTTAATTTTATGTCAGAAAAGAAGAAAAGACAATTTAAGATCAAAAAATAGATTGTTCCTTTAATTTTCAACAATAGAGGAGCTGGTCAACAAGTAGCAAAAGTAAAAACAAAGCAGCTAGTTTAAAGTGAAAACAATAGTAACACAGTATAAAGAGAATCAGATGAAAAGTAGAGTTAAAGGATAAATCAGAAAGTGTCAGCCAGCATAAAGATGCAACCAACGTACAACAACAATCAAAGAGAGAAAGAAGCAAAATATCAAAGAGAAAACAACAAATCCAAATAAAAGAGGGACAAATTCCATTAGTCTCCTAGATGTCTCTATCTTCTTGCATGAAGATATTTGTTTTTCCTCGAATAATTCATAAATCTATTTTAGGATATTTTGTAATATCTTTTGTATAAATGCTTCATAATTCAAAGTATTGAGTGTGGATTCCTGAACATTTCTATAGTTCTAATTGATCTAAAACCTGAGGGTTTATTATACCATTTTCAAGTCAGAAGACAGGACAAGTAATAAATGCATTGCATTACAAGATTCATGTGTTGAGCCACTTCAGTGAAGTATCTTTCTATTTTTCATGTTTTTCCTTAAGCTTTCAATAAACTTGTATGTTTTCCAATTTAAATGTTATAACAAGAATATTATTGCAAAAATTGTTTAAGTACACTCTGTTCTGAATTGTTATTCATTTTTATGTTTTCTTCTAATATCTGGATTTCAGAATCCTTATTTGCTTTCCCATCCTGATTGACCTCTTTCATTTCCCTCATTATCTGGTTTAAAGAATCCTTAACTTCTCCTTGAGCTTGATTGAAACCATTTCACCATCTAGCCTAAAAGATCTAAATTTACTCAGCTACCTTGCCCTATGAAAATTTCCTTTAGAAATTGATTCTGGCTTGATTGCTTGATACATTGACTCCATAGCCCAATGGTAATATAGACAGAATTCTATCCATCTAAATTAGTAATTCCATCACCAAACCAAACCAAAATAAAAACCAAATCCATGTTTCATAACTAGCCTAAAATTAGCTAAAAACAATAAATTTAAATCATAAAGAGAGAGCCCTCTCCGAGCATTAGGAAGGCTAGATGCTGATTTCAAAACTAGGTTGATAGTTACCTCTAATATTTATTTAAAAAAAAATCATAACAACCCTAGGAATTATTTGAGTGATAATAGTTTAAAGGATCAAATGAAAGCTAATATGGGTGATAAAGTAGTGTAATATCACATCGAGCAACAAAAAAAAGTTCTCCAACTCTCAAAGGATAACCTAAATTTGGTGCATAATTGAATGAAACAACAGGGAGATCAACATCGCAGCGAAATAATTTCTCAAGCAGTCACATAAACAAGAACTCGACAACTACCAAATTGATCAGTTTCAGAGTATCTCAGCAAGTGGAAGAACTTACTCATTGAAGGTTCCACATGCCAAGATGAGAATTTTATACATAACCATCCATAAATAATCAAGTGTTTAGGGCAACACTTGTTGTTGGTAACCCCCCTTATTGTTATTTTTTTACCCCTATAGCCCCCACATTGTTATTATTGTGCCCTTACATTATTATTTTTAGGTCGGCTATGATTATATTGTGACCCCATGGACTCCACTCCTATATATAGAAATGAGGTATTTTCATTTGTATCATCCAAGAATTGCTAATTTATGTAAGGTAAAGGAGGTTTCCTCTTAAAAGTGGATTATTTATAAGGCGTTGATTTCCATTTTCATCTATTTTTGGAGCTAGTTTCATAACCAAAATTTACATGGTACATAAAATGTGTGAAATAACAAGAATATTTTGGACTTGTAGGTTAGAATTACAAAACTAATGACTATCATTTAGGAATTTCAATTAAAAAATGATTTCACCTAGCAGAAGGAATCAGGGTAAAAAAACCCCAAATTTTGAGTTACATTGCAATTAACCATTGTGGGGAAAGGAAAATTGATAGGAAAATAGATTAATTGGGTATATATGGAGTTTAATTACGTTTATAGGGGGTATGAAGGATTGAGAGTCTATGGTAGTGTACATAAACTCTCAAGCTTAAAAAAAAAAACTTCTATGTTTATGTGCATTTTTTTCCATGCCATACAATGGTTATCATCGGCGTCAAATGCTTCATACATGGAAATATTTGTGAGAAATATTGCTATAAAACTCAGATTTTATTTTTGGCGTGATGTATCACAACAAAATATGAGAATACATTTCCTTATAATAAGATTAAAAAAATTTAAAAGAATAATTTGATTTTTATGGAAAGTTTCGAAAATATATGTATATTGTCTGATACAATGTATATCTCATGAAAATATTATTTATGCAACACAATTTTATCTCCCATGAATGTATACGTAGAAACATAGAAAAATTTAGGAATTTTTGTGCATTTCAAAAGGACTATTCTGGTGTTCTGTGATGTATTGCGTCAAAATATTTTTGGTGTTGTCCATAACAAATCAAGAAAATTCATGGTAGTGAAAAACAAGTATTCTTGGAGAGGACATTATTCAATAAAATAAGAACATTCTTAGAAAGTTTGTAAATATATATGAGTATTAATGTATAACACAAACTAAATAATGGTGTCTTGTGATGTATCACACCAAAATAATTTTGGTGTCATAGCAAACAAGAGAGAAGAAATTTCTCATAATGTGAAGGAGCAAGTTGCATAGCTAATGTTTTTTATGAAGTGTGATTTATCGCATTGAAAGAGTTTATGTTGCCATACTCCATGAAGGTATAAACATTTTAAATGTGGTAAAGAAATAGTTATTACACTAATATCATTTTTTTAGGACTGTAGTGCAATGTAGCGAAGTAGAATTTCCCCTTTTCTTGAGGATATAAAGATTGTGGAAATATGATAAACGAAGGAAAAAAATATCACAACAAAGGATATTTGGTTTGATGTAGTATATATCAACAAAACTAGATTTATTCAGGCACCTTTTCAATTGAAAAATTATATGTAGTTACAATAATTTGAAGATGAGATGTTTTGGTGGAGTGATATGTCACATTGAAATATAGAGTCTTGTATGATTTAACTTGTATCACGTTGAAGATAAAATAATTGGATTGGTTGCCATGCCATAGAAAAAATATAATTTTAGTAATAAAATATATGTTTTGTCCTAAAATATAGTATTTGTCACAATAAAAGCAAACAATATTATATCTAGATGAAACTGAATTTTGGCTTCATAATGAGGAAGACTAGAAGAAGTGTTAGTGAGGGCCATTAGTGAATCCTATTTTATTTTTCGATAAATGAAAATTAATAACTTTTGAGGAATAGGGTGTAAATGTTCGATAGAGTCCTTAGTTATAATGAATATTTCATAATCAATCATGGAAGAAAACTTGATGAAACAGATTGGATGTTTTGACTATATTTTAGGGGTTTGGAATGGGGATGTAGAAATAGGTAAAAACCCATTATTTCTAGATATTGTTTCTGTATTTTTGATATTTTTAAATAAAAATAATATTTCCAAGATGGAAAATATAAAAAAAAAAAAAAGTATTTACTTTTAATTCTACTTCTTCAACAAGGTGAGAAACTTAGTATTATAAACATTTCCCTAGTTTTGGTCCACATAAGAGAGACTATTTTTTCTCTAAAAATTATAAGTATCGGTGTTATGTGGGATTTACAATTGTGGGCAAAGTTATATCCCTTACGTTTGGTGGTGAACCTAGAACAACAAAGAGATAAGGAACCCAATTCTTTTCATTAAAGTAAAGAGATTACATAGTGAGGCCTACCTAGAAACTGTCGCTCACTTCACTCCTTTTTTATCTTGGAAGCTCCAATTCCACCTCAAACCTCAAAAATGAGAACCTGCACAGTCAAATAACACAAGATAATAATCTACGAGATGTATGCAGTATCATATAAATACACTATCCAATAGATCAACATGGTATTGAAATATATGAATCAACATCACATAAAGGAAAACAAAGAATTCTTTGCATTAATATAAATAGAAGGAGATTACAACCATAAGTAGCAGTTGATCTTGTAGAATATCTCCTACGAGTTGTTTATTAGTCCTTTATTTGTCACAATATGCACCACTAGTCACCCTACGGATGATATGATAACTACTTACTACAACCACATAAGGGAAAAAGCACTCTTCAAAGCCAACCATTACGTCTTGCATATGAGAGGGTAAATATATAGGAGAGAGGGGTAAGTTGGGAGTTATTATCCAATTAACATTCTAGGGCTTTATATCCACATTTGATGGAGGGATAGGATCAAAGGGTAAGTGGTGAAAACTTGAAAGTAAGGTAGGAAATAATCAGAATGTTAATAAAAGGTAAGTAGTTGAAAAAAATTCTGGAAACTCCTAGAAGGTGAAGCTTTCGGAATCTCACTCATTCTCCCTCCAATGCAACCTCCTGCTGACCAACGTTGGCAACATGGGAGCAACTTGTAGTTGAATGCGTCCTAGTAGGCTCGCAGGGATTGTTGGTGCTCAAACTGGCTTAGATATGATAGCTTAAGGTTGAAATTTTGAGGGATGAAGGGTACATGCTTAGGGCTTTTTCGAGATGATGAAAAAGTGAATAATATGTTGATTGATCCCATTAGGAGCCTCAATTTTATTGTATGTAAAAAAATGGCCTATAACATAATGGGCCCTAAAGCGCAAATTCAATGATGGTGACTGTTGAATGCAATGCTTCACTTTTTGACACGTAAGGATAAAGGACAATCAACAAGCTTCATCGGTTACAATGCAAGTATCATGACATGTGGATGATGAGGGAAAAATAGCTATACTGATCTCATAAGCTAACATAACATGAATAATGATCTAAAGAAACATTCATAGATACAACTAATGGAATCATGACTAGATGATTGTCTAAATGATCATGACCATCATACATTGTGATCTTTGTATAACTCCTGAAATTGCAGCCTAGATTGATGGAACTAGGTCTAGGGTCTTCTATCTCGTTCACACGACCAAATAATTCACGATTCTATCCATGTGAATCAATGAGCTAGAGTTGAAATTGGTAGAAACCATATGATTATCGACCAATTAAGTAATCCATTAACAGACGCGAGAGAAACCATGGGCTTTGGAATGGGGAAATAGGTAAAAACCTGTTATTTCTAGATATTATTTCTGTATTTTTCATATTTTTAAATGAAAAAAACTATTGCCAAGATAGAAAATATATATAAATTTATTTACTTTTAACTATACCTCTTCAATAAGATAAACAACTTAGCCTTGTTAAACTTTTACTAGTTTTGGTCCACATAATAGAGACTACTTTTTTCTAAAAATTATAATTATTAGTGTTATACTGGATTTATGATTACGGAAAAATGTATCTCCCCGAGGATTGGTGGTGAGCCTAGAACAACAGAGAGACAAGGAACCCGATTATTTTCCTTAAAGTAAAGAGATGACGGCGTGAGGCCTACCCATAAACTGTCACTCACTTCTCTCCTTTTTTACCTTGGAAGCTCCAATTTCACCTCGAGCCACAAAAATTAGAACCTAAATAGTCATATAACACAAGAAAGGAAACTATGAGATGTATGTAGTATCGCCTCAATAATTTATTCAATAGATCAATATGGGATAGAAATATTTGAATCAACATCACATATAGGAAAACAAAGAATTATTTGCATTACTATAAATAGAAGGAGATTACAACCATAATTACAAATTGATATTGTAGAAGATCTCTTGCGATTTTTTGACTCATCCCTTCCTTGTCACAATATCCACCTCGAGTCACCCTATGGATGAGATGATAACTACTCACTATAGACACATAAGGGTAGAATCACTCTCCAAATCCAACCATTACCTCTTGCGTATGAGAGGGTAAACATGTAGGAGATATGGGTAAGTTGGGATTTCTTATCCAATTAACATTATAGGGATTTAGATCCACCTTTGATGGAGTGATAGGATCAAAGGATAAGTGGTGAAAACTCCCAAGTAGGGTAGGATAGGATATAAATGTCAATCCAAGGTAAGTAGTTGAAAAAAAATCTGGAAACTTCTAGAAGGTGAAGCTTCTGACATATTGCTCATTCTCCTAAAATTATAAAACCAACGCAGGTCAAAGGAGGGTTGCTTGTTGGTGACAAAAAATGGCCACATGGGAGCAACTTGTAGATGAGACGACCCCGTAGGCTTGCAGGGAGCGTTGGTTCTCAAACTGGCATAGATAAACATTAGAGGAAATTTTATCTTAAATGTGCCTATGATATTTTCATGTAATTTCCATGTCATAATATGTAAACCAATAAAAATGTTTTAAATTTAAAAGGAGGTACATGTAAATATTTTGGAGAGAAAAGAAGAAAAACTAATTTTTTTAATTGTATTTTTTGCTTATATCCTTATAGGTATACTCAAATTTCATTTGTAAACACTCATTGGATGCGAAATTAAATTCCCCATCCAACGCGTACCCATTATGCATACTTTCGATAAGATCCACATTGATTAAAATTTCAGATACACTAAAAAAGTGTGTTTAACATTTTTTTTTTAATGTATCTGCAATTTTTAATAGTGTGGGTCTTCTATAAAGTATGCATAATGGGTACTCATTGGATGTGCAATTTAATTTCACATCCAATAACTGTCTACACTTGAAATTTGAGTAAACCTATAGGGAGATACGTTAAAAATACAATTTAAAAAAGTAGTTTCTTCTTTTGCCTCCAAAATTTATAGTTTTTATTTTATTATTTTAACTATTATTTTATTAGTGTTCCTGTAACACCCCTAGTTTTATGATCTTTCAAAGTTAGACATTTGAACTTTAATCCAAAGGGGAGTGGACCCCAACGGATAAGTATTTTGTGGATGTAATTAAATATTTAATTATGAAAAATAAATAAAATAATTCTGTGCAGATTGACCAAATGAGAATTATGAGATTACTTGTTAAATCCATGAGGATGGAAAGAGGCAAATACTTTCCCCAAAAATCTTTCAAAAATCCTTGAAATAATTTATTTCCAAATTAGATTTTGAGGAAAATCTAGTTTCCCCAATGAGGTGGAGAGTAGTTGGGAAGAGGTAAAAAGCTGGGAAAAGTAGAAAGCAGCTTTAAAAATCCCTAAATAAGAGAAGCCTAGGCAAACAGGAAGAAAAGCATCCTGAAATTGTGGACGCAGAATTAGAAACAGGCTTTGGGGAGCAAAAGCTTAAATAAGCTATTCCTGAACAGACTAGAGGTTGGTCTGTTCTGGAGGTGATCTCAGCTCGGGGGTGAGTTCTAGAGATAGAGGGAATCTAAGGTTTGGAGGACTGGTCAAGTACCGAAGCGGTATGCTCATAGTGGTTATGAATGATTGAAAATTTAATTGTGCTAGGTGTTAAGGTTAATGACTGTAGCTGCATATTACTTGTAGTATTTTTTGTGATTGTTTGTACTGGTGTTCCATACATTTACAGAGTTCTAGTGGAATTAAATCCTCTCAGTCCTGCATAGTTGTAGGAACCAGAATTATGAGGAAAAATCAGCCAGAAACTCTAAACCAGCCCTGGTTTAAATCTGGATATTTATGTTACCTCATAATTCATAATTGTGTAACTTTAATATTTTTCTATTAAAAATAGAATTAATTCATTGAACACTAGGGAAACCCAAAACATGTGGGTAGGAGGAATTAAGTACATGCAGTGCAGATCTATAGATTGATTAAATTAACTAAGTGAAGTATAGACCTGTAGCTTTGCAATTTAACAGTGCATGTCTATCTATAAATTACCCTCTATAATAAGGACAGAATGGAGGAGTATATATTTAGTGCTATATATATATATATATATATATATATATATTCAGAGAGTAAAGAAACAAAGCTAAACATGTTTACTAAACTTGCAAAAAATTATGGTTTGAGAAATTATATATAAAACTGGTGTATGACTAACATCCTTCACCAAGAAAGGGTCCAAACTGAATGCTTACTGGAAAATATAAGCTGTGCATGTGAATTTCTATAAAATGCATGCAGACTATACAAGTTGTGAAAGGTAACAAATATTTCCCCCACCAGATCTATATAATATGCCAGTTAAGAGTGTAGTTTAAACACTGGATATACTGAAACTTTATACTAAGAAAAATTATAAGTATATAGTTGCAGAAAATATTATGAGTGACATAAGTGACTATTACAATGGAACCCCAAACTAAAGAGTATAAAGAGAGTCCACTGCTGGAGTCATATAATACACCTAAAATTATAGACTCTGTGGAAATTGTAATTTCTCATTCACTGAGAAATTATAGACTTGAAAACTCTTGCAACAAAGAGGCTTATATTCATTTATGCTATTATAATGAGGAGGAACACTAAGGAAAAATAAGACTAGTAAACTTATTAATTCCTTCAGTCAAATTTAGGAAGATAATTACTGAAGGGAAAAATATTTAACATGAGTATTAACATGAAAATAATAATCTGGAAACTATTAGAAAATATTATTGATTTGTCATTAATAACAGAGATGAATGATAGATAAATATATATATATATATATATATATATATATATATATATATATACATCAAATTCTGAAACCACTTACGGAATCAGCCTATCACGGTTTCATAATAACATTACAAAATTTAATTATTCCAGGAATTTCATCACCCGAATTAAAATTTGCTAACAGTCCCAGTCTCTGGCATAAGTTATTACTACAGTGGACGCTTTTTACGACAATAAAAACTTGAATTGTCTGAACAAATTTTGTATAAATGACAACGAGAGACCCTGGTCACACTATGACTAAGGACGTGTCGATACCGACCTGAAATTCTAGGATATAACAACGTCAGGTCGAGTGAATTACAAATCCACTAAATACCACAAAAGAAAACCCTCGACGAGATTTGAACCTACTTGAAATAAAATGAGGCCAACGTGAGAGATTGTTACAACAAGACGATATGATGATACTTCAAAACATAGTATGTTCGAACTGAGCATAAAAACAAGGGTTACCTTTGGGATTGGAATACTTTGTCACCAATACGACCTGCAGAAAGAATACATAGGTATTGTAAAAAAAAACTTTCACCAAAACGAAAATAAAACACAGGGTAAATTATTTTCTAATGAACCAACGACTTACCTGAGGTAGTGATTGCTCGCCTAGAGCCAGGGCAACTTGGCGAATGAGACAAATACGATCATGGAAGACATGAGAAGAAGAATTTCCTACCCACCAAGGATTTAATGTTAGTGAAAATATTTAACAAGGAATGATAGAACAAATATCAAGCCCGATATAGCAGAATGATAATCCATAGGAGATTGAATTATAGGTGACAACGGTGGTTTTATAAATTAAACGATAGGGTAAATAAAACAAAAAAATTGAACGTAGTCATACTGGTAAGGAGAATGCCAAAAATTTCACACTTGAAGGGCTATGAACCAAAGGAATGGTTATGGTCAGAAGCCGAGAAGAGCTTGACGTCTCATTTTCCTCAAATGAGCAGAGTATTGACACCAGGAGTCGCTCAAGAAAATTGGAGAGGAAAAGAACAATCCATTTGACAACTCTAGAATTAATACGATTCATTAAACCAAAACGAGCGAAAACCCTATCAGATTTGAATCATCTCCACCATCCAGGTGTCAACAGATCAACGGGATGCATGCGAATCGATTGGGGAGAAATCAAAATCCATTGTAATCAATTTCACAGTACTCCAAATCGTATCACAAGATCGGAGTTATTAATGAACAGCCATACATTGAAAATATAAAAATGTAAATGCCCAAACCATTGCGTGTACACATGAACAAAATGGGTTGAGAGATAAAAAATCAAAACATTAAATCCACAGAACGCCATTAACCCCAGTCGATGTGGAAATCTTGACGAGTTATCCAATACGAACCATATTAACTCAAACTTGCCAACGCAACAAAATAAGTACGACGACTTTAATGTCGTCTATCCCCACATAAACATTTTCATAGTGGAAGGTATGTGAGATATCCATGGTGACCTAGGTACGATAATTATACCATTAGACCATGGCCGCAAGGCTGGACTAAACTCATAGGAATGGTAAATGAGAAACGATATAAATCGAATTAAATCATTCAGAACTTTGGATAATTCAGTTTCAAAGAACTTTGGGAAATGGTACGAGGACTTAGCAAAAAAATGCATAACATATTCACTATGCCACCATAAGAATATGACAACGAAATCCAAAGCATATAGGTGGTGAACTCTATAAAGGAATGTGGGTAAAAGTTGAGTGCATAGATAGAAGGTTATGGCCAAATATCATCATAACAATTATGTATGTATAATTGATATATATGGATATTTTCTATGGACAAGGATAAATATATAAACGATATGGGTGTAAATTATATATATGGATATATATATGTACAACATAAGCCACCAAAAACCTTATGGGAAGAATAAAAAAAAAAAAATAGAATAGATAGCCAAAGATACACATATGAAAAAAAATAGGAAAACTCTGTTCAGGAGAATTTCATAATTATTGAAATTCGATAGTATATTTGAGTGGCAGTGGAAATTAGGAGAATACACTTATACTATCCAAGGAAAAAAAGAAAATTGAGTGGGAAAGAAGAGACGTTACAGTTCCTTAGGAGACCACTTTTAGGTTGAACTTTCCTCTAATGATAGTTTAGGGTTTAAATTTTGAGGGACGAAAGGTACATTCTTAGGGCTTTATGCAATATGATAAAAAGATGAATATAAAGTTGATTGATCCCATTAGGAAGCTCACTTTTATTTTATGTTACAAAATTGGCTAAAAAATAATGGCCCCTAAAGCTCAAAGTCTGAGATGGTGACTGATGAATGCAATGCTTTAATTTGTGACAAGTAGGGATGAAGGATAGTAAACAAGATTCATCAGCTACAATACAAGTATCATGACATTTGGATCTTGAGGGAGTAATACCCATACTTAGCTCATAAGCTATCCAATGAGTCTACATAGATACCATTGGAGACTCATCGAAGGTTTCTCAAATATTCGACATCAAATTAATCCACTAGAAAATAAATGGATTTATAGAAATTGAAAGAATTATTAAGTAGTGAACATATTTTAAATGTTGTGAATCCAAAAGAGGATTTTTTTTTGTTTACACAAACGCATATATGGAAGGAATTGGTGGAATACTTACACAAAAGGGACTTGTAATTTTTTATTGGTCAAGGAAACTGAAGGAGCAGGAAAAAATTATGCTACCCATGAACTACAACTAGAAACTATTCTTCATGCACTAAAGACGTGGAGGCACTATCTCATGGGTAGAAAATCTAGGATAAGGATATATAATAATCGGTTTAAGATACTTTTCTAAGTATCCAATTTCAAATGCTATACAAATTGTATTGAAAGAAATTATTAACTAAGATGAATTTTAAATCAACGACATCATGGGATAAACGAATAAAGTGGTTGATGCACTAAAAATAGGAGTGGATGAAATGTATTATGCAACTAATAGTAAGTATGATTTAGATTTTAAATGAATTTTTTTGAAGTTTTAGCATTAGACCAACATTAGTTACAAGTAAATAATGTGCACAAGAATATAATATATAGATGAAATTTAAAGATCACGAGCTATAAGGGGATGGAATTTTCCTGTATAGAAACAAAGTTTAGCTTACAATTCTAAAGAATTGAGAAATTTATATCTAAAGAGAAATAGAATGTTCCATATGCTAGATACCTAGCATGCTATAAGACAATTGAAACCTGGCTAAGAATGAAGAATTTTTTGGTACATTATATAGCTAAATCAAAAAAATGTCGAAAGATAAACTTTGAGTACAAACATACGTCAATATTTATACAACCATTTCCATTCCTTAACAGAAATTTAAGTATTTATTATAGGTTTCATTACCAAACTACCTAGCTTGTAAAGGAAGCATGATTACAGCATGTTTGTGGTGGGAATTATTACAAAGGCTACTCAAGTTATTCCAATAATGATGAATCATAAGGTAGCCAACATTTTAGAGAGCACGAGGTATGCAATGTTAGGTGAAATAATTTTTCCTTTAAATAGGAGCAATGGATGTAATATTACTCTAATTATCAACCCAAGTATTCTTGAATTAAGGCTATCATACAAAGTTTATGTAGGGGAAATTATGACTATAAAAATTAATCTCAAACCAAGATTTTTTCACACTCACTCTCAACAAACACTCAAGTTCTTACTCACTTCAATATAAGAAATAAAATAGTCACACAATTGCAGAATAAACCATGCTGTTATACAAAAATTTTCACTAAGAATTAACACTCCTGAAACCCATAAATCACTTAATCAAATGTTTAACACATATATTTAAAGCAGGTGCAATCAATTTGTAACATAAAAGTAAATAACCTTTTTCTAAACTAGTATGAGGGAACGGTACAGGACTATGTTGTCACACCCTTCAAAATATCTCTGCAATCAATAAATCATAAATAAAATAGACAATAACAACAATGACATAGGTTAGAAGAATTAATGTAGATAATTAATATACTAATATTAGCTATTGATCCCTGCTAAGAAGGAGGACCCTTCCTCCTCATCAAGGCCTAGTGCACTAGACTACACATATGCTACTCAGAGAAAGATATAATTCCAAAATATTGAAATTTAAATTAAAAAAACATCACGATTAAAGAGCTTTGGTGTTTTCCCCCTTCTTTCCAATCACGTCTTTATAAAATATTTAATGCCTTTGCAGGAAAAAAATTCTCTTCTTTACATATTTTTCTAATACAACACGAATATCATCATGAGAATATTTGTATTCTCATGTGATCTTAAAATAAAAATATATCTTAATAATTTATGCAACAATTTCCATGGTAGGGATGAAGTTGTAAATGTTTCCCTTAATTACAATGATTTTTACAAGGAATCTCAACTAAGTGATATGTTTACTCCATGAATATCTCCTACTCCATGAATATCTCCTAGTAGTAGAATTTACATTGAATTGATGTCCTCATTGGTTCGGTCTAGATGACTAATTAGAAAATTCAACATGCACAAGGAAAAATACTCGCATATCAAAAAAAATTCACAAATCCTTTGATCAAAATTGATAATGGAAAAAACAAGTGTAATTTTGTAACAACCACTTTAATAAACTACTTAAATCTAAAACAACACATATGTTAGTTTTATAATAAAAATTAGCGAAGACCATAGTAATTTTTCCAAATTATAAAAATAATTAGATTCAGAAAGTGACATATGGAAAAGATCATACTTATGTGAATAAATGATGTTACAATGGTAAAATGTGGTCTTACAGGTCAAAAAGGAGGAAAAATAAATACATAAAAAAATATGACAATTAAATCGGCCAACATCTCCCCCCAGATTAAGCATATGCATGTCCTCATGAAGACCCTTGCAACTAGTTCCAAACATGCTAAGAGTGTAGTCTTGTAACATCATAATATCCTGTAATATATTCTCCTCTAGCTCCTTAACCTTGGGAAAGAACCAACTTTGTTTCCCAAATTTTATCGCAAAGTTAGAATGGATGATGACATTGATAAGTTGGAATCCAATCAAGTGGAAAATGAAATCAAAGTCCAATCCATCTTGTTCCACTTCTCTTAATACACTCCACATATTGATGAGCTCTAGAGAGAGCTTGCATAAAAATTTTATAACAAAAGTGGTCCTCTTCTTTCTACTCATGTTGACAAAGATCCCATCTTATATTTATTCCTAATAATGTACCATATTTCATCCCCTTTATATTCCCAAGTCATATCTATAATATCGAATCTATATGATCCATTAACAATGTTTTAGTGGCTGGAAATCGCCATATATTAGTATATCTATGTGCAACAAATTTAGATGAGTGAGGATTATTTCTTATGCACAACCTAACTTTCCCCTCATTGGATGTTACACTATCATATGAAACCTTGTAGCCTACCTAATTATAAATAAAATATACAAATTCCTGAATTGAACCCCCCACATAAGGTGTAAAATTAATAGATTGATCTCCAAATCAGGCAAGGTCATGTAGATAAACTTCAGACAAAAAATGTTGCTCTGAGAAATTAACACCCTCAAAAGTTTCCAAGAAATATTGAATTTTTTGTGTATTGTATGGCATCTATTCCTTAAGGGTTGTCAATTGGGAGAGGAACATTTTCTCTTGCAAATATAAAGGATAAGATGGAGAAGGGAGCTTGCCACATAGTAAACCATTAATAAATTCATAAATGAGTTCCTTCTCTTTCCGTAGCAACTGTAGTTCTCCCTATAATTCCTTTACTTACTCTATTACCTGATCCTTATATTTTTTAACTTTTACAAAGTCTTGAAACTTGAAAATTCCAGCCCAATCCTTCTTTCAACGGTTGACCATCTCCTCATGCCATTACAAGAAAATAACTTCATCCTTAGGAAAAACTTCCAACTCTTTTCCATATTTCAACTTCTATAAGAATAAATGTTTATCTCAATAGTTCTTTATATTTCAACTGAGCTATTTAAATTGTTGTTAAGGATTTAGTCTCAACAATAACTTCTCTATCCCATTTCTCCTCCTCTTTCACTATCCCAATTGTTGGTTCTTGTGTAACAACAACATCATTAATAGGTTCTTCTTTGCAAAACAATCATTCTAATTTCAATATGATAATTCGATCTATTTCAATTCTTTGTTCCTTTGTAATAGCAATGTCATAAATAGTTTCTCATCGAACAAAAGATTGTTTTTCTTCTTCCTGATATTTTCAACTGCTAGTTTTTGTGTAACAATAATGTCATCAACAACTTCTTGTTAAAAAGTAGGTCAAAATTATTGATCATGTTCTCCTACTTGAACTCCAAGTGAGACAATAATAAATTCCACAACCTCAAATTCTTTAAATATTTATTGACACCCCCTACAATATTTCATAGTTAATTTAGTGGATTATGTCATTTATACTACTTCTCCTAACATATCTACTTTAATTTCCCACTTAAATTAAAATTATTTTTCCACCAAGGCAACTTGTTTCCTTTACTCCTCACTTTTCTTTTTAAAATCTTCAATTTGATGGAAAATAGGGTCTACTTTAGTCTTATCTAGTAAGAGAGAAACCTCATATTCTTTTGTTAATTTTTTTTTTTTTTCTCCTTCTTTATGTTGTTCCTGAAATCCTTCCTCGAAACCTAGTTTAACAACAACATCCTCAAACATAGGAGCATATTCCTCTATAGTATTTTCTTGTTTCCCTTCATCATGATGTTCCTAAAGGTTCTTTAATTCAACTATAACAATGTTTTTGTGAGGTTTTGGGGTATTTATTTGTGCAAAAACCACTCATGCCCTTTTATTGAGGTCCTTCAACCACTTGGATTTTTCAATTTCCTCTTTTTCACCTTAACCTTTTCTGTGGCATCCTTAGTTTCTTTAGAAATATTTGTTTCTTTAGCTATTCTTTCAGGTACCATTGTTGCTTCAACAGTGCCTTCTTTTGGTTTTCTTCTTGAATATGTCACCTATGATGGCCCTTCTCTAATGATTCACTAGAAAACTCCATGGGATCCTCTCTTCGTGCCCTTTTTCCTCCTGAAGATGTACCAATAGAATTCTTAATAGAGATCCACCATGTAGGGTTTCGATGACCCATTCTAAGAGATGTATCAAGCTTACTTTACTTATAATCTATAGCACTTCACATATTAGAGGGTTTGGCTTATTTTCTTTGCTTATAGGTTATATTTTTTCTACTATTGGGGGGTGTCACAACCTTACACCTAGGGGGTGTGGCTCCTTTACTCTTAGGTTTTGTTTCAACACTCCCCCGATGCTCCTCACTCTCATCATCATTTGCACTAACAAAAAGTATTTCTATCATTTCATGCCATGAAATTTCTTTCTCTTGCACTGAGTGCACTTTGATTAACGTAATAAGTGCATTTTTGGTGAGGAAATTTTCTGGATATTTCACCCCTCGCACTGCCTCTACCATGTGTTGTAAGGATTTCAACAAATAATATAGCAAATTTATCATCTGTCATATTGTTAGGCTAGAAGTTGAAATTATAATTAAATATGACCCCAAAAAAACCCTCGTAGGTATTAAATTTCGTAATAAAAAGTGTTTTATCTTCGCAAGGATGAGGAAGATATGTTTTGTCAAAAACCATGACCTTATTACTCAACTCTTCTCCTTCCTTCAAAAACAGGGCGTTGCCTGTTGGATTTTCCACCTTCCTTGAAAACCATCAATCCCCTATTTTTGGAAACCCTATTAAACTTTTTGTTCCCTCCTTTATAAAAACTATTTTAAATCCCCTAAATTAAGAGTATTTTTCAGTTAGGGATTGAGAAAACTCAGGAGAAACCAAATCACTAAAGTCATGCAATTTCTTAAAATAAGTCGACGACTGAAAATTTTGAAACATTTCTAGAGCCTCTGTGTATTGTAACAATATGTTAGCATAGACAAGTACATTCCTTACTATTACTCCTCCAAAGGCTTCCCAGAACTATAACTACTCAACGCTTATAGATACTTTTTACAAAGTTGCGTTGGTTCATGTAGATGCTTTCTAAGGAGAGAATGTTGAGATATGGGAATTAACAATAATTACTTCCTTTTGTTTTTACCAAATTGCATTTTTTAGTACCTAAAGGACTCTCAACGAGTGCACCAATTTCTAAATATGAAAACAAAGATAATAATTGTAATGGTAATGATAGAATCGATAACGACAGCTACCTTGATCCAATTATACATGAGGGTAAAAAGTAATGACGTCTACAAAGTAGATTCATACATTATTATAATAGGCTGGGGTGATTGTCGATCAAATTATTAATTGTTTGGGTGAAATCATAGTGTATCATTTAATGATACGATATACTCCTCCCCCCACTTATTGGAGCAATTATCCTCAACATATGTACATCATGGTAAATATATCACTTATTAAGTATAGATCCCACAAACAAATGACAAATAAAAAACACATCCTTGGCTTACTGTTTTGATGAAATGGGATTATATTGGTCAAATGATGTTGTGAAGATATCCTTGTCACATAAATTCAAAATTTAAATCCTATTGGTATTATCAGCTAAAGGGTGCATGTTGTGACGGTAGATAATGTATCGACTCTATATTAGCTTTGAAGCATCAACAATGATTCTACAACTGTAACTACATGGTTAGTGAGAAACATATGAAATTGTAGAATAATGTTGAAATATGGTCATAATTCATGTATAACATTAAAATATTAATAAAATATGAACTATATGAACCAAATGAGTCCCAATATGGATCTGTAACAAAAAAACTTGAAACAATAAATCAATTATTAGGAAGAATTATTACAGTGTTGTTACATAGAAAAGAAGGTGTTGACTACCACCAAGTGGGTTTTTCATCATCAAAAACATCCAATAGCACCCAAATGGTTTTCAACATAAAATATTTTTTTATTTTATTAATATTAATTATTATTATTTTTCCTTATTTTTTAATTAAAAAACTAAGTAATTGGCAGCACACGAGAAACCTCCTCTCACATAATAGCTTCAAGGTCTAGACATGCAATTGAGATAACGTTCATAAATGAATCCTTATAGGTAGGTTTATGATACAACCTAAGACGATGTCAATTTAATAGAATGTATACTTGAGAATGATCAATGGTTGTCGATTTTATAGTCTTTTTGTCGAATAATGAGCACTTCTACTCAGATGGACCTAACCACCTAGTTTCCAGCTTTCCATTAGAATTCTTGAACCTATAATCATAGAGTAATATCCCATCACCATTTCGAAACAACTTATTTTTAATGAACCTATCATGCCACTTAGCACGTTTCTTCTCAATAATATTTGTTCATTGCACAACATTGAGACACTTTTCATCTAACTCATTTAATCTTTTTAGCCTTTGTTAGACTTGAGTTGCATCCAAATTTAAATCTAATTTGAAGGTAGTCCCCAATATTTTAATATCAAACTCATGGGGAAGATGGGATTTATATGAAAATCCAATTCATAAGGGGGAAAACTTGTGGTATTTATCCAATTTGTCTTGTAAGCCACAATACCTTAGAAATTATCTCCACCTAATCTTTTCTATATACTATAATATATTTTAGAATAATAACATCATGTACATTATTAGCACTTTCTACTTTCCATTTTTGTGAGGATGATAGGGTGAGGCAATCCTATGATGAACTCCATCTTTTATGAAAAGATCTTGTATCAGCCGAGAGGTAAATTATGTTCGACCATATATTATTATTTCCCTTGGAACTCCATATTGAGAAAAAAATTTATTCAAGCAAGAAGTATAAAATAACACTATCAGTTGCCCTAGTAAGTGCCCTGGACTCTACCCACTTAGTAACATATTCTATGCAAACAATAATGTAAACCATTTGCTAATACGGGGGATTGATCGGTCCTACAAATTCTAGTTCCCATCTCTTAAAAGATTCCACCACGAGCTAGGTATATAATGGAGTCTCATTTGATTGTGTCGGTTGACCCATTGTCTACCAATTTCCATTGCCCTGAACATACCTCTTTGCATCTTAGAATATAGTAGCCTATTTGCAACACCTTATGACCTATCCTCATATCTACAAAATTCCCTCCACAAGTTCGATCATGATTGACTTTTAGGATCTCATGGATTTAATCCCCCCTCACACACCTCCCAATTTTTCGATCAAAAATAGTGTGAAAAAGGTTTCCACCCACTCAAAAATATATGACACTGTTGTACAAAATTATTTCTTTCTCTAGGAGAAAGGTAATGAGATAGATTTCCTACATCGATATAATTAGCAATATCTGCATACTAGGGTGAATAAGTGGATACTGAAAATATTCATCTGGAAAAAAAATCCTTAACGAGAAGATCATCAGTAAAATCAGTTAGCCTAGAAAGAAATTATGCATCAACATTATATTTTCCAGACTTATATATGATAGTAATAACAAACTTTTATAGTAACAACCACCACCTAGTAACCCTATCATTTTTAATAGTTTTTTTCATTAATAATTTGATATTTGAATGATATGTATGCACAAAAGTTTCATAACCAGTGATATAGTGCCCAATTTTATTAAGATCATGTACAACGACAAGAAATTCCTTCTTTGAAAAATTATAATTTACCTATGTAGGGACCAAATTATTCTTGATGTAATAGATGGCATGTGGTTTACCTCCTTCACGTTCACCAAGCATAGCTCCAATGGTTATATCATAAGCATATTTAGAGATGTGGAATGTCAGATTCTAATCTTGTCCTTTCAAAATAGGGGCCACTGTTGCACCTCTCTTCAACTCTATAAAAGTGTTATTATACTTATCAATCCATTAAAACTCCTTGTCTTTTGTTAATAGGGAAAATAATGGTAATGCAATATTAGATAAATTCTCTATAAATCTTTTGTAATAACCTACTTTCCCAAAATAGCTTCATACTTCTATTTTTGTTTTAGGAGTAGGGACCTTTAAAATTACCTCTACCTTTGCTGGAGGCACTTGAACAGCTGCAACATAAATATAATGTCATAGAAAAATACCCTTATTCATCATCATATTGAATTTTTCATTGTTATGATAAAGGTCGGCTTGAATCCATATCTCAAGTAATTTTTTAAGGATTTTCAAAGCTTCATCAAATCCACTCCGATAGGGTGTGAAATCATCCATAAATATTTCTAAAGATTTATTAACCATGTCAGCAAAATTATTAAATATTTCCCATTGGAAGGTTTCGGGTTCATTGCATAATCCAAAAGGTAGGACTCTATAAGCATAGGGACCCCAAGGGAAAGTAATGATCACTTTATCTTGATCTCAAGGAGAAATCTAGATATGATTATAACCAGTATATCCATATAGAGAAGAAAATAAGTTCTTAAGGGACAAAGTTTCTATGACTTGATCAATGAAATGTAATGGGAAATGGTCCTTTTAAATGACCTTATTTAGTTCCCTATAATCCACACAGATTTTCCACTTTCCATTTTTATTAGGACCAACGACTAGTGGAGATACCCACTCACTATTCAAAGTAGGATAGATGAAATTTGTATCCAAAAATTTCAGGAGTTCTTTCTTCTCAATGCCTTCTAAATTCAGATTAATTCTTCGCCGAGGTTTCCTAAGAGGTTGAGATCCTTCCTTTAAATAAATATGATTAGTACATAAAGTAGGATGGATTCTTTATAATCCCATGCAAAATCTTCCTTATTTTTCGTGAGTAACAACATCAATTTTTTGCTTTGTTCAACAGATAAATTAGGGTTAATGTTAACAATATTTCCAGGCCAAAATTCTACTATTATGCTTTTGATACCAGAGGTAGTAGGTATATCATGTGTAATAGGTTCATGAAAATTTATTCCTTGTCATACTTATCTATTACAACAATTCAACAATTGAGATGTACAAGCTGTAACAACATAGTAGTAACTAATGAAATTACTGATCCAATAATCTTTAGTCTCATTTTTAATATGTTATTATTTACTTATAGTTATTACTAGATGAACATCCATTTCTTCCAACTCAAATTACGATTGTAGGGGGTTTTCATATTCACAACTTGGTTCGGCAGGAGTATAAAGGACAAGGATCTTAGTAGTATATCCATCTAATATAGTCATACATCCAAACCTACATCATATATAAGCATCAATAGTTTCCAACCATGGTTTTTCTAAAATTAAAAGATGTCCACCTAAACATTTTTTCGTCTAAAGCACTATAAAGACTACTGGATACTTCCGAGAATCAACCAAGATAATAATATATTCGAATATGCCTTCATGATAGATTTTAGAATTGTTTTCTAATTCTAAAACAATAGGGGTTGGTATTAATTTTATAAGCCCGGGTAACTCCACTTCTTCCTTAGTTGATATATCGATGGCAACCCATAAATCAATCAAAGTACTAGGAAGGGTTGTTCCACCAATGTGAAAAATCATAGTGATATTCACACAGTCCTGATATCTAGTAGGAGCCTCATCTCCTAATATAAACTTAGATAGTTTAGAAATGACATGCATAGTAGGAGGATGCGTAGTTTTTCTCCCTTTATTTTTACCACAAAATTCCTTAATTGTTTTAGCATAAATAACAACATCCTAAATTTCTTAAAGCAAAGGAATATGAACATGAATTTTTTTAAATTATTTTGGAAAGTCACATTATACTTGGAGAATATTTTCGGCCTCAGTTAGTATTTCAGGATAAGGTGGACATAAGGAAGTATCACTTTTAGTAGTTCTTATAGATTTCATAGACAGTGACACATTTGTTGTTACACTGGAATTAATTTTTACAATAGCACTAGCTATAGTGTTGGTTGTTACAGTCTCATCCACTATTTGAGCACTATGTATATCATTAGTTGTTACAGCATGATTTCCTAAAATACCTTGAATCACATCTCCTCCTCCTATTAATTTTTTCTTCCACACTCTATATTATGACATGGGGAGGAGCAAGGGTTACTACCCTACCTAACCGAGCTTGAATTTCATTATATTCTACTGTTTAAATGCAGTAAGAAGGAAAATTTGAGGATTATACTTCTTGTACTTCCTTATTATTAGGATTAGTATTGGGTTGTGTAGGAAACGTAGGTTACAATAATGAAGAACATACAAGCACACTAGAATGGAGTTATAACCTATTTTTCATTGGTAATTTCACATGCATGTTAGTTGGGATAGAAATTCCATGACAATGTTGATGCCATGAAAAAATAAGCCACACGGGCCAAGGCATAATATATTCAAGAAGAGAGGGGTTAGGGGGATGTATTATAACTATTGTATATTGAAATTGTGGGTGTGGCTATTGAAAATAATATAGATTAGACTAAGGATGGAAAGGAGAAGGATATTCTTGCATCATACCTGGTGGTATAAGTTTCCTATGGTTTTTAGATCCAAAAAAATAGGTTTCTTCATCATCTTCTCCTAATTCTTTGTAAATAACCTTAAGTCTATTTAATGAAGGGGATTGATATGCAAAATGATTAAATTCACTTATGGCACAACTATTGATTGAGAATTCCCTCAAGCGATGCTTCCTTTGACACTAAGAGCAGAAAATGGCCAATGTATTCTCAATGTCTCTTTGTTTTTTTTCCTATAAGACATCAAAATGAGAATACATTGAACTCATGACATCGGTTTTAAATTTCTCCAACATATTACCAATTTCTACATGTGTTTCTCTAGTATTTTCTGATTTCAAAAACATGGAAGAGGTATCATGTGTCATGGTATAATTACTAGTAGATCCTATGGAGCTCCTTTGACAAGGTTGAACTATGTAATCATAGGAATCCTCAGATATATCTCATTTCCCCACTATATTAATAATATCAAGTAAATAATCCATCTCCCCCTTAATCAATATTGTTTTAACTTTAGTCCGTGGGGTCTTGGTTAAATGGTGATGAGGAGGGTTGTTATAGCACTCATCACAGGTTCAATTCCCTTCCCCAATCGAGGTGATGTATCTGGACATGTTGATGAAGATGGAGTGAAGAAGAAAAAGTGAAAAAAAGAGAAAAATGGAAGGTACTACCAAAACTACAAAAGAAAATATTGTTTTAGCTATATCCTTATCCAAATTGCTATGCTAAGACCTTTGTAAATTATACTGAATAAGTTCAACACATTCCTCTAGATTTTCAAGTGATGTATGAGTAATTCAAAGTATTTCATCATTCAATTCCCTAGAATGAGATTATTCCTCATACTTATCTAATAAAACTTCATTCATTACATCCCATGTACCAATAGACCCACCCATGAAGTCCCATAAACCATTTCAATGCTACCCCTTTTTATTTGGCTGGAAATAACTTCTATATTTATTCCTCAGTGGTGTATTCATAACTTCTATAGATGACATCAAATACAAAAAGGAATGTGGTAGGATCTTCTAAGACCATATCTTGAAATGTAAGGAGTGTAGATAACATTATATTATTCGTTGAAGCTTTCCCTTGAAGATTACTAACGGTAAAATCAAAGGTGATGAATAAACTTCCTTCCATAGAGTTTTGTTGAAAATTTAGAGTAGTTTTTACAGATGGTATCTGTGATGAAGGAGGTTGTTCTTCCCTTTGTGATTGGAGTTGTTCAAACTTCTTAGGTTGTGATTTTTTTGTAGGTTGTTTATATGACTCTAATGATCCAAAAAAATCCCCATTATTCTTTGTGTCAATAAGTTGTTTCACTGCACTTCCAAAGTCCATAGTATGATGAAAAAACATGTGTTCCTCAAGAGTTATTCCATGGTAAATTATGTTTGTATCCCCATAACCATCCCTCATAATTTGATCCTCTCCTCCTACTATTAAAAAAGTATTATAAACCGTAGGACTTGTTTCTAAAGATTCTTCAAATTCTATCTCTTTTTATAATACATATGTATCAAGAGGTACTAGATTCTGTTAGGAAATATTAATAGGTTCTTTATTTATTACCACCCTCCCCTGAGTACAGGATTTTTTTTCATCCTTCAAAATAATTTCTTGTATATAAGTTGTCCTTCCAAAATCTTGATTAGTTTTCTTCCTTCCACATCCTATTCAGCCGACATGATTAGTTTTCTTTTGGGAACCATATTTCTATTCATCATTACTCATGCAATGCAATCCTATGTGCCCTCATCCTAGTGAGGTTGAGCCTGCTTCAGTATGTCAAAGTGATGCACGTTCTTACCTCTCGTATTACCTCCTAAAATCCTCAGAGTTAGGAACACATCTATCACACTTCCAATCAATGCATGCAAATAATATACTCACAGATATGCACCTTGATAGCCTCCCTGACAATGATATCAGAAAAAATAATTTCTCCTTTAAATTGGAGCAAAACTTCCACTCTTGCCTTAATTATTTGTCACGGTAGGCTTAAATTAAGGTTATCACAAAAATTCTATGCAATGGAAATGATAATTAACAAAAGTAATCTAAAGCCAAGGTCATTGCACACTCACTCCCAACAAATATTCAAGATGTTACACACTTTAACAAAATCAGGAAAAGAGTCAAACAATTGCAGAATAAACCATGTTATTACACAAGAATTATCACTCAGAAACAACACTCTTGCAACTCATCAATCACTCAATAAAATTACGAACACACATATTCAAAGAAAGTGGAATCCAATATGTAACAAAAAATTAAATAGCTTGTTTCTACACTACTATGATGGACTGGTCCAAGACTATGTTGTCACACCATTAGCATATTTCTGCAATCAATAAATCATAAATAAAATAGACAATAACATCAATCATATAAATAGGAAAAATTAATGAAAATAATTAATATACTCTAATTAACCAATGATCCATGCTAAGGAGGTCACTTCCTCCTCATTAGTTGTTGGTGCACTAAAGTGGACACAAGCTACTTAGAGAAACACATAATGCCACAAGATTGAGATTTGCATTAATGAAACATCAATATTATAGAGATTTGGTGATTGTCCCTTTCTTTCCAATCCTATATTTCTAAAATCTCTGTTGCCACCGCAGGTAAAAATTCTCTTTTTTATAATTTTTCTGAATACATCAAGAATATCATCATGAGAATCTTTTGATTCTCATGTCATATATAGATAAAAATATATCTTAGTAATTCATACAATAGTTGCCATGGTATGGGTGAAGTTGTACAAATTTCCCTTAATTACAATGATTTTTGCAAAGAATCTCAACTAAGTGATATGAATTCTCCATGAATATCTCTCGATAGTTGAACTTAATTTTACTTGATGTGTGCCTTCATTGGATTCAAATAAATAATTAAAAAATACAACAAGCATGAGGAAAATTACTGGTGTATCGACAATAGCTCACAAAGCCTTTGACCGAAATTAACAAAGTAAAATGCAAGTGTAATCTTGTAACACCCACTTCAAGAGACCACTTAAACTTTAAACAACCCATATATTAGTTTTATAAAAGAAATAACCTAAGACAGTAGTCCCTATGCCAAATTATAAGTAGAATTAGAGTAATAAAGTGACATATGGAAAAGGCCATACTTAGTTGAATAAATGTTTTCACAGTAATAAAATGTGGTGTTGCTCGTCAAAAAAGAGGAATAAGAAATCAGAAAATAGATGGAAAAAGGTGAAAATTCCATGGCCCAACAACCAACATAGTGTTTCTATGGAAATAGTGTCTAAAAGAAATTCCATATTTATTTCGAGTTTTTAGAAATAGTCTTTTAAAGGATTTGGGACTAATATAAATTTAAACATATCTTGTAGAGTTATTGGGGTACGTAGACATGAACAAAAAAAAATTTAAGGACATGCTATGAATGTATCTAGTGGATAAGTCTTCCAAATCATAAAATTATTTAAATTTATTATAGTTTTATTATAACAAAGGGACTCAGGCATCATTGAGGATCAACTCATTTGAATCCTATTATGGTAGAAAATGTAGTGTACCAACAAACTAGGATAATGTGGTAGAAAGAGAAATTATAGGGATAACAAAACTAAAGGAATTGGAATAATAGATCATTAATATTGGGAAGAATTTAAGAATAAAAAAATATAAGAAAAAGGACTATAACAATAAAATTATAACACATGGGGAACATAGAGTGGGAGAGAATGTGTTTTTAAAAATGAAGGATAAAGAGAGATCGTTGAAATTGGGAAGATACCCAAAATTGATAGTAAGACACTATGGGCCACATGAAATCCTAGACTTGATAGGCATTATTACACACATGCTTTTATTACTTGCAGATCTATGTATATTAATAAAATATTTCACATATTTTCTCAAAAAGACATATTCTCGGTACTAACCATGTAACTAATTGAACTACAATGTAGGTGGAGTATGAAAGGTACTTCCATATGAAGTCAATATTAATCGAAGCCTAAAAATTGAAGGTTCTTAAGAATCGACAAGCTAACATATTATTGGTTGATTTAACATGCTATGAACTTGAAGAAACATCATAGTCATATGAGCAAACTATGCAACAAGGGTACTTGCAATGTTTTTCATATTTTGAATAAATATGCATTTACATTAGTTCATACATATTTAAATCATCCATTTTTTTTTCAAATTGCTAAGTCCTTATCTTGGAGAATTCCAATGTAGCCTATGTTAGATCCTTAGAAAGTAAGTGGTTTATTTCGACATACTATGATGTATAGTGAATGCATTATCATTATGTATGATGTGTAGTTTTCAAGGGAATGAGATTTAAGCCACTACAATTGTTATAAGAGTCATTAGAGTATGAAGTTATTGAGTATTGTGATTCAAAGTTCTATGTGTACATATACACATCTATGGTGATGTTACTTGAGGCCAATTAAAAAATAAGTGGAAGGGAAATGTAACACCCCACTTTTGACCTCGTAATTAGAACTATATATTAGTATATATGATGAATTCTCGAGCACTATGTTATTTAATATGTTAATATTAAAAATTCAAGAATAAGAAAATAAAATACATCATTACCTATAAACATATAAGGATAAGGAATCGAGTGGCTATGTCTCCAGAAAAGGGAGATATAAGGGGGCCTAAGGGGGAATTCTACATGTCTCATATTCCCAACTCACCTTTCTAAAATATTTTTATAATGAACTTTATATTTATCCCTTTTTAATATGTTTAACATCTAGTGATTGAATGAATGTAGGTGGGAATACCATATTTCCTATTTTTGAAATCACGTGTTAAGTATACTCATTTTGAAGAATTGGGGAGTTAAACATGCATAGGATAAAAGAAAATTTAACTTAAGTGGGGAGCTAATTTTATATGCAAGGAGAAGAGAAGAAAATGATTTTTTGTTTTTGAGAAATAATTGGTAGTCGTATTATCTTGGAGTTCAGAATTATATTCAAAGAATTATAATATCATGCATGTGAGGAGTTTTTATGCAAAATTTACCAAAGAGCATGTGAGAATGTACTTTGAAAACTTTGATTATAATTGGATTTTGTGGATCCATCATTTGAGAGATGGCTATATAGTCCGTGTTGAAGCCATGTAAGGGAGGAAGATTATCAGAGCGACTATGGGTTACTGAAGGAAATCCCATCCCTTGGGATATGTAGACTAATAGGGAACATAAATGGCTGGCTGAAATTGTAGTAGGAGTTATTTATTTATCAATGAAAATGATGGGTATTGGGCTATTGTATCCATGTAAGTCATATTTTTCTTGTGGACTTAAAAAAATAGCGTACGAGTGAACTTCTAGTGAGAAAACCATAACAATATATTAAATGATTTAGTGGAATGTTCGACATCTACAATTTGTTGTATAATATTTGTTCATAAAATACATGTTTTAATCATTCTTCTTATTTATTTTTCTAACTGTGCGTTTAAACATTTTCGTGCATCATTATTTTAATTAAATAATGTGTATTCATGATTTTAAAATTTATTGATGACTACACGAATCATTTTATCATATCGCATGTCTTCATTTAATGGATATCAACGTTATTTCATTTTTGTTTTGAGTGGATAGCAGACAGGGTACCACAAAGATACAAGATTAAAAAAAAACAAAAAAAACACCTCAATCCCATTGAATTTGGTCACACCTTATTAGTAAAACTTTATAAAATGGGAAATTAATTTACACCAATTACATTAGCTGGGAAATTATTTTACGCCAGTTGCATCAGTATGTGAGGCTTGGAAGATTGGAGAAGGAGATTAAAGCAATGCAATAGGGTCCTGTTGAACTACGAGGAGCTTCAGTGAAAGCTCCAACACCTGTTGACTCTGAGGAGGACTAAGATTATCTTGCTCTTTTGCTACATTTTGTGTTTAAGGTTCTTATGCTGCTTACCTTTTGTACATGATATGGTTTTTGCACTTGGACATCCAGTATAGACAGATTTGGTATGAGTTATTAAGATTTTTTATGTTCTAGTTGACTTATTTTGACCTGCGGGCAGGTTGAAGTCTAGTTTTGTATCTTTTGCCCAAATTTATTAATAAAAAATAGAAAGTAACGCTTAAGCTTAAAAAAAAGAAAAACTTTCCAAAATGAGAATAAATCAAGAAGAATAAACAATTAAATATCATAGAAAAACCTCAATTGACTTGATTTAATATTAAACTAATTTTTATTATTATAAGTGTTTATTTTAAAATTCCCCAACCATATCAGCTTGTTTAAATGAACCCATACATAAGAAGGTCTACTAAACCCGGGGACAACAGTGAATAGCTAATCAATAGCTAAACAATACCAATCATAAATTATGGAATCTTTTGTATAGCAGGAAAGTAAGAGTTACTATACGTTGTAGTGCATACTAAAATATAATGAAAATTATTATTTTTCTTTTCCAAAATGGAAATAAAAATTAATTTAGTATTAAATTGATAAATATAATAATAATAACATTAATGGTTTATTGTTTTTCTTTCAAAAGTAGAAATAAAAACAATTATATTATCATTATTATGATTAGCTTTATTTTAACCAAATTATAACCAAATTATATAAATTATTTTAAAGAAAACATCAATATTGAAAGAATTATAAGATGAATTCTATAAATATAATAATAATAACGATAACATTTTATTGTTTATTTTTAAAAATATGAGTAAAAATAATTATAAAATAATTATGATTAATTTTATTTTAACTAATTTATATAAAATTGTTTTAAAAAACATCAACATATTCACATAAAATCATTTGGAAGTTACTATTAACCACCATGTTACATGATTATTGCAAAATAATGTCACAATAATAATACCAATGTCTTATGCTGCGTCATTTATTCTATGAATCTTTCTCCATATGATAAAAACATTAACATTTCGAATATATTAAAAGACATGAAGGTCCTTTTAGACGTGATATTTGTTGTGATTAGTTTGTAGAAGAATGTTATTATTAAATTTAAGATCATTTAAATTTGGTCATAGGAGGTAAGTAAACTTATTTTTATCCACTACTTTCTCTATTATACATTAGAGGAATTTTTGGTCTAAAAAATATTATAAAATTGTTATGTAATTTATATGTCATAATCTATAAACCAATTAGAATGCTTTAGAATTAAGAAGAGGTATATGTAAATATTTTAGAGAAAAAAAAATAAAACTACGCGTTTTAATTTTATTTTTGGCTTATCTCCTTATAGATTTACTCAAATTTCAAGTGTAGGAATTCGTTGGATGTGGAATTAAATTCCACATCCAATGAGTACTCATTATACATATTTTTGAGATGACCCACATTGATACAAATCTAAGATTCACTAAAAAGGTGTGTTCAACACATTTTTTTTAATGTATCTTAAATTTTTATCAATGTCAGTCATCTCAAAAGTATGCCTAATGGGTACTTGTTGGATGTGGAATTTAAGTCTACATCCAATGCGTACTTGTTGGATGTGGAATTTAAGTCTACATCCAACGAGTGTTTACACTTGAAGTGCAAGTAAGGCTATAAAGAGATAAGCCAAAAACACAGTTAAAATAATAATTCTCTTCTTTTCCCTCTAAAATTCATACCTTTTATTTTATTATTTTATCTATTGTTTTATTATTTTTCCATAGGAGGCCACATTTAGGATGAAATTTCTTCTAATAAAAATTTTTCTATTACAAGATTATTTATAAGAAATAGGTATGTCATCACAACTCTGCATAATATAGTCATCATCTTTCTTTATGAAAATGATGTTGTTGTTAAAATAAAATGTCCCTAAATCTCTAAGATTTTGTTGAAACACAAGTATAATTATTAACATTTATATGACAAATATTATAATATTAAATCTAAAAGGTAATATATATATCAGTTTAATATTGTTTATTTAGATGAAATAAAGTTTGTTTTATTTCATTTTTATTACATTTAAAAAAAAACATACCATTATTATTATTATTTTCATTTATATAAATTTTTATCCTCTTATTTTAATATATATATATATAGATTTTCCATTTTTCTATTATGAAAATTATTTTAAAAACTATAAAAAAAATCCATAATATAGATATTTTGAATGGAATGAAAATAACAATATTGATGATATAAGTTATAATTTCTAACAAGTAAGAGCATAATTTAAACGAGATGAAAAAGAATTATTATAAATATGTTGATACTTTATAGTAAAAATATAAAAAATTCCAAAGTTATTTTAAAAAGAAATGATTTTTCTTTTTCTTTTTCTTTCTTTCTTTTTGTTTTCTTTTTATTTATTTCTTTTTGTTTTCATTTTATTTTGTTTTGTTGTTTTCTTTTCTTCTCCGTAGTGGTTCAGTGACATAATCTGCCTTCATACATATGTATTCCTTACGTGTATGGTTGTAAAAATCTCATAGACCCTCCTGAAGGGGTCTAACAAAGTATCATACATGGAAGACCTAACACCAAAAATGTCAAGAAAATTTAATGCCATAACCACCCAACTCACAAAATACTTAACAACCAAAACTCAATTAATAAAACTAGCCTTTAAAACTTAAAAAATTGAATTGAAATTACTTATTTATAAAATAAATATAATAATAATTATTAAAAAAAATAGAAATATAAAATTTTATTCAATTAACTAACTAACCATATTAGATATAATTTCTTTCATTATAAAATTTATATTTATCGTTTTGAAAATAAAAATATTTTTTTAAAATAAAAAATTATAATTATTTATATGTATAATTAAAATCATAATAAAAAATTAATAATATGCAAATTTGTTTAAATTTAATATATAATATTATTAAAGATCAATAATATTATTCACTCTATGCTCCTTTATTAAGTTGCATTGTGCTTTCGCAATTCCATCTGCTCGTTGGGATCATGGTTATAGGACCTATGGTTATGTGGTATATGTGATTATTCTTAAAACCATTACTTTAGTTTTATTGTTAGGTTTTTTTTATTGTTAATATATTTTTATATATTTTATAATGCATAAATTTAATGAGAAATGTCATTCCATAATAAAATAGAAATTGACAAAATTAACGAAATTGAAATTTATTATTATTTTTTTAATTTTAATTTAACATATTAATCTATATTTTATGGAAAACATTTTAATGACGATAGTCATTTCATTATAAAAATTGATAAAATTAACTAGATTGAAATTAATTGAGATATCTACAGAATTAAACTCATTATGAATATATTCTAAATCTTAAAAAACAATGTTTAAAAACAATCTTATGTTACAATTAGGAAAAGATAAACAATATTTTGTTACCATTAGGAAAAAAAGTATAAGTTAAAGAAACTCAATATCTAAAATATCTATAGAGAATGTAATGATAAAAACAATAAACAAAAGAGAATAAAAATAATTTAAATAAATAGTAGTTTTGTGATTATATTTTATAATGTATAAATTTAATGAGAAATGTCATTCCATAATAAAATAGAAATTCATAAAATTAATAAAATTGAAATTTAGCATTATTTTTTTAATCTTAATTTAACATATTAATCTATATTTCGTGGAGAACTTTTAAATGACAATAGTCATTCCGTCATAGAAATTGATAAAATTAACTAGATTGAAATTAATTGAGATATGTAAAGAATTAAGCTCATTATGAATATATTGTTAATCTTAAAAAAAATGTTTAAAAACAATGATATGTTACAATTAGGAAAAGCTAAACAATATTTTGTTACAATTACAAAAAAAAGAGAATATAGATTAAAAAAACTTAATATTTAAAATATGTAAAAACAATGTAATGATAACAATAATAAATAAAAGAGAACAAAAATAATATAAATAAATAATAGTTTTGTGATTATAATGATATGAAATATTGTATAAAGAAAGAGATCTAAAACTCAAATCTTCATGAATAAATTTCATATCCTATAAAGAAAGATCTAAAATTCAAATCTTCATCCATAAACAAATTTATAGAGAAGAAAAAGTTATATTACTAGACATATAGTGGTTATAGCCTAAATACATAATAAAAACAAAATGTAAACCTAACATTAAATAATATAAAAAAAATAGAGAAAAATAGCAAAACCTAACATTAAATAAAATAAAAAAATAAAAATATATTAATAAAAAATAGGCAAAACAATTGGAAAAAAGGTAAGTAGTGAACTAAAAGGTGCAAAATAAAATTAAGTAACAATAAAAATATTAATAAGGATAAAATATAAAATAATGTAAAAAGATAATGATTAATATAAAAGAGGAAGAAGAAAAAATAAAATATAAAGTAATAAATGATATGAAAATTAAAGTAAAAGTAGTGTACGAAAATATGTAAATAGAAAATTGGAAGTGTGTAAAGGGTGGAACAAAGATAGTCATACAAAAATTTATATTTTTTTCACAAAAATAATATATTAATTTATATTTTATCATTTGTATTACAACAATCATTCTATTAAAAATATTAATAAAATTAATTACGTTGAAATTATTACATAGAAATAGATAATTAATAAAAAGTATCATTTAAAATATGAACATATTACATAATGATGCAACTAGTAAAGTGTGAAATACAAATAATCAGGTAAAATTAGGTATATTTTAGGATTGAATAACAATACTAAAATATAGCTTAATAAATGATAGAAGATAAAAGTAAAAATAATAAAGAAGGGAGAAAAAATATAAATATAAAACAAAATAAAGAATTAAAATTAGTTAAATGAACAAGGTAAAAAAACAAGACAATATATGAAAATCAAAGTAGAAGAAAGTAAGAGTGAAAAAGGTTAAACTTTGTTACTTTTTTAGGACAAGGATGAAAGGACCATATATAAGATAGTCAAAAAAGTGTCTAGATGCACCATGATCACTCCTCAAAGCCATTTATAAAAGAAATTCTCTCCATGAAAGCAAGGAAAAGTTGATTATAACAAAGTGTTGATAGATTGAAGACTTGTGTACCTCCTTGTGATAAGTTGTAGTTGTTTGGTGCCTTCACAATGATTTGTGATGGGGAAAGGAACATGGAAAAAGGATTTTCGATGACGGGCTTATGTACTTTATTATGGCATAATATAAATAATAATGTTTCTCTACCCCTAGCAACTTAATTTTCTTTGATGAATAATAAGTTTTCATTTGGGTTTATTATAATAAAGCTAATGTGTGTTACAAGTGCATAAATTTATGGGTTATGTTTTTTTTGTGTGTGGTAAACAAGTGTTTGGATTTTTAGGCACTAAGATATATAGAGTAACCCTTGCTAGATTCACTAAATATCCACCTTTGGAAAAAAGGTGCACATTTAATCTTCTCCTATTGTTTAATTCTTGCAATCTAGGTGTGTTTCATGTGGTTAAGTGAGCTGGGAACATGTTGTCTATGAAATACCCTCGGAAGGTCTATGTGTTTAAATTACCTTGTCACTATAAGGGAAATTCCACAAAATAAAATGGGTGGCTCCATTAAGGAGTCCTAGTAGATCATTTTTTTGTAGATTTCTCTAATAATATAGCATGTTTTTTTTTACTTTTCTCATTTTTTAATAGTCATTAGTAGTCCTAGGGAAAAATAAAAATTGAAGTTTTATGTTCAAAAACCTCATATTAGGGTAAAAAAAAAATTTCAACTTTCTTGGGCAAGCTTAGTAGAACATTGTTACTTGTGTTAATGCTCTAGTTTTCTCTTTATCAAAGAATGTTTTTCCCTTGCTATTCTATATTTTCTGATAAACAGAGGTTGAAATCTCTCAACCACAGATTTGAATCGGTTTTCTCTTAAATTTCTTTAGTTTTCTTGTATGCATATGATCATATAGTCGGTTAATATTCATACTTAGTTTCATTTCCCTTATTTTAGTTAAAAACCTCTCATATTGACTTCAAATAAATGGGTTCGTCATCTTTTCTTAGGGTTTTGAACCCCATGGGATTGATTCACAATAAATACATTGGAAGTTAGATTTCTTCATATCATCATTATCTTGTAACCCTTTACACTTTGTGCTGATTTGTAAATGTGGTAAAGTATTTGAATACTTTATTTGAATGCATATTTAGTTGAAATTATGGTTTTGTTATCGAGTGTGTTTTATTTGAGTTTCAATTAGATATTTTCATTATTTTCATGCATTTTTTATTCTAATATATCATGCATGTTAGAGTGGAAAAAGATAGGGATGCAAGCATTGTTTTCATGTGCACTATGAAATATCTAAATTTATCATAGATATATTTCATCAAAAGTAAAAGTCACATGTGCATATTTTGCATATCTCTCTTTGAAACTAGTCATAACACCATTTTAATTTTAACTAATCTACCCTTGAAATTAAAGAAAAACCACTAAAATTAAAGCCTAATAAAATTAATAAAACATATTTTCATTTATCTAGTAGCACGCCAACATTAGCTTAGAATTTTAGGGCCTTAGAATAGGTTGGCGAGATAAAATATCCATGGATACCAAAAACAAACACTAGAATATTGAGTTAGGGAGAGTGGACCTATTTGAAATCACACTGTCTGGGAATCCATTCTAACACAAAGGTCAAAGACATGGGCACATCGGGGCTAGTGGAGCATTCTACACTTCACTTTTTCTTGGTGGTAAGGTCTAGATGTACTCAGTGGGGGGAGTTCGTATCCTTAAGAGGATTGTAGTCTAAATACCATGCCTTTGTGTTTATATCCCATTCATTATTGTTCCCCTAGGTTGAGTGTTTTCTTGTGGTAACCATAGTTTCCATAATGTTAGGGACCATACATAGGTGATAAGAGGTGGAATTCCTTGGGTATATGTTGATCAATACTCACTCGTATCCTCTAGAGGGTGTCGACACATAATTAAGGGTACTTGCACCAGGTGTTGAAATGCTCAGTAGGAATCTAGTGAACTATCCTATCTGTGTATTGATAGTTTAGCTAGGCCTTGAAAAACCAAGATTTATCCGTAAAAATATATCTTTCATCTCTTGGTTTTAATGCTTGCTCGTTAGGTTTCATTGGTGAATGACGTTTGGTCATGTCTATTGGCCTTAGGTTTTAATTATTTTTTTCCCATGTACCCATATTTTTTCGACACCATGGTTGAGTTTAGTTTGTAACATTTTATTGATGGCCAAAAATCGCCTCATCAACATTAGAGAGACCACCAAATCATAACCCTAAATTATACTCTCTTCTATTTATGATGGTGGTTTTGACTGGTTAAAATGGGTCTCTAGTAACCCCCTCACCCTTCCTCTGACTTGTGATGTTCCTAATTACTTATCAGCAAAAATATAAATATCAGATATACCCTCTTACAAATATCTTGCATGAAAGCAACCTTTAAGTTGACATAAGGGCTCAACCAGACCATGCTAGAGTTTTTTCCTTTGAAAGGAGATTTATAAAATAAAATGAATATTAAATTTAATCCTAAAGCAAATGTAATATATGCTAGTATGAAAAAAAAAGAGAGGGTAAGACCTAAATATATATTTATTAAAAGAAGGATAAGTCCCCCTCCCAATCAATAGCTATGTAAAAGAAGATTTGTACCAACCTGAATTTAAAAATAAAGGGAAAGGTAACAACCCAAGGAAATATTTCAAAGACTTGCTACTCATTCACACAAATGTGCACATATAACCATTTGATAAATAATTATTAGATATCCATTGCACAGATCAAAATTCAAATGAAATAAGTTCAAAATTAGTAACATGATTGTTACTAATTATTCCTCATAAAAAAAATCGTTGTATAAAAATAAAACAAGCTTTCTATTAATATGCTAAATAGTTAGCTGCGATAACATTCTCATCTATTTGAATTCATTCATAAACTTTGATTTAAATCTTATCCCCTTGAAAATATAACATTCCAATGATTTAAACAAGAATACAATTAACTGAAAATTCTCATCTATATGAATTCATTCATAAAATTTGATTTAAATCTTATCCCCTTGAAAATATAACTTTCAAATGATTTAAACAAGAATACAATTAACTAAAATTACAATAGTGAAAAACTCAAGAAAAATATGCCTATTTGGATCAAGAATTACCTCAAAATTAAATTAAATTGAATGTAATAATTAGTCTTTAACTTTGAAATTAGTGTACAAGAAATTGCAAATCGAATCAAACCTTTATGAGCATATAATTTATCAAAAAAAATCATGATTGCATGAAATTTTGGAGTTATAATACATTTGTATGTATCTGGTAAAAACTAGTTAATTCTATTAAAAAAAAAATCTCCCTGCAGTAGTGAAAAAAACCCTCATTTTGTAGATAATTTCTTCTAAAGTTTCACATATGGAACCCTTTTTCATTCTCCACATTCCCATTTATAATTTTATAAAAAAAATCCAAGAAGGAGAGTTGTTGAAAGAAGTTTAGATCCATCAATTTTGGGGCTACAAATCCTCCCTTTTCTTCTTTCTTTCTTTCATCCGATTTTTGCAAATCCCTTGGGCTTGATCCTCTTCCACCATCTCTGCAATAAACCCTTAAAAAATATCATTAAAAACCAATTAAAAGTGCACATGAAATTTTGAAAATATAAAATTGAGAAAAAAAATATCATACTAAAATCAAATTAAATAAATAAATAGATATAAATATGTTCTTCCCACTGATTTCTTTTCAATTTTTTTTGTCCGAAGAAGACAAACATTGATCTAATTTGTAATAGAAAATTTTTGGGCAAATCAATTTCAATAATGATAATTCAGAAAATTAGTTTCTTGTTGCAAATTCATATCCCTAATTTCCCTTAACTTCTATGCATAACAAATGACCAAATTTGGTAATGCAGCCACTCCCAAAATCTTCTCCATGATTTGAGCTTTCATATGATCTGTCTTAGGTCTCCTTTGGTTGAGTAAATCTCAAGATATGACTCTCCAAAGATTAAGTTTTAAAATTGTTAAAGTACTAGAAAATACACATTAACAAGTAATTCATTAAATTTATAAAACTTTATTAATATTTGACGTGTAAAAAATAAATAAAAAATGAAATTATATAAAAAATTTAAATTATAAAATAAAATAATTTAAATATATATATATTTTTTATTAATTAAATAAAGTGTGGACTCGTATGTATGAGCATAAGAATAAGTAAGAGGTGGGGGGAAGGAGCTCAGGCTCACGGTGGGGCACTCTCTCCAACCAATATATATTAAAGACAATTAAAGCCTCCCTTTACTCATTCTTCTCTCACTATGTATTATCACAAAGTTCCTTTCCACTCCTCCGACTCCGACTCTGACATCATCTTTGGGATGATTAAATCCGGGAGATCCGCAAAACTAAATTGCAATTATTTCTGGGAAGGAAATTCGGGCTCCATGATGGCATAATATATTTTATTTATTTATTTATAAAATAATTATATTTATAAGATATAAACTATATATATTATTTACAAATTGGTTTATATAATATAGTTTTGTAATATATATATAGACCTCAATTGTGGTGGTGGTTTGATAGTATATTTAAATAAATGAATAATTTAATTAATTTAAATTATGTTTGGTAATATGTTCCATTGCTTGTGATTATTATTGAAAAATTTAAAAAAAAAATTAACAAAAGAATCAATAAAATAATAATATTTATAAATGAATTAAATAAATCATAATTAATTTAATTAATCTAAATTAATTAAATAATTATATTTATATATTTAAGTTATTTAAATTTATATAATAAAATAATATATATATATATATATATATATATATATATATATATATATATATATATATATATCTTATGTGTAACACATTTTTCCCACATCTACCTAAATAACCATTTAATTGGGGTAAACATGTGACGAGAGACTACTATAATAAGATTCAATCTCCTATGTGACCTTAAGGAAGTGGAATCAACGGAAATGAAACCTAAAAACCCTGCACAACAACCACAACACCTCAGGAGACAACCCAAACATTCAGGCCTTTTACCCTTGGGTCACATTAACATTTTGAACTTTTTGAGTCATGGTCGTAGGCATAACACTGCAAGAAAGTGGCGAGGAGGTTATAGTTGTTGGCATAACGCTACATGCCAGCGGCCAGGGCCCCAAATAATCTGTTTTGTGCTAGCGGCCCTAGTACTTGAGTCACATTTTCAGGCCCAAAACCAAATACTCTTCTTACAACTTCATGAAAATTTCAGAGATGATAAATAAAAAAAATAAAATGATACTAAAGAAATAACATCATTAACAACTCATTAGGACCCCTCCTAGCCATGACATACATTTTGTCAAACATGTCACAAACATGAAAGCTACAGGTATAAAAAACATAACAGAGAAAATGGGTCTCATACTGATTTAAGAATTTCTAAGATTGATTTCTCCGCTACATCATTAGCTGCCATACAATGTATTTGACCATAGCTACATTTTATATTAATTTACAAGTAAAAACATGGAGAGAGTCATGCATCATCACTGATAAAATACATGCTTATAACAAACATAATAACAATAGGAATATTGTGGATACAACAACAATAGAATCCAATTAATAACCGATACAGTTTTACATCAAATACCAAAGGAATGAGATATTCATTAATGAATGTGAAACCCAACCAGAGATGGGACTTCCACGTTCCACTCGACCATATATTAGATGAGCCAAATCTCTTCATCCAATCACCCTCGTGCCATATTCCAGGCACGAATGTGGCACTCAATCCGAACGAACCAATCACAACATCCCAAGGTTAAACCACCTCACCCTCATCAATAAAAATCAGGCTTTACCTTCATCCATCCTGGATCACTAGGCCAACAAAATAAACATGTCATAATAGGATTTACCATAATCTACACCCGGTCACTAGGCCAACATAAGAATGTATATCACCGGATTCTCTCCACCTAAACCGTGAGGAATTTTCCTGTCTATTAGTATCTCAGGCTTTATCAAAACCCATAGTCTGAATCAAGGCTCAATAGGCCCTAAACCAAGACAAAATCTCCATGCTTTACTTTGTATCCTAAAGTTGAGATTCCTAGGCCTGATGGAGAGAAAACCACCTCTAGGATTTATCATATATCCCACCATTCACTGATATAGGATTCCTAGGCCTACTCAGAAAAAATACTATCTAGCTTTACTGTAACTCACAGTCTGGTTCAGGGGTTACTAGGTCACGTATTATATCAACTCAAAGATCCACCCCACTCAGATTTGGATCCATTTGACGATCTAGCTAAAACAAAACATGAGAACTCCACAACGCCATGGTTTTCTAGAAATGGAAAGGCTAGGTTGAAAACACTTTCACACCTACCAAAAACCCATCCAAAGAATTAAAAGAACCAAATGCAATAACATGCATGCCAAATCTAGCAAGGAAAACACACATGTGAATTGATACATCCCAAGAATCTTGTTATAGTTGTTTGATTCCCGCTCCTCCTTGCTTTCTCCCTCCTTCTTCCTGCTTTGTTGACTTTCTTGCTCCAATTCCAAAGTGCTCGAGGAAATCTCATTGTCCAAGAGTGAGAGAGAGGGAGAGAGTGAGAAAGAGAGAGAGAGAGAGAGAGAATAATGAGAGAGGTCCAAAAATGCACCGACAAAAGGTAAGTATTACACCAATTTTTGGTCATCTAACCTATTACTATTAGATGGACTAAAGTACACCATGTCAGACCACTTTTACCTTAGTAAACTTTCTTTCTCTATGAAAAATAATTTAATGACCCACAGCTTATTAAGTTATTTTTGGTCTAGATAGGAAACTGTATGAGGAATAATTAAATAAATCCTTATTTTTTTAATTTTCCCCAAGGGATAATTAATTAAACCACTGTTTAATTAATCTTCCTAGTCATGTTTAACCCAAAATAGGAAAATTAATTAGATAAATCATTATTTATCTTATTATTTTCTAGGAATAGTTATTTAAAACATTATTTAATAATATTCCTTGTTAAATTTGACTAAATAACTTACAAGTAATTGAATAAATCATTATTTATTTAATTATTCTTTATCCATATTATTAAAATGATAAATAAATCATTTATTTGGGATTTTTCCTGATGATGGGTCTTGATCTAGATCCGATTCACAGACACAAAAATGCATATTGTGGAGATTCTGAATTCAACAACTCATTTATTTATTTATTATTTCTAAATAAAGGGATTTGACCAAACTCAAATTCCTTTTCCCTCCAACAAAAATAATAAAATATTCCATAAAAGTTGGATCTAGATTTGGTTAATAATATTTTAACTATGCACCAATATCTAGAGTAACTCAATATTTTGCTATAAATTGAAGGGTTCTTCCATTCATTTACTACCTTTTGTTGCCTAGAGATCACTCTTGATTTATACTTATGGTCAGACTTTGATCTTCCCATCGTTGTCATGTTTTTCTACTTTTTCTTGTGAGCTTCCTTTGAGTTTCATTTTGTCTTCTTTTTTGCACCATCAAGAGAGAGGGATCTTAGATCTGAAGCGCTAAGGACATACAAGAACTCATCAGATTGAGGGGGACTGGCAACATATTTCTATGTTCCCTTCCGAGGTGTCATAGTACAAAAAATCTTTAAATTTTCTTGTCTTTTTCATTGGATGCATGGAGAAACTCTTGCTTATTATTTGTTGTTTAATGTATCTAATTGCATAGACCTCGATTTTTGTAGCATTTATTCTAATCACCTACCGCAGAAATGAAATTGACATCCATCTTGGATGTTAGGGTTGTTTCTTATGCATAGCCAAAGTGAGATTTTTTCGTACGATTGCGATTATAATTCACACTAACAACTGGCAACTCCTTTAGATGATCGTTTAATTGTCTTTAACATTGACAAGTGATGCAGGGCTAGCCTGCAATACCCAGAATCTTCACTGACTATGCATATAAGAATGCATCTCAACATTTACACCCAAACTAAGACTTCATGTCCGGCAATTCCCAACTTTTAATGCGAAAGCTTATCAAATATCTTGTTCACAAATTTCTATGGTTCATGAAAACTCAATAAAAATCAAC
This sequence comes from Pinus albicaulis, assembly GCA_034641835.2. NCBI lineage: Eukaryota > Viridiplantae > Streptophyta > Pinopsida > Pinales > Pinaceae > Pinus > Pinus albicaulis. Next base: position 733,474,916 of record CM076569.1, read on the forward strand.
CACTATATAGGGAAGTTTCCTCATTCATGGAAAATTCATAACTTGTAAAACCTTCAATCTAACCCTCATAACCCAAACATTCGAATGCTCACATAAATATTATTCATCCTTTCCATTTTAACATCAACATTCATATATAGCTTTCATTATCGGATTTTCTATAATCAAAATTCAATGAAACACATGCGTCCATGCTTTTAAAATTCAATCTGACATTATTTTAATCCACCCAACCTGATACGGAAAATATCACCAATTCAATAATATTTGGCCTGCACAAGATTTTGTATTTTCGACCCTCCATCTTAGTCGAACCAAACATCAAATATATATATAAATGCGCCTTTTCCCATTCTGCTTACCAAACTGGTTTAATGCCTTATGCATGCTTGGTTGCTATGGCAGTTTGTATAAACTTTCAGATTTTGATCAATTCAATTACATACCTTTCAACCAAATGAGCACAGGATCCATCGCTCAATAGTTGAGCTCTTCACTACTCAACACCTCTGCATATGATAATTCCACTTGGGTTTTCACTATATCATCATCAATTTCCAAAGAAAACATTGTACAACAACATTTTCCATCAGTTCTTGACTTGAAATCACCCAACAAAAGTTGACTAGCGATCTCGAGCTTTTGTTCTGAAATTTGAATTTCGATTTTTCCCTTCTCTGGCAATTTTAAACAGGAAAATTGGTCTTCATCCACTATTCTTCCTTTATGGTTATGTGAAATCCTTTCCACGGTTTCTCTACATTGTTCTGTTCACAATTCGATTTCAATTCATACCAACTATAGTGTTCAATATATATCAGGAATGAACAAATACTTACAGATCGATTGAAATCAGAGCAATTGAAATCGAATTTTCAACGCTATGGTTTCTGCCAACTCGACTTTTTAAACAAAACGATTTTCAATGTCTTCAGTATGCACCTCTACAATTGATTTAGTTCTCAGTTCAATCGATTAAAGTAAACAAAGCTTCTACGCCTCAATTAATTCTGTTCTCCTGCGTTAATGCTATGGCTTCAAAGCTTTGAATCTCCATCATTCCGCAAACAGAGATCAACGATTTATGCATCACCCCTTGATTTCTTATTTAGTTCTCATGGATTTACCATTCCGCATATGAACTCCACGACTTCACATTCGCTGGCACTCTTTTTTCCATTTCTATCAATCAAAGCTACAGATCGATATACGATATACACAGACATAGTCTCTCACATGGATTATCAATACAATTTAACAACTGCCATATTAAATTTGATACTTTCAACTTATACGCATAAATCGATCTTAAAAATTCTTTTATTGCACACTTCCTTCAGTCGATCTCTCCAACGATCGATACCTCAAATCATATATATACATTTAACCAGAAACACATACAACTTTCACAATCAATCAACCAATGTATATATATAATCTGAAACAAAACAAATTACTTACAAACTCTTGTTGGCTAGATATTTCAGATCTATGGCCCTTTACAATCGCCCAAAGGCTCCCAAGAGGAAACCCTCTCACTACTCACACTCACTCTCTCTGCAACTATTCAAGTGTATTTTCCTCACAAAAACCACTCATATTTATACATAAATAATGAATTTAATTCACTCCAAAAATCCCTCCACCTAATCCTCAACTAAATCTATTTTAAATATATTTTAGGTGTGGACTCAACAAAGCCCCATACATAGAATTTCTACTCTCTAATTTTGCTCCTAATCTATTTCTCTCATATACTTTTAATTAATAAAAGAATATTTACAAAATCCTCACTTATATAATTTATCTCCTATTTTATTAAAAACAAAAAATTGATTAATAAAATAATAAAAATGTCACACCCCCCTTTATTACATATTTACAAATGAAAAATGGCCTTGATGCTTCTGCATCAGACTCCCAAGGTTGAAATTAAACATGAGTGCCTGATCATGTGTTCGGATCTGTGTATGCCTGGATCCCATATCTTGTGCTGTAACTTTCCACTTGTCACTGCTTCTATCTGTTGTTCTTCTCCAGGTCTCCACACTTTATGTTGCATTGACCCACTAGCTATGCTCTCGTAATATTTTGCTGTCTTTTTCTTGCTTAAATTCTTCTTCTTTCTTGTTGTTGTCTGTTGTCTCCGAGACCCCTTCATCTTTAGTCTTCTGATGCTTTCAATCTCCTTGTCCAACCTACTGCTATCTCCAATTTCTGTTGTTTCAGTTGTCGTAGCTGCTTTTGCTGTCACTGCTTTTCTTGCTGCCAACATTGATGGTGCTGTCTTCCAAACTTCATGTCCCTCTGCAACATTCTTTTGCTCATCACCTTCAAGAAAAAATATTTCAATGTCTACAACTTCTTCCTCTGGTTCTAATGTCTCCAGCAAACATTTTAGCCATTTCTCCTCATGCTGCAAACTAGTTCCAGCATAACCTTCATCTTCTCCTTCGATAATCTTCAGTAATTTTCCATCATCATCTTGATTGATTCTGGCAATCAAATCAAGTTCTACAAATACTGTAGCCTCATCCTCTATCACTTTAGTAGTTCCAAATTTTTTCTCCACAGTCTTCTCTTGGCTATACAGACAAGCCAACTCTTCCTTGTCACCCATGGTAACAAGCCTCTGCATATGAGACATGATTGTCTCATTTCCTTTCTGCAACATTTCTTCTTCTTCCAAGACAATTCCAAGTGATGGACTATCTTCTGCATCACCTGTATACACAGTCAAATTGTCAGCTTCAAAATCACAAGAACCAATGGTCTCACTTGTTGATTCAGTCACCAAGTTTTCTCTCTGCAGTTCCAAGTCTTCTTCAGGACTCAGAAAATCTCCACTGGCTTTCTCCTCAGCTTTCTCTGGCAACACTTCAGTATGCTGCTCTGATTTCCTTTCCAACTCCTTTGTCAGCACATCAGTATGTTGATTTGCATTCACCATGTGACTATTAGCTAGTCTCTCCTTCTTACCATCCTCTGCTTCATGATTGTCCTTCATGAAAATTTTCTTATCTTGCTTCCTTAGCAAATTATCTTGTGTGTAAGTTCTTTGCCTCCCCAATTCTCTTCTCTGAAGATTTAGTTTCCTATACACTCCAACAATTTCATTAGGAGTGGAACTTGGAAACTTCACACAATTTTCCATACCTTCACCAGTTCTCGACCAATCATCAGCTGGTCTTCCTCTCTCTGCACCAATACTCTGATTAGACTCCTTCGTCTCCATTTCCTCCTGAGATCTTGCTATCTCAGCATTGATCTTAACATACTTCAGATTCACCTCTTCTTGAACAAACTCTAAAGCTTGCTCATCTTCCTGTGCTGTACCTGCAAACATACACAACTCATTAGTTTTAAAACCACAAGACATTTCAGTCTTGACTGCTTCCTTTAGCACTTCCCTTTGAACAGATCTGCATGTGGAATCTTCAAATTCCATCTCTAGCTCAAGAAATCTAAGTTCCTCCGTTAATAAGGAAATCACACTTTGCCTCAACTTCATCTGCAATGGTTGCCAAATCACTCTCTTTCCCTTCAGTGGAAAGATCCATCCTCCTTTCTGCTTTTCTTGCTCTTGCAGCCATTCCTTTAGTACCTGCAATTGTACTTTCATTACTGCAATTTCTCTTTCTCTGACTTCATCAGTCATCTCACCTCTGTGGCATTCCTCTGAACCTCTTCTCTGATCCTCCATGATCATCTTCTCCATGAGTTTCTCACTCACCATGAGTTGCACTAGCCTCTGCAACAGCAAGCTCTCCTGCTGCCCCTTACCTCACCAATCCACTTCACTGGACCCGGTCTTTTGGTAAGTACTAGTTCACTGCCTCTGGAACCTCTTGAGCACTCTCTCTGCTCTCTCTAGGCTATCTCTTCAACTCACCTTCTTATTCAGGACATTGAAATTGTCCTCCCTATCCATCCTTTAGCTGAATGTAAGGTTCACTGCCATTATCTTATCTGCAACCATAAACTTTAATCACAAATTTCAAATCAGAAAATTATCTCACCTTTAAGATCCTGCATGATCTTGTCCTCCATTCATTTCTGGAATCCTGTTCACTGCAATTGTGTAGCTTTGCATATCAAATTTAAAATATGATCTTCCTTTCAGTCTTCCTCACACATTCAAATAAAACATCTTCCTGCACTTATTCAGAAAACAAACATCTTCAACAGAGCATTCCTACTTTGATACCAAAATGATGCAGGGCTAGCCTGCAATATCTAGAATCTTCACTAACTGTGCATATAAGAATGCATCTCAAAATTTACACCCAAACTAAGACTTCAAGTCCGGAAATTCCCAACTTTTAATACAGAAGCTTATCAAATATCTTGTTCACAAATTTCTATGGTTCATGAAAAATCAATAAAAATCAACCACTATATAGGGAAGTTTCCTCATTCATGGCAAATTCATAACTTGTAAAACCTTCAATCTAACCCCAATAACTCAAACATTCGAATGCTCACATAAATATTATTCATCCTTTCCATTTTAACATCAACATTTGTATATAGCTTTCATTATCGGATTTTCTATAATCAAAATTCAATGAAACACATGTGTCCATGTTTTTAAAATTCAATCTGACATTATTTTAATCCACCCAACCTGATACGGCAAATATCACCAATTCAATAATATTTGGCTTGCACAAGATTTTGTATTTTCGACCCTCCATCTTAGTCGAACCAAACATCAAATATATATATAAATGCGTCTTTTCCCATTCCGCTTACCAAACTGGTTTAACACCTTATGCATGCTTGGTTGCTATGGCAGTTTGTATAAACTTTCAGATTTTGATCAATTCAATTACATACCTTTCAACCAAATGAGCACAAGATCCATCGCTCAGTAGTTGAGCTCTTCACTTCTCAACGCCTCTTCATATGATAATTCCACTTGGGTTTTCACTCTATCATCATCGATTTCCAAAGAAAACATTGTACAGCGCCATTTTCCATCAGTTCTTGACTTGAAATCACCCAACAAAAGTCGACTAGTGATCTCGAGCTTTTGTTCTGAAATTTGAATTTCGATTTTTCCCTTCTCTGGAAATTTTAAACAGGAAAATTGGTCTTCATCTGCTATTCTTCCATTATGGTATGTGAAATCCTTTCCACGGTTGCTCTACATCGTTCCTTTCACCATTCGATTTCAATTCATACCAACTACAGTGTTCAATATATATCAGGAATGAACAAATACTTACAGATCGATTGAAATCAGAGCAATTGAAATCAAATTTTCAACGCTATGGTTTATGCCAACTCGACTTTTTGAACAAAACAATTTTCAATGTCTTCAGTACACACCTCTGCAATTGATTTAGTTCTATGTTCCATCGATTAAAATAAACAAAGCTTCTATGCCTCAATTAATTTTGTTCTCCTGTGTTAATGTTGTGGCTTCAAAGCTTTGAATCTCTGTCATTCCGCAAACAAAGATCAATGATTTATGCATCGCCCCTTGATTTCTCATTTAGTTCACATGGATTTACCATTCCACATATGAAATCCACGGCTTCACATTCCCTGGCGCTCTTTTTTCCATTTCTATCAATCAAAGCTACAGATCGATATACAATATACACAGACATAGTCTCTCACATGGATTATCAATACAATTTAACAATTTCCATATTAAATTCGATCCTTTCAACTTATACGCATAAATTGATCTTACAAATTCTTTTATTGCACACTTCCTTTAGTCGATCTCTCCAACGATCGATACCTCAAATCATATATATACATTTAACCAGAAGCACATACAACTTTCACAATCAATCAACCAATGTATATATATAATCTGAAACAAAACAAATTACTTACAAACTCTTGTTGGCCAGATATTCGAGATCTATGGCCCTTTACAATCGCCCAAAGGTTCCCAAGAGGAAACCCTCTCACTACTCACACTCACTCTCTCTGCAACTATTCAAGTTTATTTTCCTCATAAAAACCACTCATATTTATACATAAATAATGAATTTAATTCACTCCAAAAATCCCTCCACCTAATCCTCAACTAAATCTATTTTAAATATATTTTAGGTGTGGACTCAACAAAGTCTCATACATAGAATTTCTACTCTCTAATTTTGCTCCTAATCTATTTCTCTCATATCCTTTTAATTAATAAAAGAATATTTACAAAATCCTCACTTATATAATTTATCTCCTATTTTATTAGAAATAACAAATTGATTAATAAAATAATAAAAATGTCACACCCCCCTTTATTACATATTTACAAATGAAAAATGGCCTTGATGCTCCTGCATCAACAAGTCAGAACATTCTCCCCTTCCTACATCCGTCGCCTTCCAAATCCTTATCAATATCTAGAATGCGAACGTCTCTCATTGTATCATTGATGAGGGGGCATCCACCTGTGTGATGTCCGCTTCTATTTGGAAGAAACTCAGATCTCTTGAGTTATTCTCTTCCACTATCACCCTCTATGCATGGGATGACCACTCTTCCCGGCCCCTTGGCATGTTCTGGAATTGTCCTATTACTCTTGCAGATAAGACTGTTTTTGTTGAAGTTTAAGTCATTGATGCCCCCTTAGACTACAACATTATATTGGATCATAGCTACACTTATGAGTTGTCTTATGTCCTATCTATTGTTCACCGTAAGATTTTATTTACTCACAACGGAAAGATCGTCACCATTGATTACTTTACATATTATGAACCAAAGTCTCAGACCTCTCCTGTGTCCACTATTTCTTTAGTGGCCAATAAAAAAATATTCAAACCTCTGACCAGTGTCTCACCTGGAGTCTATAAATATTCCCATTTTCTTGGTTCATTCCCTGGTCTCCCTCTTCTCATCTCTGACCCTAGCTCGTCGAATGTTCACATGATGCAATCCTCTTAGTCTGACCTTAAATGAACGGGTTTGACTAGCCAACAGCCCTGCCCCCCACAACCCACTCCTAGTCCTTCGACTCAGCCTTTAGGATCCTCTCCTAAAGGCCCCTCCTCTATAGCTAGTGTCCTTGATCCTATCTAGCCTCTTGGAATGGTTCCCCCTGGCCTTAACCATGTTGAAGTTGTCTCGCCTAGCCATTACACTTTTGGTCAGATATTATTTCTTGATCCCCCTCTTGGAGTATTTTCGGTACCTATTATGGATACCTTTCCTCTTCCTAACATGACCCTGGGGATCCCAGCCTAGTACATTGATCCCCTAGCCACTATCATGTCTGGTTAGCCCAAACCTTATACATCTTTGATCTAGGTCCAACCGGTTGCTATGAATCGTCCCTTTTCTTATTTGCCTCAACCACCTCAACAGGAACCTACTCGTGTTGTGAAAGCCTCGGTTCAGGGGGTAAAAACCCACATAAAAGGCACCTAAGGACAAGGCTACCTAGACAACCCCTGCTCCTCCTCAGCCCCCAAATCATACCCCTTCGTGTGCTTTGTGTGATGTTGTCATTCATGCCACCCATAACTGTCCTGAATTGCCTCATCTCAAGCCAATGATCAACGAAGTGTTTCCCGAGTCCGATATCCTGGAGGTCCATGTCACTTAACCTGATTCATCCCCAAAACTCACGTCTTTCCGCACAATCATCCTTTTGCTTTGTGTGATTTCCATGGCCACTATACTCACTTATGTCCCCACCTTGAAGACTATCACACCTCTTTGGAAGCAGTCCACCAATTTGAGGCCAGGCACAATGAGTCCACCTCTCCCTTGTTTACAAGTTTTGCTCTGGCAAAACCAAAGGTCCCATCCACTACCATTGACATTCCCCCTCCCGATGTCGAGATGACAGAGCCATCGGCCACTATCCTCTACATGTCATCATCCATGAGATCCATGGTGGAAGGCCCCTCCAGGGCTTCCCCTTCTGTTTCGCCTGACCTCCCTTCAGCGATCAACTTCGGCTCAACATCAGTGGATCCTTCATCTACTTTTTCTTTTTTCACCCTCCGCGATGATGCACATTTGAACCTCTCTTCTAATGATGATGAGTTAGGTAGCTTTGCCACATCATGTTGTTATCCTTCCACCCATCACCCCATATTCTACTGTGATCAAACATCATGGAAGCTTTTTCCATCCTTGAGTTAATCTTTCTCACCGAGAAGAAAAATGGCACCATCCTTTTCTATGGTGAATTTAGCAACCTGAGCACAAACTCCCCCGAAGATAGTTCCCCCACACCATCCCATTTTCAGTTTGTGAGAGGTAGAAATGATACGCATAGCACTCCCTCTAGTAGTGCTTGTTTGATTTCTACCTTGCTTTCAGGTTGACAACATTGTTAATCATCCTCTCATTTGTTGTGTTGTGGCACCTTTCATATGGACCCCTCATCCACACCATATGTCGGTTATTCTGATGGTGCAAGTCGCTACTCCTAGAATCTAGCCTCGACAGCCGGGGCCATTTTTACCCCCTTGCATTCACTTGTCCTCTATAACGACGTGTGCATTGGTACTGCCATCAATAACCAGACAGAATATGATGCAATGATAGGTTTATTAGCTGATTCCCTTTATCTTCGCATCCTTCACCTTCATGTTCATTTAGATTATTCTATTTTTGTCATTCAATTGAATGGTGTCTATCGTGTGCATAATCCTGTCCTTTTTAGAAGATATTTACAAGTGAATATTTTAATACATGAATTTTAAATCATTACATTAAGTCATATACCTAGATCTCAGAATCACTATGTAGATAAAAATGTAAACAATATTCTAGATTGGGATTTATCACACGCATTTAACTCAAGGCGATAAACATAAACCATAAAATGATGCATATCCATAATATGTGTCGTTCAAAATATTTTAGAGTCCACTAACTCTGATACATATGACATGCCCATAGCATGTTACAAAAACCAAAACTGGGGATACCTCATTCCCCTACATCTAATCACTATTTGGAGGGTCCCAGGTGAATGGCTCGGCTCCTGTAGTCCGTAGACCATGCATCCCCTGTCCGATCATCACCATGTGCTACATGACTCATCGCCACTCTAAGGGTAGACCAATACATGGCTCTATGTACTGGTCATCAAGATCTTTCCAGCCATGCTCAGAAACACCAGTCAATAGCCTCTCACATCTATGGCACATATCCTCCAGGAGGGCCACTGCATCCTCATTTTGTGTCCCCCTTGATCCACTAGGTGCTAGAGCTCATGATATTGTAGGCTATCACATATACCCGGTCAGTTTCACCATTGCTATATTTTCATACCAAAATTCAATGAATTAGTACCATATACAATATTCTAAAACTTTAAAATGCACTATACAAGATAAGCAGCTTGTCACTTACTATATGGCCCCCATGCTTGACCTGGTAGAAGTGGCAAGTGTGGGTCCCCATGATAGTTCATCCCACTATAGGGACAATCATTTATGTACAATGGCATCTGATCCCAATGCGCAAAAAAATTGGGTTGGAACACACATCCGATGGCCCCACCTCCCCCTCTACACAACATCCACACCCAGCAATGCATCTTGGGCTCCTGTGGGACCCTATCCTGGATCTGTATACGAGGCCAAAGTGTCATGATCTTCTAAAATAAGAGAGAGAAAAGCACTATTCCATATGCACATTCATGGTTCACATGACACTTGCATAGCGACAATTGTCATTTCACCAACGACAATATCATCTGGGCCCACCAATATAGGTCCCACTCAATACTCCCTTAACAAGCATTATTTGATGCCGAGTGATGTGGTGGATTGCGTGGTTGCCCAGGATCCACAGCACCGTCGTGGCCACAACACGAGTCTCTAGCCTCTCTAGATCTCTAATCGGTATCTGTGTCCCCTTCACATGGATATCCGGTCGATACTGGCACTCTAAAAACTCCATAATGTTCTGCCCTCACAATAACACTAGTTGTGTGATTCTCACCATCTCCAATGGCAGGAGAGTGGTCAGGAAATATATATCCTGGAAATTCAGCTCGATCTAGTGCCCCTGCACTATAAAGATCCCATGATCCGAGTCCCAATAGCTAACGATCTAGGCCAACAAGGTCTCTCTAACCCTCATCAATGCCTTATCCACAAACTTGAGGACCCCAAACCCGACCAATGCGAACTACCTGATCCTATCAGATCTCAGAATGTAATGTGTCTAGGTCTCTCTCACTCTCCATTTGATCCTCAACTCTGCCATACCTACACAAAACCATCATGTTTTTCAGTGTACAGAAATGAAAGAATGCATCATACACATAAAATCCCAGCTCTGAGCCTAGAAACAACACTAAAACCCCTCGCTCTGACAGGTCACACTTTTCAGACCACTCTTAGGATAGGTCATAGTTTTATGCCCAATACCTACTACCCAGGTCACAGAAAAGGCCCCAAAATGCACGACCCGGTCGTGAAGAGGAGCAAGGGTCTGTTCCTAAGCTTTGGGCACCTAAACTGGAATTTTAATCCACTGAATTGAAAGAGAATGTTTAGGCCTCTTATGTGCAACTGAAGAATCCCGATTCCAATGGTTCGTTTGTCTACTACTATCACTGCAAGATTTAGGTCATTTTCTCCTCTCTACATTCACCATAGCTACACTTGCAAATGAATCAAATTGGAGGGAAAAAGACTTATTAAAAGAGAAAGCCAAGATTTTTCTTTTGTCAGTTGCGACCATATGGTAGCTTGATTTGAAAAACCATCAACACCATTAGAAATCTCTCAACGAGCTCTCAAATGGGTATCCTTTCGTTTTTGGTGATTTTATACTTCACCCAGACACATTTTCTCCAAGAAGGATCACTTCACCGCTTCTCAAAATCAAATATCTTCACTTGCGACACTTGTACTTTGGGCACAACTTTTCTATCATACTTTTAGATGCTCATGTCAATTTTCATCATGAGTAACCATCTTATACTCATGTTTTTATGGTCCCCATCGGGCCTATTATATGTTGGAGCATCATCAAGTCGCCCTTGTTTAGAGCATCTGAGTTGAGTCATCATCACATCCATGGAGTCTGCTCTGAGTCCCTTTTATCTCCCACCACATTCTTCCATCCTTCATTTATTTTTACCTCTCTCGTGTCTCATATTTTTTCCTTGAGTCATACTGTACCCTATCCCCTCCGGAGTCATGTCAGTAGCTGCCAAGTCATCCATGCCCTTTATGCTCTAACAAGAGAAGTCGTTAGCCCTATACTCAATACCCCCCATTCCACCATCATCCCTCGTGTTAGTCTATTAGTCGCTCTACTGTTATCCCTCATGGCTTAGTTGAGGATTCCTCATTGCCTCACCTATGGCAGACCTCCTTTTGTCGACATCATCTTATTCATTCCAGAAGATAGGTCTAAAGGGTGGTGTACCTTGGTTGTAGCTTCCACTCTTGTTCGGTGCCTCAAATTATGTAAAGGGACCCTCTATTGCCCTTTGACTTGATTGTTTCTCAGTTTTAGCTCCTCATGGCATGATCGAGATCTGTATAGTTGATGGTTGAGTTATACAGCATATCGTACCACTGATTCGTGGGTGTGTGTGAGATGTTTTAGACCTCATGAGGGAGTGGCCCTTTAGGTAGCCCCCCACATGCCCGGATGACCTCTATATTATAGCCTTGGATGTAGCTCCATAGATTTAATGGTTCCGGCTTCAGTCACTTGCAACGCCTATTTAGTTTGTATATATCATTTAGATTTGTAGAGCCCTTTCCTGTTTTAGAGGGCCTCTCTTTTTGTACTTATAATTCATTTACTTGGATATTATTCTATAAGTCCTAGCTGTTGTCCCAAGAACAATATGTATGTGGGATCCATTATCATTTTTTTTATTTAGCCCATGTTTATGCCAGTATGTACTATATAGTTCAGTCCCATGTTTGTTTGATGCACCATTATTCTTTGTACTTTGTTATCTCAATGGAAATAGGTATGCCTCCCCTGCCTCATGTAGAACAACTACTCAATCATAAAAGAGAATTTTCACACGTGTAGGTCTCGGCTCTTCAAGTTATTTTCCTCTCACGCTTTAGTCTACCTTATATTTCTCTCTCTCTGACTCCCCTTCAGTGTCTACTGATTGTGTTCTTACAACGTACTTCAGTCATACGATTAGCTCTTGACGCTCGCATGTTGGGGGGAAATCTGTTACACCAATTTTTGGTCATCTAACCTATTACTATTATATGTACCAAATTACACCATGTAAGACCAATTTTACCTTAGTAAAATTACTTTCACTATGAAAAATAATTTAATAACCCATAGTTTAGTAAGTTATTTCTGGTCTAATTAAATAAATCCTTATTTGTTTGATTTTCCTCAAGGGATAATTAACTAAATCGTTGTTTAATTAATATTCCTAGTCATATTTAACCAAAAACAAGAAAATTAATTAGATAAATCATTATTTTACTTATTATTTTCTAGGAATATTTATTTAAAAAATTATTTAATAATATTCCTTGTTAAATTTGACTAAATCATTTACAAATAATTGAATAAATCATTATTTATTTAATTATTATTTAACCATATTATTAAAATAATAAATAAATCATTTATTTATTTATTATTTCTAAAGAAAGGGATTTGAGAAAACTCAAATTCCTTTTCCCTCCAACAAAAATAATAAAATATTCCATAAAAGTTGGATCTAGATTTGGTTAATAATATTTTAATTATGCACAAATATCTAGAATAACTAAATATTTTGTTATAAATAGAAGGGTTTTTCTATTCATTCACTACCTTTTGTTGCCTAGAGATCACTCTTGATCTATACTTTTGGTCTAATTTTGATCCTCCCATCATTGTCATATTTTTCTACTTTTTTCTTGGGAGCTCCCTTTGAGTTCCATTTTGTTTGGGTTTTTTGCACCATCAAGAGAGATATATATTATATCTGAAGCACTCAGGACATACAAGAACCCATCCCATTGAGGTATATTGGTAACATCTTTCTATGTTCCCTTCCCAGGTGTCATAATATAGAAAATTCTTTAAAAATTGTTGGCTTTTTCATTGGATGCATGGAGAAACTCTTGCTTATTATTTGTTGTTTAATGTATTTAGTTGCATAGATCTGGATTTTTGTAGCATTTATTTTGATCACCTACTGCAGATCTAAGGAAATTGAAAACCATCTTTGATTTTAGGGTTGTTTTTATGCAAAACTAAAGTGAGTTTTTTTTTTACGCTTATGATTAGAATCCACACTAACAGTGAGAAAAAGATTTCCAACTGATCCTTAGGATTATTTTTATCATTGATGCCTCTAATTTCTTCATTTTACATTATTTTCCTTCATTTTCCTCCTCAAATTCTAACTATTAACTTTCACCTTCTTTTTCTCCTATTTTCCATTATTTTCATAAATAAAATGCCAATTAATGCCACTTTTCCTTTTCAAATCCTTAGCCATTTCCTTTGCCAATTTAATTTATCCATAATAATTGAAATGAGAAACTGCTAGGATGCTTTTCCCAACATTCAGGTTGGAATAAATTTCCTATCATTCGTGGTTATTATTTTTGGCTTTATTCCATTTTTATTACATGGAATTTTGACCAGGGTTGTTACAGAACCCTCCCCCTTGGGGGGAACACCATGATTGGTGTTGAATGACACAAAAACACCAGTAAACCACTAAAAATAAAACATACTTCCTATGGAGATTTATAAGACAGCTTTTTGTATTATTTTTAATGAATAACTTGCTTAAAAGAAAAAACCACCATGAAAATCATACCATGTATTGGATATTTATAACATAACTCATTTCGGTATGTACAATAAGATACACATATACAAATATGAACATTTACTCAACCAAAAAATAAAAGGATACAATGCCCGTATCACCAACATGGGAATCCATAGTCTCACACATGCACCCTGAAAGTAATACCAAGATTCACCTCCTTCCCAGGAATTCCAAAATCCACTTCTAAATTCAAAGCAACATCCAATGCCCAATGCTACAATCTTGCACCAGTTGTCCTTTTAGTGAACATATACCAACTCATTTTTCTAAGGTGCACTCCCAATGTGTATCTGATTCCATTTGTAAATTCTAGTGACCAAAAAAATTACATCCCTGACCTTCCCTTCTCTGCTACACAATCCCTCGGGAAATTTAGTAATATCATTTCATGCAATGACTCACCTTCTAAGTTCCCCGACATCCCCTATCATGGGCAATCCATCCCTTGCCAAGGCTTCCTCGCATCATAAGATATAAAAACCAAGGCATATCCTGCCTCAAAAAGATCATACTGGTCATAGCGTGCTCATGGAAATCAATGGACACAATTTGGTAATAGTGTCCCACAATGGCACTGCTCGTCAAATTCTTTACTATAATAATGTTGCATGTTCCAATTTCTTTTCCTTATTGCTGATAATTCTTGTAGTTGGTTTCAACCACCCAACTGAGGATTTTCATGCTTCCTTTACCAAGCACATAATTGCCATCAGATTCAAAATAAATTGAAATGAATTCACATCATACCTCACTGGTAGCATATCAATAAGGTACACTTGCACTTCTATTTACTTCCTATGACAACAAGTCAAACTAGTTTTTTGATCAAATCATCATGTATAAACATATCACATTAGGTTAGATGAAAACACAACCATCATAGGTAAAAATCATGAATCACAAGAAATCATCATAAACCATAATCATAAATCACATGTAAACATCATAAATTACAATTGTAGATCACATGCATAATATAAATAAAATAAAATATCGATACTTATCTTATGTCTAACCATACTTCTACCTTCCTTCTTTCAGTACACTTACAGGATTGGTTGCCACACCTGGAAAGCACCCAATTCCTTTTCTTCTCTTCAAGCACATACACATAGACATAGTGTACGTTACAACACGTACACCTACATATGAAATACAACATCATACAATACGTACACCTACACTCTATGTAAAACATAACACAATACATACATGTACATCTGGTGTACAAGATAACACACACACCTATACCTGATGCAAAACACAATACATATACCTATACATAGTAAAACACAATGAATATACATGTCATGATGTCACAACTACACCATGCACATACATAACACCACATGGCCGCAACACAACATGCACTACATCCACACAATATCACATGTATACCAGTATCAGATTCACAACAAGTACATAATACTACTTGTATGGAAGACTACGTGCACAACATGATCACAACATCATATGTACACAACGCGTACATAATGCCAAATGTACATTGCACCATATGTACGATGTGTACACAATAACACATGAATGACATGTACATGACACCACATGTACACAACACCACATGCACGACATGTACACAAAACCACCTGCAGAAAACACCACATGTACAACATGTACGCAATACCATATGCACACAACACCATATGTACAATGCACACACAACACCATATGTCCATAACATTGCATATAAAACATATACATAGTACCATACATACACAACACCACATATCCAACATGTGCACAACACCATATGCACATAACACCACATATCGAACATGCGCATAGTTCAGTAGGAACGCAACATTGCATATCCAACATGTACGTAGCACCATCTATACCTAGCCCTACATATGAAATATACACACAACACCGTATATATAGCATGCATACAACATCATATGTACACAATAATACATATGTTACATATACACATCACCATAGGTACAATCACTGAATATAAAACATGCACAACATTTACACAACAGTAGTATTTCACATCCATAGACCACACACTGACCACACAAGCAACTTTTATTCTAGTGTCTTTGTGCAATCCATGCTTATCCTAGCATGCCGCAAAGCAAATTGCTTTCATTTCGTTGATGTATGATGCAGGAGCATTCAGGCTAGTCAGCAATGTGACAGTATGGTCACATGTTGTGACTAGCAAGGAACTGAAAGAAAATAATTTAATTAAATTATTTGTTTAAATATGTGAGAGTGTTTATTTATTGAGGAAAGGGTATAGGTGGCTGAGTGATCCTCCTTGTATGGAGATCAGGCCAAATAGTTGGATTTATTTGGCTAGAATAGAGTATGAGGGATTTTAAAAGCTTTATTTAGTGTTAGTTTAGAAAAGAGTGGGATTGAAAAGATTTTTTAGGAGAGGTTGAGAGATTTCTAGTTCAGAATCAGAATTGATTCATGAAACCATGTATTTGTATCAATTGTGTTTTTTATATAATTCGAGAGTGTGAGAGTGTGTTAGAGAGTACGCTGAACAGCCAAAGCTGTAAGCCTTTGGGTGATTGTGAAGGGCCACAAATCTGGAATATCTGGCCAACAAGAGTTGTAAGTAATTTTGTTTGTTTCAGATTATATATGTTTTGGTTGATTGGGAAATTCTTATTCAATTTGTAATCAAGAGTTGGATCACGCGCCTTAGCTGAGTGTTTATGGATGGAGTTGAATATAATCTCTGCAAGAATGGTGATTATAATTTTAAGGTTGAACCAGTCCTCTTAAATATAATCGATTGTTGTAATTGCTATTTACTAAGCGCCTGAAGCCACAAGACATAAGTCTTGGGCAGAATTGAATTTGATTTATGTGAATATGTTTGGGTATAAATAATCCTTATAAGGTGGCTCTACACATTAGCTATTAATATCGATATGGAAATTGATAAATGGTATTGTTAAATCTATGTATGTCGAGTAATTTGGTTATCGACCTATAGTATTGATTGACAGCGATGGGAAAAAAACGCCCAGTGAATGTGAAGCGTAGATCTTCATAAGGAACCAAGTGAGTTTTGATTTTAACATTGAAGGATTGTATGAAAGCGTTCAGATGGTAAGTATCTGGGTATCAAATTTGTATATGTATACTTAAAACTCTGTTTTGGTATGAATTAAGAATGCAGAGTGTAAGAAATCAATTGGAGAAGCGATGGGTAACTCGTGACATCGAAGAGGCGCCATGAATATTGTGAGGCGTAAATAGTTGTCTTGCAATTGAATTGTCTGAAATACTGTAAGGAATGATTTCGAACAGAGCTAAGGAACCAGATGGAATTGTAACCTAAGTGCAGGTGCAGAAGGCGTTAAAGACCGGGCAGTGTGGAGAATTGATAAAAGATTGATGCAATAAATCTGAATTGATATCATGGAGGTAAGTTAAAAATGTGTTAATACAGGTGGAACGATAGTTGTTGAAAAAACCAGAAGCACGGCATTGAAACAAACTAATTCAAATTTGATGCAGATGTTGAAGCTCCAGACGTGAACAAATTAATGTAGGTAGAGCATTTAATTGGCAATTGTGTTGATGCGTTGAGTTTTGTATTAGACATTGTATTAGAGTAGTGGCATGTTGAAGAAGTAACAGTACAACAGAAACAAGCAAATTCGAATTGTGTGTTATGCAATGGTATTGGTTTGTAATCGGGAAGAGGGATATATATATTTGGTAGTTTGTATAAGGTTTTGCCAAGATTGATCTTTAAGTTATATATGGAAGGGCGCATTAGGTAAGGGACTGCCATAGCATTTCATTTTTATGGGCACTGTGGTTCTGTAGGAAATTATACAATTTGTTTCAGATCTTGCTCAGTATATTGTGATCAGAGATCTTGCTTTATATATTTTGATCAGAGGAGATTGGATATTCCGGCTTCAATTCATGGCACAACAGAATTCACACTGGAATTCTCAAAACTAATATTGGAAACAAACAAGTATGAAATATTGAATTTGAACATTCACAGTTTGGAAAGGGTATGAAATTGCAGGATTAAAGTTGAAGTTAGTTTTATGTTTTTAAACCATAAGTTGGAAAGCTTCCGAAATGTAATGGGAAAGTGTGAATTTGCCGGTTATTGATATTTTTTATTTGGGCAGATGCTGAGATGAAACGCTTATATGTGCAGAGATTGCAGAGTGTTAAGTTGCCTGTTAAGTTGCCTATTTATATGCAGTGCAGGTAAAGATTCTGGGGTTTGCAGGCCCTGCCTGCATCATTTTGGTATCAGAGCCAGCTTAACGCTCTGAAAAGATTATTTTTGGAAACTGAATTTTAAATTTAGCAGATGTATAATTGCCAGGAAGTGTGTTTGATGAAGATAAGGATCAGAATGGAGAAGAAGCGAATGCCCGGGAAGGTCTGGTAAGAATGTTTAAGTTGATTACATGACTGATTTGATTGAAGATTGTTTGAATATTGTTGAAGGCAATGATATTGATGATCGAAAGAGCAGAGATTGGGTAGGCAAAACAACATTTTCTTACAAACAGGTTATCAAAAGGAATTGATAGTATTTGAAAGATACTTTGATGTGAAAAGATTGTGCAGGTCAGTTGAAGCAGTGGATTTGCTGAAAGATGGAATGAGATGTACCAGCATCATAGCATATGAGCTATGTAAAGAAGATAGAGCAAGAAGAATTCCCAGATGCGTAAAAGTGACAATGCCCGACAGTAAACAAATTTATTGAATGAAGAAGGTAGTGAGAAATTGAATATGCAGAGCCTAAAGCAAGGAGTATTCAAGAGGAGATGAGAACAACTTCCAACTGAGGTTGGGTAGAAATTGATGAGGCAGCTCCACAATTGTGATTGTGGATAGGAGATAACAATTCCAGCAAGAAGAGTGTTGGGTAGAATTGTTAGTCAGTGAAAGGTTCGAGGAAAGAACCAATAGGTGCCAAAAGGCTAAACTCAGGAAAGTTTGGTGAGGCATGAAGGAGACTTGTTATAGGAAAAATGGAAAAAGTTAGTTGCAACTCACTAGTGAACAAGGAAAGTTCACCAGAGGAAGGAAAGGAATTGACTATTGATGGTCATGACAGGGGTACAAAGGAAAGTCACAAACATGGGGAAAAGAGTGTTGAAGTAGTTGGACTCAAAGGAATGAGTAAAGAAGAAAGGGACATAGCGTTGGCTGAGATGAAGGTAGAACTCAGTCATTTGGAGAAGCTGGTATTGAAAGGAATTAGAGAAAAATGGAAACAAGGATTTTATGTTGGAAGAAGAGTTAAATGGCCTCTCAGAGAATTGTTTGCTGAGAAATTATTACTTCAAACAACTGAGAATGAAGAAATAGGATACATCTGCGAACCAGAGAAAGGATCTCTCCTTGGGGACGAAGACAGTGATGACAGTAGAGAAGAGCTGATCTATGTAGATCAGAATGAGAGGAATGTGTTGACATCATCTGCACAGACAAGAGGATCTCATATTAATTATTTTTGTGAATGTAAATTTACAGGTATGCAGCCTAAAGAATTTGAACCTGTGTATGAAAAAGTGAAAGGAGAAGAGGCAAGACAAGCAAGAAAGGAGATGCATAAGAACTTTCAAGACTTCAATTGGTGGAGGAAATTAAAAGGTATGGCTAAATGGTTATGTCTTCTTTTAGTGGAAACTTATTGGATCATATTTAAAGGAATTTTAGCATGGAAAGAAGACCAATGGGAAATGGAAACAGGAAAGGAAACAAATGCAATGCAGATTTATGAAGTGAAGAGAAGGAAAGCTGACACCGAGAACTTAGCTAAAGAAGGTAAACCAAGGAAATATTTGGAAGATCAAAGTCTTATCAGAGAAGAGGAAGAGGCATTATTGTCTTATTTGGAAAAACTGAGTATTGGAAGAAATTTTGTAGAAAAGGAAGGTATTCTACAAACTTATGATGAAGTTGCCAAGCATAGTCAAGAAGTTGCAGTCCCAGAAGTTTTCTTTGATGAGGAAGAAATCAGAGATGTTGAGGAAGAATTTCTCAATAACTTAGTGAACTATCAGAATAGTTCAGAGGAGCATGAGGAGCTGATCATTGAGGCTTCGAATGAAGAGCCTTTCATTTTTGAAACTGACATGTTGTGTATGTTTTCAGGTTTGACAGGTGAGGAACAACGATTGGACAATGTGCTTATGCATGTTGATGAAGAAGTGAGATTACTGGAAGAAATGACTGAAACAGAAAGATATTTTGAACATGTATTTAATGATTTTGAGAATGATGGTATTGACAGGGAAATTGTCATGGTTAAAGGAGCTGAAGATAAACAAATTAAGGAGGAGTTATATGCAAATGACATGTTTATTGAATATGAAGGAATTGACATTGTGCTGAAAATGTTATTAGACAAATCTGAAGACATAGAGGGAAGGATTATCTTTGATGATAATGAAAGAGAGGCTGTAGAGTACAAACAACAGATTTTAAATGGCAAAGATAAGGAAGATTTGGACAAAATTTTTATAATTTATATGGAAAAGGAGAATGTACAGCAGACAGATGTCAGTGGAGTTCAGTTAAAGACAAATGGTAAGAAGGAAATTGAGAAATTGTGGAAGATGAAATTAGATGAGAACAGGGACAGCAAGAAGGAGAAATTGACCACAGGAATTTTTATCAGCAAGAACAGAGGACAACAACAAATTAAGATTTGGAAATTTGGAGGAACAGAAGTGACAGTGGCAGAAGAATTAAGTCAGCAGCATAATGAAAATGATGACCAGTTACAAAGTAAAGTTTGGGATACTGGATGGATAGCAGAAGAAACACATGACCAGGAGGTCATGGAAACTTTCAACTTTGAGAGTCTGATGCAGGAGCATTCAGGCTAGTTAGCAATGTGATAGTATGGTCACATGTTGTGACTAGCAAGGGGCTAAAAGAAAATAATTAAATTAAATTATTTGTTTAAATATGTGAGAGTGTTTATTTATTGAGGAATGGGTATAGGTGGTTGAGTGATCCTCCTTGTATGGAGATCAGGCCAAATAGTTGGATTTATTTGGCTAGAATAGAGTATGAGGGATTTTAAAAGCTTTATTTAGTGTTAGTTTAGAAAAGAGTGGGATTGAAGAGATTTTTTAGGAGAGGTTGAGAGATTTCTAGTTCAGAATCAGAATTGATTCATGAAACCATGTATTTGTATCAATTGTGTTTTTCATATAATTCGAGAGTGTGAGAGTGTGTTAGAGAGTACGCTGAACAGCCAAAGCTGTAAGCCTTTGGGAGATTGTGAAGGGCCACAAATATGGAATATCTGGCCAACAAGAGTTGTAAGTAATTTTGTTTGTTTAAAATTATATATGTTTTGGTTGATTGGGAAATTCTTATTCGATTTGTAATCGAGAGTTGGATCATGCGCCTTAGCTGAGTGTTTATGGATGGAGTTGAATATAATCTCTGCAAGAATGGTGATTATAATTTTAAGGTTGAACCAGTCCTCTTAAATATAATCGATTGTTATAATTGCTATTTACTAAGCGCTTGAAGCCATAAGACATAAGTCTTGGGCAGAACTGAATTCGATTTATGTGAATATGTTTGGGTTTAAATAATCCTTATAAGGTGGCTCTGCACATAAGCTATTAATATCGGTATGGCAATTGATAAATGGTATTTTTAAATCTATTTTTGTCGAGTAATTTGGTTATCGACCTGTAGTATTGATTGACAGCGATGGGAAAAAAACGCCCAGTGAATGTGAAGCGTAGATCTTCATAAGGAACCAAGTGAGTTTTGATTTTAACATTGACGGATTGTATGAAAGCGTTCAGATGGTAAGTATCTGGGTATCAAATTTGTATATGTATACTTAAAACTCTGTTTTGGTATGAATTAAGAATGCAGAGTGTAAGAAATCAATTGGAGAAGCGATGGGTAACTCGTGACATCGAAGAGGCGCCATGAATATTGTGAGGCGTAAACAGTTGTCTTGCAATTGGATTTTCTGAAATACTGTAAGGAATGATTCCGAACAGAGCTAAGGAACCAGATGGAATTGTAACTTAAGCGCAGGTGCAGAAGGCGTTAAAGACCGAGCAGCGTGGAGAATTGATAAAATATTGATGCAATAAATCTGAATTGATATCATGGAGGTAAGTTAAAAATGTGTTAATACAGGTGGAACGATAGTTGTTGAACAAACCAGAAGCACGGCATTGAAACAAACCAGTTCAAATCTGATGTAGATGTTGAAACGCTAGACGTGAACAAATTAACGCAGGTCGAGCATTTAATTGGCAATTGTGTTGATGCATTGAGTTTTGTATTAGAGCACTGGCATGTTGAAGAAGTAACAGTACAACAGAAACAAGAAAATTCGAATTGTGTGTTATGCAATGGTATTGGTTTGTAATGGGGAAAAGGGATATATATATTTGGTAGTTTGTATAAGCTTTTGCCAAGATTGATCTTTAAGTTATATATGGAAGGGCGCATTGGATAAGGGACCGCCATAGCACTTAATTTTTATGGGCACTGTGGTTCTGTAGGAAATTATACAATTTGTTTGAGATCTTGCTCTGTATATTGTGATCAGAGATCTTGCTTTTTATATTTTGATCAGAGGAGATTGGATATTCCGGCTTCAATTCATGGCACAACAGAATTCACACTGGAATTCTCAAAACTAATATTGGAAACAAACAAGTATGAAATATTGAATTTGAACATTCACAGTTTGGAAAGGGTATGAAATTGCAGGATTAAAGTTGAAGTTAGTTTTATGTTTTTAAACCATAAGTTGGAAAGCTTCCGAAATGTAATGGGAAAGTGTGAATTTTCCAGTTATTGATATTTTTGATTTGGGCAGATGATGAGATGAAATGCTTATATGTGCAGAGATTGCAGAGTGTTAAGTTTCCTGTTAAGTTGCCTATTTATATGCGGTGCAGGTAAAGATTCTGGGGTTTGCAGGCGCTGCCTGCATCAATGTATCTCTCAACATTACCTTTCTAAAACATATGCATTGTATAAACACATAATATCAATTCATATCCACATGATACTAACCTCATAGATATGTCATGTCTACTCTTCCCACGTGATTCCTCATATGTAGGAACATCTTCATGTTATTCACCTGCATAAGAAATCATTTCTCCACAAAAATGATCCTTGAAAACCTTTTCACATACATACATACATACACACACATACACACACACACACACACACACACATATATAACATTAAACAACCATGATCCATGACAACCTTGTCAGACATGACATACATACATACATACATACATACATTCATACATGTATACATATATAAAAATCAACATAATCATGATAAAAAACACAATTTATATATATAATAAGGCCTAGGTTAAGAGAACTTCATTTATTCATCAACAACATGCACACCATTGAGAACACAAATTCCCAACATAGCCAGAGCAATTGAGGCTTCAAATCCATTTACTTTACCTTTCTGGTTATCTTTCTCATATATTTATTTCCACTGTCCATTTACCATAATGGACCCAACCCATATAATTTATTATCATAGTATTACCTTCCATTGCACTCACTTGTGCACTGAACTTCACCCATGTCTTTCATTACCTGTTGGGTACCACAAATCTCTCCCTGAGCTCCATCAAATTTCCTCTTTCCCAACTAATTCCTCAGACTCTTGAAACTTAAAAGAAAATAACAAGAGCAAGAAAGAAGAATACCATGAAAACCAAAAATAAATAGCACCCCACAACGAAGTAATACAACTATACATTAGAAATAAACAAAGCCACAAATATATTGAAACAACAAAAGAAAACCGAAATTTCAAGACTGAAAATAAACACCATGAATAAATCCCCATGGGTCTCTATTGATTCACAAGGAAAGCTCAACCCGATCCTTCTTCAAGATTTCATAACAATCTCTTTTCTGTACGATCCCTTGCATCATACTTTCATAAACAAATAATTTCTAGTGTGTAAATAACCACAACAACATACCAATTATATTACCTGGTTGCTCCAATAACATTGACTTCTAACTGAACACACATGTCAGCCATGTGTAACAAATATTAAGGCAACATATCTAATAATATTAAATCAACTTTTACCAAGACTAACAACCATGCCATAATAACCAGTTTACATTCATCATGCATAATACATAGTTCTACAACTATCACCTACTTAAATTCAAGTAAATATCAACTATCTCAACAAATATGTGTTAGTAAAGCCATATTATAATAAGATCATTATTTCTTGCAATCTTATGGACAGATATGCAATTAATAAAAAAATTGAACAACTTGCAAACACACCATGTTAAATAAATAAACTAGATAACATAATCAAACATTCAAACACCAAATAGATGACATACAAAATCATTCAAGCACAAATTATATGACATAAGAAAGCTCATACCTTAATTTATCTCAAGGGAGGCTATCTTGTTTGCACAATCAGTCTAGAGTAGCATCATATAAATTCACAAACATCAATTCAACCTAATAAGGTCAAGACATGCATAATTGTAACTAGATAACATGTTCGCATCATAAAATCATAAACAATTTTCATTCATGCATAACACTCACATATGCACAATCAGTCTACATTAGTACAACACACTATCATAACTAGGTCGAGTCATACCTGAATTTCATAACCCAAAACATCAAGACATGAGCATGTAATAACAAGTTATATATCATTCTCATCAACAACATGCAACCTAATCATCAATAAATATCCTTTAACAACAACGATTTACCCCATAAAAGTCTCATCAACAACATATAAGTTATCTAACATAAAACAACAATAGCAATGCATAAAACCATAGGTTGTTATCATTCATGACTATCTGACACATGTACATATAACCACACTAATCAACTAGCATCTAGAATATATTTAACCATAAAATCACTAGAATAAAAGGAATAATCATAACCATAATTCATATAAAAATCCTTAGCCTACATACCTAAGGTCCCAACATCCAAACCTGTCTGATGACCTACTCTTGCCTCGAGGTCCAATTCTGCAACTTCACTTTGATGGTTGACATCTCCTTTTCTACATTAGACAAAAAATTAGCATAATAGAATACCAATATCATCATGATGACCTAATTGCATACAATGACCTTATGCACAACAACCATCACCAAACCAATGCATACTTGACCATATGCACCCACTTGACATGTAGGACCAATCATGAATGGCCAATGCATGTCCCACATATAGCATCACATAGGAAAGCATACATAGATAATACACAAACACGACCAATCTATGACCTAGCACAAAGAAGCAATGCATACACAAAATGTATCAATATGTAGGAAAGCATGCACGAATAGTACATAAGCGAGAACAACACATAACCAACCATACACTCACGACAGCATGTTGACAATGAAACCATCAGCCCTTTAATGGCAAAACCATTGCCAATGTGGTAAAAACAACATGGATGAAACAAGCACATATAGACCACAAGAATACTAAACACATATGCAACCAACATAAATCCATGATCAACACACAACCCATCCAGTTTGAGGGTTTAACCATGTTATGATACCACTCTATAACACTCCCTTCCCACATCTAACCAAGTAACTAACCAACTTGGGTAAACATGAGATGAGAGACTACTATAATGATATTCAACCTCTCATGTGACCTTAAGGAAGTGGAACTGACGAAAACACAGCCTATAGACCTTGTACAACAACCAAAAAACCCCCAGGATGTAACCCAACCATTCAGGCCTATTACCCCTAGGTCACATTGACATTTTGACCTATTTCAACCATAACCACATGAATGAAAATGCATTCCAGCATCAAGGAGGGTAAAGACGCAAACATGACACTGCATTTCAACAGCCATGACCCCAAATATCTAGTTATGTGCCAACGACCCTAGGATTTGAGCCACCTTTTCAAGCCCAAAACCCATTATTGTGCCCAAAACTTCATGAAAACTTAAGATATGATAACTAACAACAATACAATGATACTAAGAAATCACATCATCAATAATCCATTTGGAACCCTCCTATCCATGATAGGAATTTTGCAAACATATCACAAACATGAAAGCTACAAGTATAAACAAGAAAACCGAGCAAATGGGTCTCATACTTATCTGAGAATCACTAAGATTCATTTTTCCCCTACATAATTAGTTGCCATACAATATATTTGACCATATATGCATTGTGCACCCATTTACAAGTAAAAACATGGAGAGATCCATACATCACCAGTGATAAAATACATTCTCATAACCAACATAATAATAACACAAATATAGTGGATACAACAACAATAGATCCCACATAATAAATAATAAGTTTATACACCAAAAACGAAAGGAATGAGCTCTTCATTGATGAATGTGAAAACCAACTGGAGATGGGATTTCCACATTCCATCAGACCATAGATTAGATGAGCCAAATATCTCTTCAACCAATCATCTCAGTGCGATATTCCAAGCATTAATGTGGGACTCAAAAAAAAAAAAACAACCATGGAATCCTGAGGCTAAACCACCTCACCCTCATCAATATAAATCATTCTTTATCATGATCCATCTTGGATCCCTAGGAAAACATGATAAGCATGTCATAACTGGCTTTATCATGATATACACCTGATCACTAGGCCAACACAAGCATGGATATCATGATATTATATTTGCCTAACCTATGAGGAATTTTCCTATCTCCTAGTCTCTAAGGCTTTACTGTGACCCACATTCTAAATTAGTGGTGACTAGGCCCTAAACTAATACATACTCTCAAGTATTTATCGTATATCTCAAACCTAGGATTCCTATGCCTAATGGAGAGAAAAAAACCTCTACTATATATCCCGCCATTCATCAATCGAGGATTCGTAGGACAACCGAGGAAACACTCTATCCAACTTTATCACACGCGATGGTCTGGTTCAATAGTTACTAGGACATGTGCTATATCAATTTAGAGATCCACCCCTGTCAACTTCAAATCCATCGAGCAATCCATATAAACCAAAACATGAGAACTCCACAACACTATCACTATCCGAAAATTGAAATGCTAGGCTAAAAACACTGTAAGAGATGGAAAAAATTGATGCCAATATAGAAAAGAACCACATGCAGTACTATTCATGCCATATCTATCAAGGTCGACACACATGCAAATCGATACCTACCAAGAATCTTAGTTGCTTGATTCTTGCTCCTCCTTGCTTGCTTCCTTATTCTTCCTACTTTATTTCCTTTCTTGCTCCCATTCCAAAGTGATCCAAGGAACTCTAAGTGTCCAAGAGTGAGAGAGAGAGAGATAGAATAATGAGAAATCTCCAAAAATTCACTAAAAAAAGATGATAAAAAGCTTGTCAACCTATCCTTAGCAACCATTTTATCATTGATGCCTCTAATTTCTTCATTTTCAATTATTTTCCTTCATTTTACTCCTCACATGAAACTTGTGACCTTTCACGTTACTTTTCTCCTATTTTCTATTATTTTCATAAATAAAATGCCAATTAATGCCACTTTTCCTTTCCAAATCCTTATCCATTTTCTTTGTTAATTTCTGTTATCTATAATAACCGAAATGAACACTTGCTCGGATGTTTTCCCAAAATTCATCTTGGAATAAGTGTTCCATAAAAAATGGTTATTATTTTTTCCTTTATTACATTTTTATTACACAGAATTTTCACTAGGTTTGTTACAATATGGTTAAATTTAGCTAAACTTTCACTATGCTTAATTTCAAAAGCGTAAATCCAAACCAAGTAAAATTTGAGTTGTTACGAAGCTGGTGAGAAGCAACAGACAATGCATTCATTAAATGCAAATTCAAACAAAGTGAAAAAATGAAAAATAAACTTGTCAAAGTATTATAATATTTATTGAACCAAAATCTACACGGAGGTTCCTCGTGATATGTTTCAAAAATTATCTAGGTGTTTTGGCCACAACAGTTGGCGATACATGGAGGGGAAGCAATTATTTCATTTTTATACGAGAGACATAGATTTTCCAAAGATGAAAATAAAATTTCTCAAACAATTATCGCAAAGTATGTCATTTCTAAGGGTCCCACATAAGATTAATTCATGTAGATAAGCTCATAAAAAGAAAGTACTTTAATTCCCAATCTAAAACTATAAATACAAATACAAGGGACAATTATTATTTTTAAATTTTTCTCTCTACTATTGGATAGTAAATATATCTACGAGGATTTTAAAGGTATACGTGTATTAGAAATGGAATTACCTCTTTTTCTCGACATCACTTTGTTGCCAACATCCATGTTTAGTACCTTGACAAAGTTAGCATGATACCATGCATGTATTGACCCACTGTGAGCGAGCTTGTTCAGTACCCGAATGGGTTTGAATACACTTCGCACATATGTGTGCTTTCAAACCTCTTGTGTCACCTTTTTGATCAATTTTATTTAGAAAATTGTGTTTAACAATTAGGGCAAGAGTGTCAGGTTTTATAATAGGTTTTTCATTTAAGGAAGTACATGCAATACTAGATTAATTTTGACGCACTAATATTCCCTTCATCTACCAATGTAGATATTTTAAATGTGGAGGGGTATGGGTGGGATTAAAAGAAAATTATAGAGACCATATGTTCCCTTATAAAGGTGCACTTATACCACTTGAATCAAATCTCAATGTTCCCCATAGTTAATAATTAGTGTACAAGAAAAGTGAAAAATTAAAAAAATGACATTTAGATAAATTAAATCCTACTGAAGAGGATATAGTAAAAAAACTCCCCATATAGAACAATTGATGTTGGGCAAGAAAACATTCTCATACAGATTTTGGAAATATCACAACATATAACCCAAAATTAAAATCGAAATAAAGCACACTCTAGAAAGTGAAAATGAAGAAAGATAATGAAACCAAAAAGAAAAACCAAATCAAAATCCATGATTAAAGGAAACTCCAACAACACTTATTATGGAAATATATCCCAACAAAAGTGAACAAGAGGAAAGCCTTTTTGAATTACTTAAGTTAATATTTTGTTAAATTATCTTTCAAAGTTGAACCTGATTAGGATTTTTATTGAAAAATGTGTTTTTAAATTACGGAGAAGCTATGGAGAAGAGGTGATTTTACATCAAATGTATTTTTCTTAGTAAATGTCTCGTTTCAAAATAAGTATTTAATTTTATTTGAAAAAATAAAGAACAAGATACTAAATGGAACAAAAGTAGAGTAAAGAGACTCCCAAATGTTCCGTGCTTGTAAAAATCATGAAGGGTGGGTTTAAATAATATCCATTCGAATAAGGGACTCACCTATCCACATCATCCCAAAAGGAAAAAAACCCTGGAAGAAATGGTAGATATGTGCATTGAAAAGGCTACTAGTACCACTGAGCTATGGGATGATATGGCGGTAAGGGAAACATTCATCACTCAATTATAAATCAATAGAAGAAGCACATGTGGGTAATGGCTCACGAATTGTGTTTACATCAACTCGAGAGGTCCATCCTAGAAGATACAAAGAGTGCACTTCTAAGGAATAGTGAGGATAACAATGCTTTGGGATGACGTGTAAAGGAAAAAAATGATGATTGAATAAGAATGCTTATATATGGTCCTGAAAGTTAAGTATATAAAAGGAAAAGCGCGAGATGAGCACTGCGGTAAAGAGGTTTGACTCAACATAGGGCCACGCACCTTGCATTTATGTTAAAGATTTACTATTCGATAGAACATAGAGTGAGAAAAGGCTATATCTTATTCCATAAAAAGAAATAACACAATATCATTATAATGTGCAAATAAAATAAAATATAAATAAAAGAATTTGTACAGATTTTTCCAAAGGAAAATATTCATGAATATGTGTGAATTTTACTGACCATGTCGGCAATCAGATTTTTTTGAGAAAAAATTGAACTATCATTTTCCAAGAAGAATTAAGAGGGTCATTGCTTGCTTATTCTTGTACATGCATTATAAAAGAAAAAAGAAAAAAATTAACTAAAGTATTCCTACTCCTACTCTAATCTAACAGAGATGACTAAAACTAAGTAAAATCACATTTCTAGTGAAGCCATTCCCTAAGATTTTTTCCTTCACATATGTACATATAAAAAATTAATGACATAAATTAAATCATTGCTAACTTATTAAAATAATTTTTAATACTAGTATTTACATTTATTTCTAGTAATTTCGAACAGTAAATTTATTTAGAAAATTATTCTCTTAAAAAACATTCTCTAACCATGTTCCTATGGGATCATAAAAATAAATATGTATCTTTTTTAATTATTGGAAGAGATACCAAGAACGAGAGGATAAGTGATAATATTTGAATGATGTTACTTTTAATGTTGTAGCCTATGAAAAAAAGTTACTACTAAGTACAAGAAGAAGAGCATTAGCAGAAATATTCTGCGAAATTAAACTTTCTAAACAACTTTCAATGGAATCGATGAAGTGCAAACAAAAATTAAATGAATATTTTAGAATATTTTTAAATGGATTATTTTGTTGGCCAGATTATTATGACGCACTCTCATGTGCTGAAACCCGTGAAAAAATCGTTTGTAAAGAAGAAATGAATTGGTATGATATGAACTTCAAATGAAATTGAAAAAATATAAAGTTTTGATGATCATGGTTAAGGCCTTGAAATTAAGTTGCATATTGTATTATTAATGCATTTGATGAGTGTTGAGTGCATGAAAGCTCAAAATTTCGGCATAAATACAAACTATCAAAAGGATGAATTATAAAAGTTATAAAAATTAGAAATGAACAAAGAGGAAAGTACCATTATATGGTTATTTACACTAACGTTACAAATAATATTACAATATGATTGAGATTTACGTTCAAAAAATTCCTTCTCACAGGTGTCAACCAATATAATTCAATTGAAATTATTACTGCCATATACTTGTGGAAGTGGAAGAGGGTCTAGACCATCACCAAACATGAAAACGTGATCATCGTAAGAATGGATAAATTGGTATGGATTCTTCGAAACTGAAATCATTAAGGTGGTTATATGTTTGAAAATTATAATTCATTGGAACAATTTCTGAATTGAGGTTTCCTTCATCTTCAAATATGAGTTGATTTTAAACACTAGTATTGAATGAAGGGTAAGACAAATCAATATCATCTATGGCTAAATCATCATAAATCACTTCAAAACGATTATTGGAATTATATTTCTTCTCATAACATACATTATAGCAAGAAGAGTGATTGCCTTCAAAAGCGTGGAAATTTGCAGGTTGGTTCCAAATATGATCATTTAAAAAATTTAGAAATTACTAGTTGAAGATATGTACCTACAAATTTTTCTGCTTGGGGAAGTTTTCTCATTTTTCATAATGAAAATTTCATATTCTTGATTATGTATTTGATTTACCATAATTTCTTAAAGATCAATGCTGGGAAGATCCAAATTTTTTTACTTATGATTAATTTTAGCGAGAGAAATTCAAAATTTTTGTTTTTTTAGAAAACTCATCATTGACATTTTCGGTTTTCATTTTGGATTGCTAATGAGCTTGTTTAATTCTTCTTGCTGAATTTATTACTTGTTAATTTTCATTTTCGGAAAAAGAAACATCATTTGGAATATAAAAATAATTTTGATTAAGAACAGTTTATTTATTAATAACAACGTTTTCTGGATAAACGTCACTTATTTCAAAAACATTTTTGTTCTTCATGAAATGGTTCATTAACAACCTTTGCATTTTTTTGTTTGAAGTAAACCAATGTTTCCATTTTTAGCAATTGATTCTTGAGAAATAGTGAATATTCTTACAAATTCCATATCGTTTGCTTCCTCGTAATTGTAAGAAATACATGGAAGATAAATTAAAATTTTAAACCATCCTATTAACTTCAGCAAAAGAGATAAATATTTAGATTGAATCTGTAAAAAAATAATAATACATGGAAGAGAAATTAAAATTTTAAACCATCCTATTAACTTCAGCAAAAGAGATAAATATTTAGATTGAATCTGTAAAAAAATAATTTAAATATAATATGGAAGTTATCCAAAGACTCACTTTCAAATATATGAAGTGATTCTAGTTGATCATAAACCTTTTCATAATCATGATTCTGAAAAGCATCTAGAAACATGTTTGTGAATCGTCCCAAGCATCTACAAAGGAAAATGTCAATGATCTACACGAGTATTTGGTTAAGCCTACCGAGGTACTAGTGAACATCCTACACATCAATATTATTGAATACCATAATTATTACAATTTAAAATAAATTAGATAACATGATCAAAAGAAAAAGAATTGAGATGGTAGTGGGTAACCCTAAACTTGAACTGGTGTGACCGCTACTCGATCTCGGACTGGACTACTGCCATTTTCCGCTCTTGTAGGATCATTCACAGGTTCTGGCACTGTGTCTTTGTGTGAATCTAGAAGTTATCCTTACCATTAAACTTTGTTTATGACAAAAATTTTACTATCTTATTTGGAGTGGTGGTAGGTGGAAGTCAAGTGAAGAAACTCCAAATAGGATATTCAAAAGCAACTATTGCAAATCAATAAAATTTTAAAAATGAAAATCTAGAAAAGACAACTTTCATTTTTCCTTCCTTCTAGCACCAAAATGTTGATGGCCCAAAATTACATCATCAACATTAGGAAGACCACCCAGTAGAACCCCAAAACAATTTCTTTTTTTATTTTCATGGTGGTTACCACTGGCTAAAATGGCTCTCTAGTTACCTCCTCAGCATTTATGATAACTTTTTATGTTCATAATTACTTATCAATAGGAGAGATATCAAATATACCCTCTTGTAGATATCTTGCAAGAAATAAACCCTTAAGGTGACACAATGACTCAACCATGCCACACTCGAGTTTTCTCATGCACAAGGAGAGGTATAAAATGAAATGATAATTAAATATAATCATAATGTAAATTTAATGTAATCTAGTATGCAAACATAAAAAATAAAACATAAGTCTATATTTATTAAAAAAAAATGAGTCCCCCTCTCAATCAAAAGAAAAGTAAATTAGATTTGGACATCTTGAATTTAGAATAAAAAGGAAAACTAACAGGCCAAGGAAATAGTTCCACGACATACCACTTATTCACAAAATTGTGTAGATATATCCATTTTATAAATAGTTATCATATATCCATTGCACACATATCCAAATACAAATGAAATGAATTCGAAATAAGTGACATAATTGTATTAAGTAAATAGTTCTCATAAAACAATTATGATTTAAAACAAACACACACTTGCTATAAATATGATAAATAGTTAACATTGATAACTACCCATCTATTTGAATTCAACAAGAAAATATTTTTCTAATGATTTAAAGAAGTATATAATTAACTAAATTGACAATAGTGCAATACTCAAGAAAAATATACTTGTTTGGATCAAGACTCCCCCTAAATTAAATTAAATTAAAGCTAATAATATGTCTTTAAATTTTTTTAGTAGTGTACAAAAATTGAAAATCTAATCAAATATTTCTCAATGCATAATATCTCAAAAAAAATCATAATCGCATGAAATTTTTTTAGTTGTAATAGATCTCTTTGAATCTAGTCCAATATTGTTAATTTTCTACAAAATTATCCTCCCTACAGTAGTGCATATATATATATATATATATATATATATATATATATATATATATATATATATATATTGGAGAGAATTTTCTATAAAGTTTCATGTAGTGCATATATATATATATATATATATATATATATATATATATATATTGGAGAGAATTTTCTATAAAGTTTCATATCTGGAACCCCTTCTCTATTCTCCAAATTCTCATTTATAATTTATAAAAGAAATTCCAAAAATACGAGTTGTTCAAAGTAGCTTAAATCTATTGTTTCTTTGAAGATAGTTCTAGGCTCAAGAAATTTGGCAAAGAATCTAAGTAATGATTTTTTTTTAAATGAATGGTCAATGACTCAAACAATTTACATGCACATAATCCAAAAACTTTAAATATTTCTCAAACTTATTATTGCAATATTAACAACATAAATTATTTTAAATTATTTTGATAGATGAAAAATCCTTCCTAAATATTTTCATTATCTAATATATAAGAAGCATATATAAATATTTGTATAGCTAAGGAATATATATTTAAGAGATGAGAAAACACAACAATCTATTGATGCAAATGTACTAATTTAAACAAACTGTTCAAATAGTTATTCTCAATAATGATAATAGATTAGTGGTGGGTCATAAGAGAGATTAAAACTCAACCTAGCCTCACCAAATACTTTCGTCTTATATGAAGAACAACAAAAAAAATATTACGTAGGAAAACTCACATGAACATAAATGCTTCTACAAATTGGAGCGAGATGCCTTTAATTATCGTTAAAATTCTAAAAAATACAACAATGTTTCTTGGTCTTTTTAAAGTAGAAAACCTTACTCTAAATTACAAATTATATATAGAGTTCTTTCAAAATATCTAATCTATTACAATATTTACATGAAAAAAAAATACTTATCCAAAATAAATTGGATAACTCTAAATAATTTAACTCAAAATAGAAATCCTTGAACTCATTTAGTGGAATTTGCACAATATTCGGGGATCCTTTTTGAGTTGTTGGTTTTAAAACTTCTTATATTCATTATTTTGATGTTATTTTTGAAATATCACTTGAAAATATGTTTGATTCTTAACTGAAAAGTTCAAGGAACTTATCCCACTTATCATCATGTGGTAATGAAAATTTATTATTTTTATTTATGTCTCATCAACCTCAGTATAATTTTCAAATGTGGGCTTTCTTACAAAAAGATGATGAATTTCATGTGAAATAAATTAATCATTTTATAAACCTTAGAGGAAATTTTCACAACTAATATTTCCCTTCAATTTAGAAACAAATGAGTTGTTTGTTACTATATCGTGTAACTTTTGATGACAATCTTCTTGTTGAATTAATTGACCATGAGAATCCCTTAATGATGGTAGGCATTTTTTCTAAAGAACATAAAACTTTTTATGAAATATTTTTATATGAACTTCTACATTTTTGCATATGTTCTTTATTTGTAGAATAAAATTCCTTTTTGTCAACATCTTTCTTACTTCAAGGACTACAACTGTCTTATCTTCAATTCCCAAATATTCCAACTCCTCTCCTTTTTTTTTTTCTTTTTTTTTTTAAATTTAATACCTTAATGATTCTAGTTGCTTCTCTAGGCTTATAGTTCGGTTATTATTTGATCTCATCAATCGCCAGTTTTTCTTTATGCACTAGTTTTTCATGTTCATAAATAATTTATATAGATGTCCAAAAACATGAAATAACGTAATTAATGTTTATCCATATCTTCTCATTATCTTCTGACAATTTTTTCACATTAGCTCATTCATTTATATATTTTCCAAACTGTCCTCTAATCTTGAAATTATTATGTACTTATAAAATATATGCACTATTTTCTTATTTTCTTCTTTCCTATGCATTGAATCTTTTAATTTCTCAATCATAGATCTCCTATGACCTTATATAATTGTTCATTTCAATCTTGGTTGGTTGATCATGTTTCAATTGTTAAAGTTCCTGCAACGGTTTATTGTTCTCTCCCCTTCAAAGTTTTTCCATGTCTTGTTTCAATTTTTGTATCTAAATGTTTTACTCAACAATCATACATAACATATTTTCATTTTCATTTTCTAATTTCTATACCTCCCGAGCTTGAGGATGTTCTATTGTTGGTAATTTTAATTTTTTGTGTAATGCTTCAATGTCCCAATTTCTATTCTTAATGTACTAGTACAAAATGGCTAATTAGTTACTAAAAAAATGACTTAAATTTTCATATAAACGACTATTTTTTTGTCGGTGACCAATAGTACATAATTTACAGTATCTTATAACGTGACTAAATTTTAGTCATTTTAGCTTAGTCATTAATTGGTTGTTTCAATTTTGTTTTCTAGTAGTATATTTGGTCATTAATTTAGTCATTGGTTAGGTCATTGTAGTCATCGATTTGTTCATTGATTTAGTCATTGATTTGGTCATTGATTTAGTCATTAATTTGATTACTGATTCGGTCATTGATTTTATTGTCTAGTAGTATATTTGGCCATTAATTTAGTCACTGATTTGGTCATCTATTTGGTCATTAATTGCCACAATTAATGACCAGTTATACAAAAAAAACATATTACTATATAATTACCTGATAAAACTAATTAATGGCCAAAGAAATATGACCAAAATGTTGGTCTTGTTATAGAATAATATAAATTAGCTACTAATAGTAATATATATGCAAATTATAGTCATCGTTTGAAACCAATTAATGACCAAATAAATATGACTAAATTTTGGTCATGTTATAAGATATTGTAAATTAACTACTAATTGTCATATATATACACAATTTATTCGTCATTTGTAATCACAAATTTATCATTTGTAGTATTCATTTATCTTTTTTTTGGAGTTTTATATTCATTATATAAATTCCTACTTTGGTCGTTTATATTCATTTCATTTACTTTCATTAACAATCGTTATAAGTAACTAATTTAGTTGTATATTCATTTTATTTGTGTTCATCATTAATAAACATAAGCTACTAATTTAGTAATTTTAGATGGATTTATGTGTTCATTATTAATCAACATAAATTAATTAGTATGATTTTGCAACTAAAATTAAAAAAAAATGTCATACAATGTACATGTTCATCTAATATGAAAACAAAAAGTTACATATGTTAATTACGATACTATGTTATATCCAGTGAAACTATAAATAATTCCAACCCCATAAATTATATTATATAAAATGTCAAGTATTACAATATGAGTTTCCAACTTAATATTATTTGGAGTATAATTTACACATGAAATAGTGTTTCATGACTTCAAACATTATCATTGTTTTACCAAGGCATTTCAAGTGAATTCTGCAAACTCTAGAGACTTGATCATCAACCTCTATGTGTGTGTATTATGCAAGATATTGGCTCTACGGGTACCACTAGACCAATTCTATTCTCTCTTTAATTTTCATTTTGTCTCTCTAGTGTTATTTTTTCTCCTCTTTCTTCAACCCTTGCTTCTTACCATCAATACTGAGTTCCTTTTTTGACAAAAAAATATATACAATGCAGTGTAGAAGACATGGAAGTCGATGAAAACTATAATATAAACTAAATTATACTTTAAAGGATTTATACGATGCATACCTCAACATCAACAATATTGTTAATTCCATTTTTCCCCATAAAAGTAAGAAACTTGAACAAGTTTTCCTGAGTTGGGAAACAGTGGCAGCTATGTGGCCTGATAATGTGTATAAACAAAGCAAATAAAATGTCACAAATAAACACAACAGAGCTAGCAATTTCTACTAAGAATGTCTCATGCTCCACATTTTTAGTTGTATCATTTCCTCTAGTTATCTCTAAGAAGCAGCGACACTTTAACAATAAAACTGGTCAGTATAAATCTGATGGGCAGATAAAATTATCGTTGACACAAGATTACAACAAGAAACTAAAAAATAATAAGACAAGACTTTGTAAATTGCAATACTAACTGGGAGTATGGCTTCAATATAGTAATATTCAATTATCAACGTACTATTCTAGGAGAAAAATGGATCCAATTCCCATAAGACAACAAATTATGTATGAAGTTTTTTTTCCCTATAATTAATTGAGCTAGATTAGTAGATGCAATTTCCATTTAGAATCTATGAAATAATTATACAAATATTCAAAGAAAACTTAATGTTACTCATTCATTTTTCTCTCATGCAAAAAAAATGAAAATGCTAACCTATTATTAAGCTAGAGAGTTTTGTTATTCATCGTGTCCGAAATCATTTCTTATTGTCATGATTTATTTTTTTAATGATCAAGCAATGGGCCTATATTTGATCATAAAACACATTTTTCATAATATATTACATTTTTCTAATTCAAAGCTAAATTTCCTTCTAATTTATGACATTCAAACAAATTGGAATCATTTTCCTTTAACAAGTCACTATTGTAATATAATACTAAACAAACAGCTACGTAATGAATGTATTACTAGTGGAATATTAATAAATAAAAAATACAGGCAATAAATAACACCACTATGTCCTAGGCATGCCAACTTTTTATCCTCTTAACTGGAAATATTACTTCATGAAAATAACAAATTTTACAAAGAGAACTTTTCTAAAACTATCCAACAACATTGACATTTCTATTGGCATCCCCTCAAAATGTCTAGAAGGATCAAACAAGTGTAGTGCACTTCCCTGTAAGGTTAAAGTTTGGGAATGGAATATGTTGTCCCTTAGTCTAATCAAGTTTTAACTTGCCTTTGATAACTTAGAGATAATGGGAATCCAAAGTAGAAAAATGAAAAAAAACTTGTATTCATTCACTTACCTAGTTCCTAAACAAGAATTGAAGCATTATACAAATCCAAGCATGTTTCACATTCCACCAAGAAACATAATTTCTAGATTTTGATTCCAACCCTTGAGGCTTTCTCAAATCTGTAAGCAAGTAACATCATAAATATGTTTCCTTAGTTCTCAAACCTTATCCTGTGTAGGGCTTCAGAAAATATGTGCATTAACATATCACATTATAGCATGTTGTGGAGTACATTTACAAGAAACCAATCATTCAAAATTGTATATTTTGTCAACATTGAGGCATGTGTTAAATTCCCATTATGTGCATCTCTGCACAATGGTGTCATTAATAATTTTAAGGTTCTTGTCTTGCTTGTCTGATCTAATTATTGCTTTGTGAAAGATTTTTTTTCACTCCCATTATTAAAATTTTACTGTTATGAATAATATACAGATACAATGGATGCTTCGAATAATAAAAGAAGCACTTATTTTTCCATCAATAGTGTTTTGTATTTTCATATGGTGTAAATTCAATAGTTATACTGGGGGTTTTTGCAACGACCTCTCCTGGAGGCTTACACCATACCTACTTTCCCATGCTAAACCATAGTTTTGCGTCATCAGCAAGCCCTCTTTAGAAAATCCATTAGCCTCTTCCTTAAATTCTCTGTAAATATGATGGAATGATATCTTCAATAATTGTGCCTTAATTGTCTTCAGCTACTCCAAAATGGCCCGTGAAAAAAATTATTCCATCCTAAAGCGACCATTGAACTAATTGATAACCAAGGAATCCTCAAAGACCTAGAATTCAGCCACCTCTCCTCTACTACTATTGTTAACAAAAAATTTAGTGGCTTTATTTCATCATAGTTGTTAGAGCCTGTACCAATAAATTCTTTAAATATTGAAGATATGAGTATACTATAATCACTAAGGTATAGGATACCTCCTGCAACATATTCCTCTTGTTGACCTTGATTGGCACTGTTGAAAAAGAAATAACACCATTCCCACTCTTAACAATAGAATAATGGATAAATGTCCTTTATTTACTAGTGTTAGGGGTTTTTTTACTTTGAAATCTTAGTCATGACTAGGAGACGCATTGAAATGATGGATAAAACCTACCTTGGAAGATCTTAGATTTTTTTGCAAGAAAGATACATAAAAAATACATAAGATGCAAGGCCTTGAAACCCTTTAAGTCTTTATTCAAAACACAATTTTTTTAAAATTGAATGTGATATCCCTCATAGGTATATATGCATCTAGTCACTTATATTTTTGAAGACTTTTAAACTTCTAGAACTTCTTCAACTACCAAGGTTCTCCTCATGAATTTTCTACAAATATAGCTTTATATACTAGACTTAGAGTATATACCCATATGGCAAGATTCTTTGACCAGAGAAAAGAATCCTCCTCTCTAAGCCTGATGTAATTCTTCTGAAGTTGTACTACATATTCCTTAAACTATTATACTTCCCTTTAATATAAATTTAACTCTACCTCATTTTTCTATCCCTCGTTCCAAATAGATTTGGGAATTGCATCTGTTGTTGTGCCTTGTAATGGATTCTCTAGTTCCAAATAGTTGTGGAAATTGGATTTGTTGTCTATACAAAGTAATGGATTCCCCGGATCTATAATGTGATGATAAAAAAGACAACCTATCTAATCCAATATTCCATTTATAATGGTTTTATATACTTACGAAGAATCAATTTCCTGTGTATGAATTTCTTAGAAATCAACCTTTTTAGAATCTTGGTTTTCTAAGCCTTACCAAAGGACTGTATGTTTTCTAAACCTAATCCACCAACTTCCTTTTCTTTAGCTAATGACTGTCACTTCACTAAAGGGGTTCCCTATTTTTCTCTCTTACCTCTTCAAAAAAAATTGAAATATTTCATCCTAATGAGGTTAGTAATGGAAATAAAGGAAATTAATGTTGTATTTCGGTGACAAAACATTGGATTTCTCCATATAGGTATAACCCAATTGAGAAGTTGAGCTTGTAGGGTGCAGAAAAAAACCTCTGGATCAGGGATAATTTTAGGGGCGAATTTTAGCCCAAAGGCGAATTTTAAGGGATGTTAAATTTTATTAGGGCGAATTTTTTATATAAAACCCATTTTTTATAGTTTAATAAAGTTAGCCCAAAAAATATTTTAAAAATAATTAATTATTTAACATTAGCCCAAAAAAAAAAAGCGCACAAAACAAGAAACATGAAATTCGCTCCCGTTTCCATGGCATTCGCCCCCAATTTTCCCGATATCTATGGCATTCGCCCCATTTTTTCAGTTTTCACTGGTTCGGAGGGCTTTGTGCACACCGATTTTCTAAGCTGGATCCTCTAGGGTTCGAGGAGAGGGAGATTCCACTGGATTTGGATCCAAGGCTGTATGGGTTCACTGGACTTTAGTTGGGTTTTCGGTAATGGAAGGAGGAACTGCCTCTTCCTCTAAATGCAGACAGAAGAAGAAGAGGCAACTCATATTCGACCATCGCTATGGTTGGGTGTAAGTATTTACGAATGCTAACACTACAATAATCATCTCTATGTTCTTACAATGACCATGGTACTGAATGCATTGCAGATACGATGACTGGAGGGTTCCTGGTGAGGTTGCTCTGCTGGGAGGCAGAGGAATGTAAGGCAAAGCCGTTTCTCTCTACTGTGGTTGTGTTAGTTTTAATTTTGTTGTTACTGTTGCATTTTGTTAGTATTGTTGTTTCCATTGTTCTATTATGTTTTTTTCATTTGCAGGTTTTGTGTCGTGCCTCTTACCAAAGCCACTGTGAATCTCGTATTTCAACAGGTAAGGACTGTAATTACCAAGTTTTTTATTCTAATGGTAAAGTAATTTTTTGATTCTAATGGTAAAGTTGGCTCAACTTCTTATGGCCTCCCTCACAGTCATAACTATAACTATTATACTGAGCACATCATAGTATCAGAAATATAGATTAACTCAGTTCAGTTCAGCATGTACCGCGAATACATATTGCGTTTAATCAGACGCAAAGAATCTTAACTCGAGGTTTTTTACTGACTAATAGAAAAATCTCAACTTTCAAGCAAACACTATAATGTGAAATTCTTTTTGGTTTCTTTGCTAACAGAGGCGGCTCTAGACCGGGAGTTTTTTCTCGGCGTCTGGAGGATGTCAGGGTTTTTGTCTGAGAATCGACCGGTGCAGACTTTACGGTCAATTCTGAATCGATTGGAGCAAGCTTACTGTGGCACCATTGGTTATGAATACATGCACATACCAGACCGTGATAAGTGTAATTGGCTGAGGGAGAAGATTGAGACAGTAGTTCCCAGGGGATACAATGCAGAGCGCAGGCTCGTTATGCTTGATCGGCTCATCTGGAGTTCACAGTTTGAGAATTTCTTGGCTACAAAGTGGACTGCTGCTAAGCGGTTTGGGCTCGAAGGCACTGAGACCTTGATCCCAGGTATGAAGGAAATGTTTGATCGGGCAGCTGATATGGGGGTGGAGAGCATTGTTATAGGTATGTCTCATAGAGGAAGATTGAATGTTTTGGGCAGTATAATCAACTTAATATATCGAAAGGCTTTGCCTGGCATATTTCCATAAATATATTTGGTTCCACTTTCAAGAACTGCTTGCCCATTTTCAATATTGAGTTTAAATCATTAAAAAAATCTAATGACACGAAACATTGTGTGATCCAATTGTTTGTTTCTGTAGTTTACAGAGTTACTATGGCTATGAAAGAAACATCTATTACATGAAAATCATCATTCATACATCCCAATTAAACACACACAGACTCTCTAAGGAGTTGGAATAAGTATTTCCAAAAAAGTAAACGAAAAAAATACTCAGCAACCATGCATGGTTCCCTTCATAACATCTATTGCCCAAAAATTTTCATAATTCCTCGTATTAATACTTATGAAACCAGACATAGAATTGATAAACAAAGAAATCCAACAGTATATTTTTCTACTGACATATATTGTTCTATCAAGATTTTTCATCCAGAAATTCAGGATTCCAAACCAGTATAGTTAGCTGCCAATCTGACTCGATGTATCAAAACTGTGTCATTTTAGGGAGTGTATCTCGTTCTGTAATTATGGCATCAACCTTTAACAACATCAAACCTTGTACTTCTCAAATCAATGTTCTTGAAGCCTATCACACTATGATCTCTTGAATCATAATCACTGTAGTCTGATTATTGGACAAGACAAAAGTGGGTTTTCTCTAGTGGCTCCACAGCTATTTTGCCTCATGGAGATCGCTAGTTAGATACCCAGAGAGTTGGAAAATGGTCCTACCATACTATATGGGTATGCCCATTCATTATAAACTAGATGTCTTCAATTCAACACGTGGAACCATGATCAAGGTTAGGTTTCATTTTATAAATATCCAATCACAGTAAGCTTCTCAATTCTTTGAAATCTTCTGCAATCAAAAATTGCCACAAACAATGCCATATTGTAACGAAAGAAAAAAAAACAGAGCATGCTCTTACCTCCCAATGTTTACAGCTACATCTCAGAATCTAAACAAACCTATAAATGTTATGAGGGTTGTTCCCTAAGGTCCTAATCTAAATTATCAACCCCTAGATAGTGACCATATTACTCCTCACTGCAAATGTCCAAGAGCATCTTCCTGCTATCAACAATCTCGGTGAAGAAGTCATCAAGCAGGCTATCGAAAAAGTGCTCCAATTGTTGAATTTTGTCAATCAAGCTCTCTTCGTTCTCAGCATTGTTGTTGCTCCATTGGGAGCCCATGGAGCTCAGATCCAGTTGGCTCCAGTGCTTCCGCATCAAGGAGTATGTCTTGCCAACCTCATATAAAAAAATGCAGGCCTACTATACATGGTAGTCTTGATAGAAGACCTTACCTGATCTATCTCAGTATCCACTCCACATTGCAGGCAGAATGATGAGGCAAAAACAGAAGACCTGAAACACAGATTATGCACAGAAACTGAATTCCCATTGAAACTATACACAAACCCCAAAGCAGCAACATGAGCAGCAATGAAGCTTACATTCTTCATCAAATACATATCCCTTTCATTGCATACATGACCCATCTGAGGCCATTGGACCCATTCCACTTTCCAAAATTGGCCTTGAAGGCCTTATCATCAAATTGTGAAAAATATTTCCCACATGCTTCAATCTCGATTTCTATCAACACCTTGTTCTCTTCTTCCAAGCTGATGGCCTCCAGCACCCTGATATGCTCACATGCCTGCACTGTTAGCATTCAGTGCCATGGAAACGTTCTCTACTACATTCTGGTATTTCTCCAGGCCTGTAATTCCACATTTCGGCACATATCACACATCCCAGAGCTTTGAGCTCTCATTTTATGTATTCATCAAGCCATCTGTTTCCCCCTGGAAGCTGCAATTTCTGCACCAGTTGGATGATTTACCTGCGCAGGGACCTTAACAGGCAACACTCTGTTGTAGTCAATCCATCGACATGAAATTGTGGGAGAGATTGGCTGTTCTAGATTTTCTAGGCCTTGTATCAGGGTGGTAGAGAATCCATTCACATCCCTAAATATTGAATTCGCAGATGGGGAATTCATAGCTTCACAGAAGGGCAACAATTGCAACATATTCTTCAACAACTCCCCGCTCTTGAATGATACAACTGACCCACAACATGAAATTAGTGGATTGAAATCTGAATTCTCTCAAAAACATAGGCTTTGGATTAAGTTCCAACATACCTGCATGAAAAATTAGATCGTTTCTTAACTCCTCAAATGCTCACATGAAAAAACTGATCAGTTATCCTAGTTTCTCATTACACACATTCAAAAAAATATACATAAGTCATTCCATTTCCTTGTCCATTATACTATGTGCCCTTCATCAATTATACTCCAATGCCCAACATTTTTTTCTTCTTTAAACATATTTTCCATGTACACTTTCAAACTGTGAGAATAAGGGTACATACTTAATGATCTAATATAAATTTTGCTGCTTTTTTAGGTTTTGATTTAATCTTTTTTAGTCCATACAAGTGGCGACTGCAATATTTTGGATATTGAATAGACAGAAATGTCTTCCATGCTATGTAAGAAATTTTTGGCCAAAAGGTCATAAGTGGAGCTGCTCAAGACTTGCACCTGGCTCCACCCATTTTTTGCAAGCGCCATTTTCTTTGACTTTTGCACTTTTCCTTTGACTTAGCACTTCCAGTGAACACCAGAAAACAACAATTGCTCTATTTTAGATATCCAATGGACAGAAA
Source organism: Pinus albicaulis (assembly GCA_034641835.2). Lineage (NCBI taxonomy): Eukaryota > Viridiplantae > Streptophyta > Pinopsida > Pinales > Pinaceae > Pinus > Pinus albicaulis. Next base: position 733,519,435 of record CM076569.1, read on the forward strand.
CATCCTGCATGCTATGGAAGAACCTTTCAAGCTTCAACAAAGAAACTATAAGTAAAGAGTATCTATTCCATCAAAGTCACTCAAAGCTTGCACATCGCACAACCTGATTTTTACAAACAGATGCACACACAAGCATGAGCATGTGATCGGAGAGCCTTGAACACTGGTGGGGGCAATAACACCACCTCGCTTAGTAACCAATTCTCTTGGCATCTTTCAACAATGGTGGTATTGTGATCTTTTCCAAATAACAAACTATGGACTCTTGCATTTTGTCTTTATCCACAAGTGAAGCAATGACAAATAACTTGAAGAAACTCTGGCTAGATTGTTTATGTTAAGTAATTAACATTTTTGAAACATATAATACTTCCTAATATTAATACAAACTCATCATATGTTGTACTATAGCCTATCTAATCACGTTTTGCAGGTAAAACCATTCATATCAAGAGTTTTATTATCGCAATGGAAACTAGTACCTCTTGATACTAGGACACTGTCTTTCCAATCATACTTCAGATCTACATATACCATGTTGAAGTATTAGAGACTCGTTTTGTTACCTATACATCTAACAGCTCCTTCACTGAGGCTTCTAAGAGTTAACACATTGTGGCAGTATATTAGATTAAATGAACTTTGAAAGCACCGGAGTGCTTTCTACCATATCTGACAGACAGAGATCACCTTTTTCTAATCTAAGGCATCCACATTTTCATCATAAGCAGCAAGGATCACTACATCCCAATATCTGCAAAGATCAGGAGATCATCTGTAATCATTTTGTTGCAGTCAATAAAAAGCGCATTTTTTGTCTTGTTACTATATATGTGTATGTATGTATGTCCATTGGCCTGCAGTCTAGCAGGTTGAAAAGTGTAACCAGGTCGATCTTCATGTTGACTATGTAATTATGTACTTATGTAAAGAAGAAGTCAAAGATAATAAAATGTATTTTTGTTTTACTTGCTTCATGGGTTTCATGAGCAAGATTTTATTATAGGTCTATAGACTTCTTCTTGATGTCTATTAGGATTATGTCTTCTAGGTATAAATGTATTTAAGAGTCATGTTCATGAAGGATCTAGTCAACAAATATGCTCCAAGATCTTGGCAAAATACCTTGAAGAAATGACTCCCGAAAGATGCAAGAAGATACCCTTATAAATGCTGGATTAACTATCCTTCATGTCGGCCTATAATAAACTATGAAGTCGGTCCTCTATCTTGCTGGCTGGTTGGCCTAAAGACAGTTAGACTGTCTCTATAAATACCTTTTCTATGGCCCATTTGAGGAGGTGAGTTTTCGGTGATTTTAAGAGACAGTATGCAGATTCTGAGAAGGAGATTTAGTGCGGACTTGAGACAGGAATTGTAGATTGGTTTGATCAAATGCGGATGTCTGAAGGAACAGAAAATTCAGTGATCTCTGTACTAGAATGCGGACTGTTCTACGTGGATTGAAGAGGAACAGTAGATTGGATTTCAGAGAAAAGGTTTCAGGTATATCTGTGGAGAATTTCGGACAGAATTGCAGGGCTAATTACAGAGAATAGTTCGGACAAGACACACTAACATTCTTGGCATTCCTTTCTGAAATAAGATGCGGATTACAGTGGAAGAATTCGGATCGCACTCTGAAATAAGTATAAACTGTTTGGGTAGCTTCAGGGGAAAGGTTCCGGTGCTACTACAGAAGGACAGTGATCTCATCTCGATGCTAGAACAGTGACTCCAGTTCGGTGTCCTCACATGACCACAATAACCAGGTTTCGGTGCCTCATCTCGGTGCCAGAACAGTGACTTCAGTTCGGTGCTATTATAGTGGTGCTTTCACTGTAACTTGGTGCTTTTATAGTGATGCTATCACAGTGAATGAATGGGCTCAGATTGTCATTGCAGAGATGATATCTTCATGTCATTGTAAGGAAAATCATTTTACTGCCATCTCCTTGAATTTTCTAACATGGTATTGGAGCTAATGTCATGATCAAAGGCAGTTTTAAGTGAAGGACAGTATTCTCAGTTTGAAATATTCTCTGTTTGCATTCAAACATATCAGTCAAATCAAGATCAGTGAGCCAGTTCAGTCTTTGCTCACCATGAGGAGGATCTTGGTATACCTCCAGATGACAAGTTCAGACCTATTTCAGTGATTGGGTACCTAGTTCTCTCGGACATCACAGAAGCTCAGACTAATTACAGTGAACCTCGCATTAATCACAGAAGAGATTCCGATGACAATTACAGAGGCTTGGTGTTACCACTGTGACCAAAGTGACCACAGTTTTGATGTTACATTTCAGTGCTATCACATGTATGTTTTGGTGCTCTTTCGATGGGAATATTTTGGTGCTACTGCAGCAAAGGTTTTTGTGTAGACACAGAGATGAAGTCTCACCACAGTACCACAGTCTTGATGAAATCTCAGTAAAGGATTTCGATGCCATCTCAAGGAGAAGGTCTTGGTACTATCTCAGAAACAAGTGCAGTATAAACTCTATATTAATCTCAGCAAGCAGTTCAGTAATGCTTTTCGGTGTATGTGAGTAAGATAAGTTCGATCAACTTCAGAGAAGGAGTTTCGGTGTTAATCACAATCATAGTCATGACTTCTGATTTCAAAAGAAGGATTCTCAATGATATGTATATACAGTGAAGCAATACATTAAAGGATCTTGGAATAGCTGATCTACCAAAGATCTGAGGTATCTACAACTGATATAAGTTTTCAGTTCGGAGGGAACTTGAAGTCTCAAGCCTTGAAGACCTGAATTAACAGTCCAAGCACAAGGTACCAGTTCAAGGAAAATCAAGTAAACTTATGAATAAGAAATTGATTTCTGTTGGTTATATGATAGGAAGAAATGTAGCACCCTGCTCGAAGCATGGTAGGAGCTCTTAGTGAATCAGCTCCGGGAAAACCTCTTTGACAAACATTACTAATAGAAAGTAGTCATCAAGAGCAAGGGTCATCATGGAAACATACTTCTGGGATGTGATGACATATTGATGAAACAAGCCAAGGGAATCAAGCTCTTCATTCTTGAAAAATTGCTACAAGATGACTCAAGGGAAAAATGTATGAGGTATGTATATATTTATACGCTGTCATTGGATGTTGTGATGTCATGTTATATGGTTGCAGATAATGGACTTCTGCACTTAGAAGTATGATCAACTTAATATATCGAAAGGCTTTGCCTGGCATATTTCCATAAATATATTTGGTTCCACTTTCAAGAACTGCTTGCCCATTTTCAATATTGAGTTTAAATCATTAAAAAAATCTAATGACACGAAACATTGTGTGATCCAATTGTTTGTTTCTGTAGTTTACAGAGTTACTATGGCTATGAAAGAAACATCTATTACATGAAAATCATCATTCATACATCCCAATTAAACACACACAGACTCTCTAAGGAGTTGGAATAAGTATTTCCAAAAAAGTAAACGAAAAAAATACTCAGCAACCATTGCATGGTTCCTTCATGTGTCTATTGCCCAAAACTTTTCATAATTCCTCGTATTAATACTTATGAAACCAGACATAGAATTGATAAACAGAGAAATCCAACATTATATTTTTCTACTGACATATATTGTTCTATCAAGATTTTTCATCCAGAAATTCAGGATTCCAAACCAGTATAGTTAGCTGCCAATCTGACTCGATGTATCAAAACTGTGTCATTTTAGGGAGTGTATCTCGTTCTGTAATTATGGCATCAACCTTTAACAACATGAACCTTGTACTTCTCAAATCAATGTTCTTGAAGCCTATCTGCTATGATCTCTTGAATTGGAATCAACGTGATACGATTATCTAACCCTTTTGCAAGTGGGTTTTCTCTAGTGGCTCCACAGCTATTTTGCCTCATGGAGATCGCTAGTTAGATACCCAGAGAGTTGGAAAATGGTCCTACCATACTATATGGGTATGCCCATTCATTATAAACTAGATGTCTTCAATTCAACACGTGGAACCATGATCAAGGTTAGGTTTCATTTTATAAATATCCAATCACAGTAAGCTTCTCAATTCTTTGAAATCTTCTGCAATCAAAAATTGCCACAAACAATGCCATATTGTAACGAAAGAAAAAAAAAACAGAGCATGCTCTTACCTCCCAATGTTTACAGCTACATCTTAGAATCTAAACAAACCTATAAATGTTATTAGGGTTGTTCCCTAAGGTCCTAATCTAAATGATCAACCCCTAGATAGTGACCATATTACTCCTCACTGCAAATGTTCAAGAGCATCTTCCTGCTATCAACAATCTCGGTGAAGAAGTCATCAAGCAGGCTATCGAAAAAGTGCTCCAATTGTTGAATTTTGTCAATCAAGCTCTCTTGGTTCTCAGCATTGTTGTTGCTCCATTGGGAGCCCAGGGAGCTCAGATCCAGTTGGCTCCAGTGCTTCCGCATCAAGGAGTATGTCTTGCCAACCTCAGTGTGAAGATACCAGAGTGTGAAGATACCTCCAAGAATTGTATGAAGTAGAATAACATTGAGTAATTTTCATTTTGTCACTGAAGATTGTGTCTATATGGCATGTTTTATTACATGCTTCATCTTTAATGCAAGTCAGATATTAAATTGGATTCAATTGGTGTATTACTGTTAAAGTCTACACAGACTTCCTACAAGAAAAAACTTAACTTTAACCCTTATGCACTTTATTTTTGGCCATCTATCTAATAATTAGTTATGTTATCTTACCACCAGTTATGTTCTCTTTGAGGCAATCAAAAAATAAATTTACAACCCACTGATTACTTAATTCACGCACAACTTCACCAAAATAGGTTTCCTTGTTGTGCAGGTGTTTATTACTGTTGTGAATTGTGTATGGCACTGAACTGGGATTGAGTTTAATACACAGTTCAATGCTTAGATTTTTTTATAATCCAGAGCCAATTCATCCCTTTATCTTGTCCATTCTGGCCACATTCAATGATTGAAAGTAAGATTAGGTCAAGGTTCATCCAGGGTAAAAATTGTTTCAGTCATAATTGACTTCATCATATCCACGAACAACTTGCCAGTAATTGATATCTGGCCAGATTTGTCATGCCTATAGAACAAGATGGTTCTTTGGGTTATATTTTATTTGGACTTATAAGTTATAACTACCAGATTTGAAAAGATGCATATATTGAAAATGTATTTCTCCTTGTACAAATTTAAAACAAGACATCATTTGTACAACAATACTAGGAGAGCATTGGAAAGTTCTAGAGTGGACCTCCTCTCCAATCAATGGAGCTATCAGGTAAATACAGGGTGCCAATGCTACTACTTGTGGGATTCTGCTACAAATAGATTCATGGCATGGCATGGGCATGACATGGGTAATTCCGAATCGAATTTGTCTAATGGTTCTCTTCATGTTGATGGTTATAATTTTAACAGATTCAGCAGGGTGGCTGCAACTGGCACATATTCCTTTCAATATCCATATTTTGAAGGCACAAGAAGGAATAATATTTTGAAGAAGTGAGAAGCAGTTCACCTTATTATAGTTACCATGCTAGGTCTTCCTTTAAGAGATTCCCAGCATCAAATCATTTCCATAAATATGGTTGTGTAAGAGTCGTGATGGTGTTGTAATGTAAATTATGTTTCCATAGTTGATCATTTGAAGTATTTTGCGATATTGTTATGGTACCATGGCACCTAGATCGGATCCAATGTTTATCAACACTTTTTTAATAACATGTTTTCTTTTCTTCCCGTTGTTGTTCATTTCTCCTCGAACTCCTCTCCAACCTCAATATCAGTGCTAGTAGTAGCATGAGCAACAACACTACGCTTAGCAGAACTAGAAGAACGTGTTTTCCAAACTGCATGAGAACTACTTCCCTCATGAGTCACCATGTGCCATGCTTGGTCTCGGTGGTTCTCTTCCTTCTCCTCTTGGTTCAACTACCATATATTCATTGGAACCAACACCCTGAACTCCACTAGACAACTATTCACCATTTTGCAGTAGTGATTCGCCATTTGTACTGGTGATTCGCCATGATTTTACAAGATAATATAATCTCATGAGAAATTCGCCAAAAAATTATATACACATATTATATTATTAATAAAATCGCCTTCCATTTTTCCTATGTATCATGGGGATTCGCCCATTTATTATATATATAAATTTAGGGGGGTTCTTAAAATTATCCCTGCTCTGGATCCCTTAGAAATTTGACAGAGCCTCCAAAAATTGGCTGCACTAACATCTATGATGCAGAGGGAATAATTAACAACAAATAAGAATTCACAATGTACTCCAAAAGCGTGGAATAGCTTTGTATGTCTCTAACAACCAAGGTGCATGCTCTTTCTTGTCATTTTCAATATGTTTGTCTTTTTATGTTTCCATTCCTTGCTATGACATAATGGTACTATCCACAATAAATGATTTGTTGCTTCAAAAGTAGTCAAAAAGACTTTTAATTGTACCATGATCATATAAATAATTCACCATTGTTGTATTACACTCTTGGTTACTACACTAAGTAATCCTATATCATCCCTTGGAAGTTGATTTTGATTTTCCATTTTACATTATTTCTCCTCAAAATGGCAGACTTCAAACGTGTTATAGTGTTGTCCAAGGCTTGTAAACCCCTCAAGGAGGTTGCAGCAGCATTAGTATAGTCCATAAAAGCCTCAAGAATATTCAAAAAGTTGTTGCCAGGTGTATATGTTGTGGATCCAAATCTTGGAGGAGAGGGAGAAAAGTAGGCATTAATCCCACATCCCATAAAGCAGTGTAACCAAAAGAAGAAGGAACTATAACTGTTACAAGAGAAGGCAATGCTTCTACTAAATTTATCACACAATAGGATGATTCACTAGAAACTTATTTCCATTGAGCTCTAGGGCATTATCGCATTATGGTTTGGTTATCTCAAATAGTGTCCACAGTTCTTCAATGTGAGGCTCAATTTGGTGATTTTTAGCCACATGGTCTGGTTGATGGTTTTGATTTCTTTCCTCAAACAGCTAAGTTGTCACCATTAGATTCTTCCTCTCTTCCTCATGGTGTGGCAGGTATTGGGTTAGCTTCTCATCTCAATTTTGGGGAGCTTAATTATGTGTTTTTCAATGGGTATTCTATCTTTCAATTCAATAATTTTCAGTTCATTAATGGTAATAGTGGGGTTTTGGGCCACTTTGTCCTGAGTCCTAGCTATTGGAAACCTCAAGTGTGATAAACTTAGAACCATTTTGAATCTAATTAGAATTATAACTGGATATTTGTTTCTTGTTACTGGTTTGGGTGTACAGAAGGTTTCCCGTAGACCTTTTGTTTCTTTCTTAGATTCACTAGTTTGTTATGTCCACGAAGCACTTGTTGGCGCAATCATGATATATTTTTTCTCTTCCTATATTGAAATTGACCTGCGTATTGTGATAAGATTCGACAGTTAAGAATCCTACAAAATTTCATCTTGGATCTGTAATTTCGCTTATTTCCCTATTCAAATGGATTGCAGAAAATTCCAAGAGTCTCAACAAGCTCTGCGTAGAAATGAGTATGAAATGTTGAGCATCCAAAGCTCACTTTTTGCCACTTCTAAGAAAATATGAGCAGTACAAAGTTACAAACATGTCACCTCCCTAATTGCAACTACAATGGGAGACCTGGTGGAGCAAAAACATTATATAAATGTGTTGGAGGGAGCATGTAATACACTCAGGAAATTGGTAGGAAGTTCCTCCAAGGGTAAGCAGTCTAGAGCCTTTAACAAGGTGCAAACAATTAATTCAAATTATGGAAGACAAATGGAACATGATACAATCCCATCTACTTTCAAGATAATTTATAATTGGTTAAGCAAGCTTTCAATTCGACCAAGGAAGCAGAAAATGAAGCCTCCAATAGACATGTCTTCCATTAAGTTTGAAGGTATTTCAAAATTCTTATTTTTTTAGGTTCGTTCTATAGAATCTATACTACTAAGTATTTTGGACTGTGATGTATCTGAAACTACTTATGTCAAACAAATTTATGCTAGTAGTTAGCACCATTTTGGACTTTCTTGGCACTGTTCTGAAACAGAATATGATGTACTCTTGTTGTGAGCATTGCTGAAAATTTTTCTTAATATATTATTCTTGAGAGGAGAGTAGCTTCAGAATGTGGCTCGGAAATACGAGGTTATCTGATGATTATGTTAATGTTTTTAATGAAAAGCCTTAATGGAATCTCTCTATATGGATGAATGTAAAAATATAACTGTCAATTTTACTTAATTTTTTATGCTCATAATGAGAAATACCTGAGTTCTCTAAGGCACATACCTATGCATATTTTTCATTTCTGATTCAAATAGTAAATATACAGTTTTTTGGTGGGGAAGAAACTAATCAAATCACAACATTTTTCCGTTTGATTGAATATAAAAAATTTGAGACTCAAAATATACGAATGTAAGAGAATGTAGGTTTTCACAATGATTCATATAGAAACTTTTAGAAGAAAACTATCTAAATATTAGTTTTTCCAATTATCCTAGGATGGAAGTAACACAACAAGGCAACATTTTTAATCGATGCTCGATTTAGTTTTATGTAAAGGGAGAACTCCTCATCTGAGGAATAGAAGATGAATAGAACGTAACACTAATAGTTATCCTTTAATACAGTCAGATACCCATCAAACAAGTATTTCATTCTAAATCAGACATTAGAAAAATGAACACAGATAGATGGGTCAGAGGGCTACAATAATTTTTTTTGCAAATCAAATGAACATCCCATGGAAAATCATTCAATGGTTCTCATTATTTTGAGTATAGTACCTAGGGTAAACCGTCTAGTTACAATTTTGGCAACCCAAACTGGTGGGGACATGAGTAAGGCCCATAATATTCACACAGGTAGCCACCCAAAGGACTTGACCCCACAACATATTACAAATTCACAACATCCAACCACTCAAGCTAAACCACCAGGCTCAAATGCCTTAGATAATCAACAAATATTTTCGAGTATAGATTATCTGGATTTTAAATGGAGGCAATATCAATCATTTTCAATCAAAACACAACATAAAGAACAAAATTAGAGGATATTGGAGGTAGTTCATAGTATGCACTCACTAAACATGATGAATAGTAAATATACCTTAGGTTTCTTGAATGGATAATTAGGTGGAAAATGAATTGTCACCAGAAACACACCCCCAACATATGGACTGTCAGGAGGTCCCATAATTGTTGCTTGACAATGGAACATATCATCTTCCACCGGTCCTCTAAAGCATGGAAGTAAATAAATAAACTTTTACCTAATTCATTGCAATATAAAATATATCTAGAGCAAGTATAGAATATTTCTCTTTAAAATCCAGTCCTTCTATTTAATTAGAACCAAGTCAAATCAGAGGTAAACTCTTTGCCTATTAGTTAATTAAATAATTTACTAAGACCAACTTGCATGGGTGGAAAACATGCAAAATTACCATTCAAATGTGAAAATAACATTCACAAAACCATAATCATAGTAGTCGAGAACTCAATGATACTGAGACATCCTATTTTCAAGATAATACTCAAGGGTACCATTTTATTTACCTCAATATCATCTATAATACATAAATTTTATAATAAATTCCCCCCCCTCTATTTTAGGAGATTACATTTTTAAGAATGGACAGAAACAGCTGTATAACCAGAACATTCTCGGATCAACTGTTATAATTCTATGTACCTCAGCCAAATAATTGATTGATGCTAAGGACTGGGATCCTTAGTAAGGTCAGTGGAATATTAAGCCATTTATTGACGTTCCATTCTCATTTTGGCCTACCCAGTGCATATTTGCAATCCTATAATGTGAGCCTTAATTCTGTTGCAAGGTACATATTTTTCATTGATGACTTCTCTAGGAAGATGTGGGGTCACTTTTTTATAATAAATTTCATGCTTTTTTTGAATTAAGATGTTTAAGGCAGTAGCATATTAGGAAGAAGGCACAAGTATAAATGTACTTCCATAAAAAAATGGAGTGGAGCTCCACTATAATCAGCTGGTTAATTTTTCTAAGAATTCATCTAGACTCTAGAGACAGTTTTAGGTGCACACATACCCAAGTAGCATGACATTGCGGAGAGAAGAAACAAGACAATTGTGAAATGGCCAATAGCATGTTACAGGGTAGGCAAGTTCTAGATAAGTCTTGATCAAAAGCATACTACATTGAGTAGTGAGAATGGGAGTATCCTCTTCTTCATAGCAAGTTTCATTCAAGGATGGAGTTCAATCAAGGACATTTCCTTCAAACAAATCAACCCCCTTTTAGGCCAAATCCATACATCATGGAAAAAACTAGTAAGGTGACAACATTGAAGATCTATTAGCTGGAGGCCAATTAATACCTTGATTCATATAAAATAAAAACTGTAAATTGTTATTTTAATGGATTTTGGCATCATATAGCTTAATTAATCCAACACTTCCTTCAAATGACATAGAAATAATAATCAAATTTATATTCTCATGTCTGTTCAATGCCTCTTGGAAACTTCCAACTCAGTAAAATATCACAAGCTTGTTCACCAATGATTTTACTATCCCTGTTGGTGTCCACCTCAAAGAAAACCTTGGTATACGTTTGAGCATTAGAATGCATCATCCATGGCTAGGATAGTTGGGTGTTTCCTCTTAGACTTGAATTTGTTGCACCAAATCCAAGTAGATGGAGGCATAATTGATGTGCTCTATGATTTATCTAACTGATTCTGCTTAACCAAAGAAGGCGTAGCCAGTATTGGTACAAGAACCATAGAAAATGAAACATTGTTGACTAAATACAGACGTTGGTAAGCTAAAATATGTTTATATTGAGAGAGGGTAACAGAAAAAACATCTCCACTGAAAATTGAATCTGAAGAAAAACCATTTCCATTAGTAGACATGCATTTAACATCACTTCATCCTGCAGACAAGTTAGATTTTATGTTATCTTGTAGGGGTTTTGATGGTACTAATTGAATTAACCCTCCTTGAAAAGATAAACTTGGTTTCCTGAGACCATATTTCTTGAGTGACAAAGGAGAATTGCCCCTAGTTTGTTACACTCTATGCAACGGAAACATTGCTAATAGGTCCAATGGCTGTTTTTCCAACAATCCTTGAACCTTGCCACTTTTCCAAATCATTAGAAATTTGTGGTCGCTGACCTATTGTACCAACTCCAGGAATTCCCATGGAAGCTCCCTGCAAAGGGATTGGTTTTGAAATAGTTGGAGACACAGGCCATAAAAACTGCTTAGTTCCTGGAGGCACATATTATTGAGAAGCTCCCATACCCAGTTGTATTGTGGGACCTTTTAATTTGAATTATCTTGATCTTAATTTCCCAAGCCATAAGGGATATATTTTAATCTTTCAAATATGGATAAGTCCAATAACCTCAATGATGAAAGTTTATCCTTCTTGTTAGGAAGCGCTTCTAGACTTGTACACCCACCCAGATGGAGTTCTTGCAATGATGTAAGCGTGTCCAAACTCCTAGGAAGCTCAATTAGACTTTTACAAGATCCCAAATGTTTGGAAAATGTCCAAAAAATTTCAATATACTCTTATATGGATTCATTTATTGAAAGATGATCCTTCTTTACATTAGTTTTACATTAGCCTATAACAAGATGTCATTACCCCAGTTTTTTATGCCTTTCTCTCATATTCTTTGTTGTAAATGTATTTGAGAATTTGATTTAGTCCATCAATTCTTATAAACACTATTGCTTCATTTAAAAATGATTTTATTCTTAGATAGCAAGCATCTCATACCATTGTTGACAACTCTACTACTGCTTCTCTTAAGTGGATTGAGAACCATTTCCATTGTTGAGAACATAAGAGTTTCTTGCAACTTAAATTCTTGATACACAAATATTCATGTTCTTCTTGTTACTTACTGTAAGAAGAAAATAAGAATGAACACTTGTAAGGGTGAAAAAGTATAAAGGGGTTGATCCAGCACTAATTTCAGCCAGAATGGAACCAGAAAGCTTGTTATGAGAAATGAGAAGGTTATCCAACATTTCTAACTGTCCAATATTTCTTTGAATTGTGCTAGAAAAATCATTACTTCCAAATCAACAACCACAAGATTGACATATTCAAAAAGTTGAGGAGGAATTTTTCCTGAGCCTATTTCCATGAAGTGATAAATTTGTTAAATCTTCAATTTCCAACCTCTTTAGGAATAAATCCTTGTAAATAATTGTTATCAAGGTGCAACCTCTAGATATTGTTGGCAATAGACATGGACCGAGAAAACCCACCCACAAGGAAGTTATTGTTGAGTGATGGTCCAAGAAAGTTGTGTGAACTCCAAAGAAGATATCCTAATTTTCCAAAGAACTTTTTCAGCCATATTACTAATTCAGTCACTCTGGATCTCGGTTATAATCCACTATCCGGATTGCTACCAAAGGAAATTGGGGGCATGGAAAATTTGGTCTGTATATAGTTAGGGTCAAACTCATTCAGTGATGAAATACCAGCTGAAATTGGAAAACTTTTTAAGCTTAATATATTATATTTTTTTGGTTGTAAGTTCAGTGGGCACATTACCTCAGAAATTGAAGACCTTAAATCTTATATGAAAATTGACCCCTCAGATAATAACCTTGAAGGATCATTACTAGAAAGCATTGAAATTTTTCACAACCTTCTATATCTAATGACTATGATTAATGTACTAATTTTTTGGATTCCAAAAACAATTTCCAATTGTAGGAAACTATAGGTACTATATTTTTCAATCAATGCATTGACCAGGCCACTCCCTCATGATTTTGTAATTCTGGAGTCAATTTAAAGTTTTATTCTTGATTAAAATATTCTAACACACTAGTACAAAATGGCTAATTAGTTACTAAAAAAATGACTAAAATTTGCATATAAACGACTATTTTTCGGTCGGTGACCAATAGTAGCTAATTTACAGTATCTTATAACGTGACCAACTTTTGGTCATTTTTAGCTTAGTCATTAATTGGTTATCTCAATTTTTTTGTCTAGTTGTATATTTGGTCATTAATTTAGTCATTGATTTAATCTTTTATTTAGTCATTAATTGTCACAATTAATGACAAAATATACAACAAAATATATTACTATATGATCACCCGATAAAACCAATTAATGACCAAAGAAATATGACCAAAATGTTGGTCATGTTATAAGATACTATAAATTAGCTACTAATAGTCATATATATGCAATTTTTAGTCATCGTTTGAAACCAATTAATGACCGAAGAAATATGACTAAATTTTATTTGTGTTATAAGATACTGTAAATTAGCTACTAGTAGTCGTATATATGCAAAATTTAGTCGTCATTTGTAGTCACAAATTTATCATTTGCAGTAGTCATTTATTCATTATATAAATGATTAATTTAGTAGTTTATATTCATTTCATTTACTTTCATTAATAATAATTATAAATAAATAATTTATTCATATATTCATTTTATTTGTGTTCGTTATTAATCAATATAAACTACTAGTTTAGTAGTTTTAAATTCATTTTGTGTTAATTATTAATCAACATAAATTAATTTGTATGATTTAAAAAATGTCATACAGTGTGCATGTTCATCTAATAGAAAAACACAATGTCGCATATTTTAATTACAATACTAAACAATATCAAGTGAAACTATAAATAATCTCAACCACATAAATTATATTATATGAAATGTTAAAGTATTACAATATGCATGATTTTCCATTGATTGGACTACAATTTACACATGAAATGGTGTTTCATCACCTCAAAACATTATCATTGTGTTTTCAAGGCATTGTAGGTGAATTCACCAACTCTGAAGACTTGACCATCAGTCATAATATGTGTGAATTATGTCAGATATTGGCTCTAATAATATCACCAGACCAATTCTCCTCTCTCTCTTTTCGCATTTGTCGCTCCAATGTTATTGCTCCCCTCTTTTTAAAATTCATGCTTCGTACCATCAATACTAAGTTCATTTTCTGCAAATAAAAGAAGATACAATGAGTGTAAAACATGAAAGACAATGAACACTAGAATATAAAATAAGTTAGACTATAAATAGTTTATATGACATATACCTCAACATCAGCAATGTCAAAGCCATTTTTCCCCATACAAGTAAGAAACCCAAACAAATTTTCTTCATTGGGGCGATAACTGTTACTATAATGTGGCCAGATAACCTGTATAAAAAAAACAAATAAAATATTACCATATACAGAAAATAACACCTTAGTAACTTAATATTCAACTTTCAAGGAAAGCTTAAGAACAATCATGTCAACTAAGTTATATGCTAAAAAGATCGAGTTGTAGATAACTTGTGAAAACAAATAATATGAGGTGTGATGTTTAATCCTTGCCGTTTTATTCACAACAACATTTCATTTTCTAACACATGAACTTTGTCAAGTATATAAACAACATGGACTCAAATAACAACATGAAAGTAACTTTTTCTGATAGTCATGAAAATATTTTAACGCAAAATAGCTATAAGGACTCCAATCAATATAGTGTAATACTAATTTCATCTGCAAGATTTGGTTGTTGTTTAAATGGACATGGTACTAAGTATTTTCAATTTCATAGTTAAAAGACAAAACAAAATCAAAAGAAAAATCCAAAATACAATCAAACAATCAAGAGAGGATGTCATGGAATGGAAATTGCAATTAAAAAATAAAAATAAAAAAGTTATTTACCTGTCCACCGATGTTGTGTGTAGCATTCCTAAGACATTCGCTTGCCCAAAATAACCATGAGGTGAAATCATCGGAACATTAAAAACCACAGGAATTCCCACTAGAAACATTTCCAAAGTCGATGGCTTAGGTGTCTAAGTGATCTCTAACAACAAATGAACCATGTTCAAGACGTGATATGCATCGTCTCCCCGTCATTTTTCCAATCACATTTCCTGTAACCTGCCCACAGTAAAGTCAAGTAACAATCAAACAAATACATTGACATTTGTTTTTATCTTTTATTTCTATTAAATTTGAATTTGATTTGTTTCATGAACATATTAATTCATATTTAAAGCCTTCCTAACATATGAGAAAGTATTAATCAAATAGGACATTAGAAAAATCGACCTCAATGAGGTCCTCAAACAATTTCTACAATATCAATATTTTTCTTGTTGTGATATCCTAGTTAGAAAAAATAACATATCTACAATAAAAAAATACATATATTACTTATGGTCAAACTTTATATATGGTGTATCCTTAAGCAGTTTTTTAAGATGTTCCTCCGCCTTTACCAAAGTGAATTGTAGTTTAGTTAAACTATGTATCCTTTCATTCAGCATAAATTTCTGCAAGATAAATGTCACACATTATCCTTTCCCATTTCTCAACATGCTACATATGATAAGTTGAAAGTCGCATAAAACCA
The DNA here is from genome assembly GCA_034641835.2 of Pinus albicaulis. Classification (NCBI taxonomy): domain Eukaryota; kingdom Viridiplantae; phylum Streptophyta; class Pinopsida; order Pinales; family Pinaceae; genus Pinus; species Pinus albicaulis. The sequence continues at coordinate 733,534,889 of CM076569.1, forward strand.
AGAGCAAACCCTTTTCTAACCGAAACAAACAAACAAACAAATATCCTCTAATAAAAATTCATTATATTACTAGAAAATGAAAAGAGAGTGGACCATTTTTGTTGTTTGACTTTGCATATTTTTGTTATGAAAGTGCTAGAGCTTCAAGAACTAACAAATGTGAGGGAAGTCATAAATGTGAAAAAAATTATGTTGACCTAATTTGTAGGCTTCTTCAAAATGATGTGAATGATGCCATTTTCGGATGTGGTAAATCTCATAATAAGAAATGGCATGTATTATAATCAATTACATTGCAATAACTACCATGGGCTTCCATAGGTTATAGGTCCTCAGTATGTTAATATTGATGATGAAAGAGAGATGGCAACGATAAGTATGGGTGGTCCTAGTTTGTATGGTGGATATCTTCAAACCAAGGTCGTCATCTCAATGAACCTAGATTCTGACATGGTAAACTTGGATTTGGTCTTCACCCATTTTCATTCCATCATACTTTGTCAAGACTTAAGAGGACATAATGGTCCTTTAGTTTATAATAGAGTTTCTTTTGAGGTTATAAATAAAGCTTATCTAAATCAAATGGATTTTTGGGCTCCAAGAGATATGGATAATTTAAATGATAACAAATATATGTTTTTTTTTTTCCCAAGATTCAAATGTAGGGCTACATTTTGTGGATTTTACTAATAAATAGAATGAGAGAAATAATCCATGAGGAGAATCTATTGGTCATTGTGATTAGTGAAATACTCGGAGATAATAAGACTATGTAGGTTCAAATCAAAGATGGTGTTGATTCTTGTAGCTCCTCAGTTTTTGGTAGTTTTTAAGGTAAGAACTTCAATTATTCAAGGGTGGGGTCGTTCAACATAATTGCATCTACCTTGGTCATATCACCCAAAAGCAAAACATAATCAACAAAGAGTAAATATGTCAAGTTTAGGGAAAATCCTATTTGTATAGTTGTCAAGCTTATAGTTCTTTTTTACTCTGTTATAACTCTGTTGAGACCACCTACTCTATAGTAAAAAATGGTAGATGAACCATTAGTCATACCTACCCATGGTCTCTTGTAGACATGATAGAAGAATAGGTTGAGCCATTAATTAGAATTGCACATATATTGAGGAAAGACAATTCATTATCTAATTAACCAATTGCACATTGAACCCTATATGGATGAGTAGCCTAAATAAAGCCAGTTTTCTCTATCATATGTGTTGGAAAGACAAACTAACATTTCTTGTAAATTTTTGGTTTCATGTTATAAATTCCTTCTTGGGAAACTCCTATTTTGTAATGTATTTGTTTCCAAGGAAGGATGCAAAATTGTTCTAATGACATGGAATCAGCTTAGTGGATTTTGACCCTACATGACCAAGGAACTCGGGAGCCTTGGGCACATCAATGGTAGCATCCTCCAATGAAAATAGTACAGTGTCCAACCTAGAAACATCAAAATTATATATAGTTATAATTCATAATCGCAAATGACCATAGACTGTAGCAGTGCTTAAATAAATTAAAACTTGAATAAGAACAAACATAAAATTTCACATTACCCTTCAGTAAGATGTCCTTAATTTAGAAAGAAAGGCTAAAACTTGCATTAATGTGTATGTAGGTTCCCCATAAGATCAATTTCAACATCTTTCTTGAAAAAAGAATCTAATATCCAAAGCGAAACCATAGTTGAATGGAACAATGGCGCTTTAAGTCATCTACACAAAAATTTGCCTCCTTCAAATCTCTCACATTGGATGGTATGTCATGAAAAATTAAGAAAAAGTCAGGGAAACTTGTCGACTTCTCTAAAAGACATAATGAAAATGCATAAAAGCTTTGTAAATGAATCCATGTGTAATATTATTTGATTTCCATTTCAGCATTTTTCCTAAGTTGAACCTCAATGAGTTGTGAACTCAAAGTTATTTGAGAAGAATGTTCTTACGATTGAAATTTAGCATTTGTAGTCTTCCCACCTCTATCACCAGATGAGTATGAATTCTTAAAGCCTCTTATGTCATTATCCAAAACATTTCTTTCCTGGACACATGATTTTGCAAATAAAGGCTTTTCTACAGCATAAGTCATTGTTAAAATGGCATCTCTCATACTCACTGGCATACGGTTAGAACTGCAACCTAAAAGCGGACCTACACCTATTCGTATATTACTCAAGATGTGAATGGTGGAATATCTGCTAAAGCACTGTTAGCATATGGCAGAGGCTGAGCCCTCCCTCTCATTCCCTTGCCAAGACCTCCCTTAGGACCAAGAGTCAAGTGGCCATCATCAGAAGCTCTGTGTGTTGAAGGGCTTGGCATAGACTGATTTTCAAATTGAGCCCTATCCACAATCCGAGCATCTTGACTGGTGAATCCACGATCACGTGGTCCCATATGGGGTTGTGGCCGTTTAATCCCACCCATATGTGGAAGTGAACCCGCCTGTGCACCTGCCATGTAAGGTGGCATCGCAGGTCCTCTCACACCATGATCAAGTGGTGTCACAAGTCTCTGACTCGAATGTCCCATATTGGTACCTCAAGAGCAGCCTCCCTGTCCATGTAGTTCTTGCACAACATCCTGATGCACTTCCTCTATTTTATTGGGGCCCTCAACTTTCTTCCTTTGTTTTAATCCATTCCTCCTCAGATCAATCAGATCCTTCAACATGAACCTCAGCCTAGAGGGAAGCCCTTGGTTATTGGACAGTTTTGTCATCCTATCAAAGTAAGCATCAATATGTTCCTTGGCCTTTGAATGGTCAATAGTATGATCAATAGTGCTCATTATTTTGCACAAAGCTTCAACATTTTCCTCCTATGGATGCTTAAATTTACTAGTTAATTTCTTGATGCATGCATGCATAATTCTTTTGGTCAGCATACTTTCCTTATAAAGCTCACTAAAAACCTTATATTTCCTAGCATTCATCGTTGTGTTGTAGCCTTCTTCTCACGTCTCTGCTGAAAGGATTTTTTCACCATGCCCTTTTGCTTTCTCAGCCTCAGCCTCTTCTCTTTCATCTTTTTCAAATTCTTCTTGACATTTGTTCAAAAGAACTCACTTGAAAACAACCTTCTCATTATCTTCATAAAATTATGGTATTCCTGCAGTAAGCTGAAAACTGAATTTTCCATACATTTCACAAAAAGCCAGCTCCATCAAGGCTTTGTCAAATATTTGAGATACTATACCATGAATACATGATGTAAAGTCAATGTTCACTTCTTTGACCTGTTCAAAAAGTTTCTCAAAGTTTTGGGGTGTCAATTTATTAAGGACGGATTTAATTTGTCTTTGTTTCAACTGATCCTCATCAGAAACCTTTCCCACTTCATATCGATTCTCTAATATATGAATTGTGGGCAGCGAAGGTTGTGGAGGAGGAATCAGACCCTTCTATGAACCAAAAGCACACTACCACCTATTAGCATCAGAATCATTTCTCACTACTCCAACTTGTGGAAGTGGTGCTTGTACATAAGGCCCTCCAGGAGGGATGAAATTCATACTCATTTGTGTTGCACATGTATTTCTTGCAAAGCCAGTATTATAACCTTGGCCAATTTTAAACACAACAGAGGAACCACTAAAATCCACATCCATCCACATATCACAACCATTAGTAAGAGCATCCACTGGCTTGGCCCATCTATCATCATCCAAACTGGCCATATTGCTCCCACGAAGTTCAAGAAGATAATTCCCACTTAGTTTTCTGTCAAGTCCTCTTGCAGTGCTTGCTAATGCATCAGCCTCTCCTACATTACTTGCAAGTGCTTGGGAATTTCCAAGTAATTCAATAATGACTATAAAAATTTCAAAATGATTTGGTAGCTCTTTGCACTAATCCTTGATTGTCAACAAAAAATCATTGGAGTACTTTCTGTCTCCTGAACATTTAGTAACTAAAATAGCTACTTGATTCATAGGATTTGAAAGCTTGACTGCATCTTCCTAGTCATCCATTTCTTTTAGGACTTGCTTCTCAGGCTCTTTTGAAGAAGTCTTACTCTTGACAACACCGATTATTATTTTGGATGGTTCTAGAAGGTTCACATCTTCCTCCTGATGGTCAAGGTTGTCATTGATGTCAATATGACATTAATCAAGATGTCAATATTCTTGAGATGTTTGGTTCAAGATGATGATGTCATTCCATCAATGAAGATGTCAAATCATGAAGAAGTCAAACCACTAATGAAAGAAGCCCTAAGAAGTCTTTGATCTAACGTTGCATGCACTTGATCTAGATCTTAACCCTTGATGTTATGTGATGATGTCATACTCTTTGATACTTGATGATGACATATGATGATCATGGTTGGAGATCATTTAAGGGTTGGAAAACTATTTTGTACTTCTCCTAATAATGTTGCACTATAACATATCACTTCACCATTATGTGATGACATGGGTGATGCACTCATTGTTGGACATTATCATGATGACGTGGATGTCCTACATGTCCTATGATGATAAAGAAGCCAAATAATGGAGAAGCCAAACAAAGAATCCATACTGTCCTGATCATTTTCTGCGCTAAATAATTCAAGGGCAGTCACAAAGAAAAAAAAAATTCACCATCTTAGAGGCAACCTTTAAAAATGGATCCTATACCATCTTGTAGAGTATATTTTTCCCTTTATAACGAGCCCTTAGTTTCCCTGAAACACCAAATATTTTGGGAGATATTGATTTTTTAAGCTAAGGAAATTAGCTCTAGCATTGAGCCGACCTAAGCCGACTTGTGTAGGCTTAACATGTCGTCCAAGAGATGTGTCTCTTCATCAAATGTCAAACTAGTATAAATAGAAATCCATACTCTTCATTTTATCCATTATTTTCAGTCAATATTTCAGAGAAGAATCACAAAATGTGAACTAAGGCCAAGGAGGACAATTAAGGATGCATTTGGGCAAATATATTTATACGTTTTTCAAACTTGGACTTGCTGATCTAGAATTGCAATAATATATGTGAAAACTCAAAATATTGAGGACAACAGTCAAACAGAACTCAGATTATCTATGCTACAGCAAACTGTGGAGAAAAAAAAAAGACACACTTCAGATTGCTGGTTTTGGGAATATCTCTGAAATGCATACAACGTTGTGATTTTCAGATCTGTGTAAGCCACAAGAAGAGCCACACTAGGCCTGTGTAGGCTGCAGGAAGAGATGCAGTATAAGTTTGTGTTAGGATGTAGTTAAAGGCATGTTCATGCATGTTTGAGACAATGTTTAAAGGACTGTTGTGAGCCTTATTTAGGAACAAAAAAATTCAGATCTATAGGAGAGCTTTAGAACTGAGTCCTGTGGAAAATAATATAATCTGTTATGACAGACTTGTTATGGCATATTTGAGCACGTTTTAGGCCTAAGTTTTTTGGAGCAGGTTGCAACAATTTTGGCATTCCTTAAGCACACACAGTTACATATTTTGGGAGCCTTTGTGAAGCAGTCCTTGATATTGGAGAATAATCGTTGACCCTTATTGAAGGAGGCTTCTTGAAGATTTTCCATGTTTATATAGGTCGCTTACTAAGGCAAACATCCTTGTGGTATTTTTGAAGATCTATTGAAGACTTGAAGAAGAAAAATTTTGGAGGCATTCTTGGAGACCTGATGTATTGCTAAAGCCCTCGTGGAGTAACAGTCCCATGCTCAGGATGGAGAACATTTCTAAGATCTTGCTTCTCTCCAATTACAAAATTAACAAAATTATTGTTGCAGCTTTGTCTAGCATTATCACTTCTTGATTCAGATTGTTTATTATTCACATTTCTAATTTTTGAATGGCTAGACCACTATCACCTCCAAAAAGTCCCTTTTGGGGTTGTAGAAACTAAATATAAGGGAAAGGATTGTGTCAAAACTCTTTTAGCATCCAAGTACAATGAATTCATAATAGTAGCAAAGATAGTGATCTAACCATCAATTGAAGAAACATTTACATTGTTGTCATAGAAACTATACTCTCCTAGTGAACCCAACCATGCCCTGACTTCAGTTTGGGTGGAGAATGTCGAGCAATTAAACCTGGTCATAATCACAGCCTAGAAGAAAGAGGTAATTGATGTGACTATCATAGCAAGATACTAGAGCTTATGGTGTTTGAAGGTAAACACCACCCTGATGAGCAAAGACAAGAACCTTTGATCAAGGTATCTACGAACAAAAAAATTTAGGCCTATAATTCTTGAAGAGGAAAATGCATCCTATGTCATTGTGTTCACTAAATTTGAAATTTAAAACTTGAATTTAGACATACCTTAAAGTTACAAGCAAACTTTGTCAACTGTTTATACAAACTTGTCATGTCCTAAAGGGATCAATAATGGTCGCTACTTAATGCAAGCCAATGAATGATTATATAAGTCTAACATTGCAGTTAAATTCAAAGATAGACATGAACCAAGTGACTTAGATTCTATCTACAAAAAAATATTGTAAGAAATAGAGCAATGAAAGAAGTGCATTGCTTCAAGTTTCAACAGACCTTGGATATTCCTCACATGGAACTTTAGGACTATATTATCGAGAAGGAGTGGATCTTTGGAGGCCATGTCTTGCTTGGTCAATTGAATACCCTAACAGACTCTTGAAAGAAAATGAATTTTTACTTTTGAAGACGAACCACACCATTACTCGGTTCTTGTAATCACCCAATTCTTCTTATAAAGCTACAAGGAAATTCCATTTTTCCTAGCATATGCTAAATTTATTGAATGATTTGGATGATTGATAGTGTGAGAAAAGGTCCTGAATGTAGAGGAGGAATATCAGCAGGAGGGTAGGAAATAACTTTCTACCACTCTTGCAATCACCCTAGAAGACTTAGCACGTGATGACATGGGTATCAGGCCATGCCTTTTTTCTACACTGGAAAATGGAAATTCAACCAACATATGACAAAATCCTGAGCGCAAATGGAGACAATGGACCAAACCGTAGTTCTAGTTTTCCTGAGAATGAGATTAATAAGACACTCATTAATGAAGGGAAATCCTGAAGATCCCTTAAGATTCAAGAGACCAACACTCCTATCTATGATTTTGACTATGGTAGAAACTTTGGCACCCATAATTATGTGCATCTCCGATCAGCATTGCCTATTAAATAGAAGAGTGCAAGGTCTGATATTTTTTCCTTTGACAGTCAACCTACATATGACATGGACTCTGATGGGGAATAAAATAAGGCTTATCATATCATCAAGCCGTTTTTTGAACCATATGAGAGAAAGGTAGAAAGGTCCATTCCATTTGTTGAAGGAATCCTTATTGAAGATGAATAGTCTTGTCATATTGAAAGAACAAACCAATATCTAGGAAAACAAGAGGACTTATGCAAACCCATAATTGATTAACTACACAGTGAGCAAAATCATTTCCAGGTTTTCCTCTTATTGTTCATAGGTATGATAAATTATCTTCAAAGGAGTTTCTTCTCCTAACTATAAATTATATTCGGGTAGCTTTAATTTCTCATATAAAATAGCTCTCTGTCTGCAACAATGGTGTTCATGGCTAGCATATAGTTGTTCCTATGTTTGATCCATAAGCGTTGGAACTTACAAACTTGAGGATAACGATGGATATGTGGCTTGAAGAAGTCAAGTATTAGCTCCCCTCAGATTTCCTTGAATAATGTCTGCCACAACATGATGCTATATTTATCAATACCCTACATGTCCAAGAGTATTCCCATCTTGAATATGGGATCCTAAAACTCGCTAAAAAGATCCCAGCAAAATGCCCTGATCTAAGCCTAATTTATTTGAATGTTTCATTCATGAAGATGGGGTCACAACAAAATTACTAAGAGAAGGACCTGCAACAAATTTATGGATGATTTGATTATCTATGCTACAACTAACTGTTGAGAAAAAAAAAGACACACTTCAGATCGTTGGTTTTGGGCATATCTCTGAAATGCCTACAACATTGTGATTTTCAGATATGTGTAAGCCACAAGAAGAGCCACATTAGGCTTGTGTAGGCTGCAGGAAGGGATGCGGTATAAGTTTGTATTAGGCTGCAGTTAAAGGCATGTTCATGCATGTTTGAGACAGTGTTTAAAGGACTGTTCTGAGCCTTATTTACGAACAAAAAAATTCAAATCTGTAGGAGAGCTTCAGAACTGAGTCCTGTGGAAAATAATCTAATCTGTTATGACAACCTTGTTATGGCATATTTGAGCACATTTCAGGTCTAAGTTTTTTGGAGTAGATTGCAAAAATTTTGGGAGCAGTCCTTAAGCACACACAGTTACATATTTTTGGGAGCCTTTGTGAAGCAATCTTTGAGATTGGAGAATGATCATTGACCCCTATTGAAGGACGCTTATTGAAGATTTTCTAAGTTTATATAGGTCGCTTACTAAGGCATACATCCTTCTGGTATTATTGAATATCTATTAAAGACTGGAAGAAGCAAATTTTTGAGGCATTCTTAGAGACCGGATGTATTGCTAAAGCCCTCATGGAGTAACAGTCCCATGCTCAGGATGGAGAAAATTTCCAAGATCTTGCTTCTCTCCAATTACAAAATTAACAAAATTATTGCTGCAACTTTGTCTAGCATTATCACTTGTTGATTTAGATTGTTTATTCTTCACATTTCTAAGTTTTGAATGGCTAGACCACTGTCACCTCCAAAAATTCCCTTTAGGGGTTGTAGAAACTAAAGATAAGGGAAAGGATTGTGTCAAAACTCTTTTAGCATCCAATTACAATGAATTCATAATAGTAGCAAAGACGGTGACCTAACCATCAATTGAAGAAACATTGACATTGTTGTCATAGAAACTATACTCCCCTGGTGAACCCAACCACACCTTGACTTCAGTTTGGGTGGAGAATGTCGAGCAATTAAGCCTAGTAATAATCACAACCTAGAAGAAAGAGGTAATTGATGTGACTATCATAGCAAGATACTAGACCTTATGGTGTATGAAGGTAACCACCGCCTTGATGAGAAAAGACAAGAACCTTTGATCAAGGTATTTAAGAAGACAAAAATTTAGGCCTATAATTATTGAAGAGGAAAATGCATCCTATGTCTTTGTGTTCACTAAATTTGAAATTTAAAACTTGAATTTAGACATACCTTAAAGCTGCAAGAAAACTTTGTCAACCATTTATACAGACCTGTCATGTCTTAAAGGGATCAACAATGGTCGCTACTTAATGCAAGCAAATGAATGATTATATAAGTCTAACATTATAGTTAAATTCAAAGACAAACATGAACCAAGTGACTCAAATTCTATCTACACAAAAATATTGTAAGAAACAGAGCAATGAAAGAAGTGCATTGCTTCAAGTTTCAACAGACCTTGGATATTCCTCACATGGAACTTTAGGACTATATTATCGAGGAGGAGTGGATCTTTGGATTCCATGTCTTGCTTGGTCAATGGAAGACCCTAACAAACTCTTGAAAGAAAATGATTTTTACTTTTGAAGACGAACCACACCATTACTCGGTTCTTGTAATCACCCAATTCTTCTTATAAAGATACAAGGCAATTCCATCTTTCCTAGCATATGCTAAATTTATTGAATGATCAAGAAATGTTTGACTTATGAAATCTGACATTCCAATAATAATGGATTATTTTACCTGGATTTTAGGAAATGATAAAATATTAATATTTGGAAGTATAACATCATGGGTCACCAGCTGCTTAACTCTCAAGGATCTCACTCCTTTAAAGATATGATTGGACAGTAAGGAGAAAATTCCCTCTTTGACATTTCTTCATGGGACAAAGCTTTAGGATTATTGAGAGGGTCAGATTTTGGGGCTCCACCTTCATACTTGTTCCATTTGGGGGCCTCATTGGAACAAAAATTGCATGGTTGTGCCCTTAAGAACCTATAGGAATCAGACTGTAGCGGGTGGGGTTTAGCTGAGTATCCAGTTAAGCAGAGCTATGCCCAACAACTTTCTCGCTGTTCACTTCCCCAAAAAGCCTCAATCTGGAGCAAAATATGGAATTTAGATGCCTTGCCAAAGATTAATATTTTCTATTGGACCCTATCTTATGACAACATATTAACCTCAGAAAATATTAAAAGGAGAGGGATCCAGTGTCCCTCCTAGTGTGCTCTTTGCCTTTAGTTTGGAATCTTCTCATTACCTGTTTTTAGATTTCCATTTCACTATGGCGGCTTGGTTAGTGGTGGTAAATGGCCTTGAGAGCCGGTTCAAGTAGTCAAATTCACTAAAGCAACTAATTTGTACATGTCATAGTCATTACATAAGGTCCTTTCATTGCAAGGCTCTTTTGAAAGGGTCTAGTCTGCATTGTCTAAATTAGTATGTTGGAAATCTGGCAAGCAAAAAATCGTGCCATCTTCCAAATAGATGATGAGTGAAATGGAGATGGTGGCAATTAAAGCTAAAGCACTACTATATAAACATTTTAATTCAAAAGAGATGAAATTCATTCCAGATCAAGATCTAGACAAGTAAGAACTTCAATTGCTAGATCAATTTAATTTTAAATATTCTTGTTCTTCTTCCCAACCTGGGGACCCAGGTAACTATGTCCACAATCATGTTGGAAACTTCATAGAACTCCACAATTATTTCATGAGTGGAGTCAGACTCAAAAAGCCTTCATTTTTTGTTTTGATGGTGCCTTGAAACGAAACCCTAAACTGGCGGGAGTCAATGGGGTTCTCATTAGTCTAAGAGGGAAGATAGCATATCCCTATGGTGTTGCATATATCAACATTGGGATATAGGAAACTCGGTCCTCCTCAAGACAACATAATTCCCTGTTTTATGTAATAGTTCTCACAATTAATATACAAATGAATTATATCAAAGCTAATCATCTCATTATACTTGATGGCCTTCTTATGTGTAAGGGAAATCTAATCCTAGTTGAACCTTCAATTCATTTACTAGTAATACACAGTATTATTACACCAAATTCTACAACATACCTTATCTAGAATATGGTAGACAAAATACACAAGAATGATGCATACAACCCTTGATTACAGAATTGGTGTTTATAATGAGGCATTTTAGCTCAAAAATCTCCTTTTTCCACCCTCAACTAAACTCTTTTCACATGAATATGTCGTTACTGGAAACCTGAGAGAAGGGAGATTTGACCAAACCATGTTACACAGTGTTCCAAGTAATTTCCCTGTAATCAATACCATTGAAATGCCATTGGAGAGCACATATATAGAGCAATAAAATGATATCCATGGACCATACAAATAAGGCATTAATTAATATATTTTAAGCACATACTAAGAGTCCTTCACAACATCTAAGCAAGCATTGCTGCTTTCTATAGTAAATATCTATTGGATAAACAGAACATTGAATAAGAGTCCAAAAGAAATGAAAAGTAATATGCATAACTAAAACAAAAAGGCCATAACCCTAAAATAGCAAACCTTTGGAAGGTGTTACACAACATTCTACAAAAATCACTGAATGTCCTTAGGACTTGATACACATTGAGAAATAGTAGACAACAAACGACAACCATGTACCATAACAGGTAGTTTTAATGTATAAAATTGGGCAGAAACATAATCTGGTGAAAGGCATAGGCTTGAAGTAATATGGATGACAAAGGAAATTAACATTTTTAAAGCACGTGCTCAGATTCCTGTGCAATTTCTAGGCAAGCCTCACTGTAGTCTACATCAATTATCTCCCAAATGACATGAACATGGAATAAGAGTCCCAAAAGATTATGAAAAGTGATATGCATGACCGAACAAGAGTATACCATTAAAAAGCAAACCTTCAAGCAATCCACAACACTCTACAAACATTGTTAAATGTCCTACCTTGGTAATTTATATGGATTCATTAACAACCCAAATCAATGGCTTGAAATGGATAAAATGACCAAACAAAGCAACAAGTCCTAAAAGGATAGGTCTTTAGAATCTTCTTGTATGAAAAAAATGTGGCACTTCCACACTAAAACACACATTTAGGAAAAGCCCAAAGAAACAACAAAAAATAGTGTGGGGTGATGAAATGAAAAAAATATTAATGGAATTTCAATTTCTCTACAAAATTTTCCAAATTTTGAATTTATGGATTTTTTCTGCCTTCAGTGCTGAAGCAAAACAATAAAGAATATTTCACTAATTGTAGATGAGGAAATTATAACAGTATCCAACTTGCATAATTAGCTAGACCGTCTACATAATTAGCAAGACATTTTTATAAGGTAAACCATCTAGAATGCTTTAGCAATAATTGGTCATTAGCTCTGCTATAGAATGGTCAAAAGCACTTTGGTTCTGTCCCTGCTTATATATACAGTCTGTTCCTTGTATACTTCTCCTAAAAAATTCTTGCCTCAAAAATTTGAACATAACATGTCTTATACCTCAAGATTCTTGATATGAAGAGTGCCACTTACTGCCAAGTGTTGTGCCTGAAGAAGCCTTTGAGAGATCTCAAGTCTTCCCTTTCCTTTGTCTGAAAAGATTATATCATATGAAATGAAGAAACCTTGACTCACAGTCAATTCCCTTTCAGTTACTTGCATAGATCTTTAGTCTACTCAAGTCTTCTTCTTTATAGACTTCTGTCAGCCCTTTGAATAGAGCCTTGATTAGACCTCAGAAATTTTTAGATATGCTTTATATTTCTTTCTTCATGGATATTTTTTGTCACTGATTTGGAGATGTCTCCTTTCTGCCCTTTCCTTCTGTCATTGATATATCTTTGATTGCAATCTTTGATAATGTCATTGATGTCTTCAGTGTTTGACATTTTTTATGTAGCACAAGGCTTAGATTGTACTCCCCTTATGATGATTCAAACAAGCTTCTTAAGTTAACACACTGTTATTCAATGACTGAAGTGGTTCAGCAAAACTATTTTGAAAACTGACTCAAAAACCCTTAGACAAGCCCTAACCAGGGTGCTTCTTTCCCTTCAACAAAATTTTTCAGATGCCAACAAAATAAGCATCAGGAAAACAATGAAAAAGCCTCAGACACCCTTGGATTAGGGTTCAAAATTGTAGTAAAAATTTCCTCAGAAAAATTGCTTGAAAACTTCTGAAAAACCTGTGAAGAACCCTCCCTAAGACATTGTGAAAATTAACTTCAAGTTCACAAAAGTGCTACCTTGTTTGCGTGGATATATTTTTGCTTCATTGGTTGAAATTTGATCTTAGAGCTACCTCGGGAAGAGGGCCAAACTTACCTCATTAACATAGCAAAATAGCCTCAGATAAAAATCTGTTGAGCAGGCCGAATGGATGCTCCAGGTAGCCGCAGAGATCCTTGTCAAGGGAGGCTAAAAATAATCATAGAACTGTGCCTCAGATGGTGCTCTCAGGCAAGCCAAAATGGGCATAAGGAAACCAAATCTGAGCCTCAGAAAAGACCAATGAGAAGTGCCTCAGACAAGTCAGACATAGCCTTAGGAAAAGCGAAAAGTCTTCCTCAGAACGAATCAGATTTGGCCTTCTAAATGCCAATGAACAGTGACAAAAGAAGGCTTTCAACACATACCTAAAAGGCTCCAATGTGTTTGAACTTTAATTGCTTGCAGGCTATGAATCTTGTGTGTATACAACATCTAGGTAAAGTCCTAGATCTATTGTTTCCTGTTAGTTACCCATATTTTAAGTTCTATTTGTTGTTCCTTCTGCTCTCTTTTTTTGTTTTTTTCTGTTTGAGTATCAGTTTAAAATGTTAGTTTGGAAATCTCATGACTAAAACAATCTATAAACATAATTATATTGATGTGGGCTTCTTCTGGAATACCGTGTCATATTGTTGTGGTGTCTAGTTGTTGTTCCTTCTACTTTTTTATTTTATTTTTCTGTTTGAGTGTCGGTTTAAAATGTTAGTTTGGACATCTCCTGACTAAAACAATATATAAACATAATTATATTGATGTGGTCTTCTTCTAGAATATTGTTTAGTATCGTTGTGGTTTATGTGTAGTAAAGTTAGCTTGCCTAACCACCATGCAAGGCCAGATCACTGATGATCCTGCACTTTTCTCTTATATTCTTCTTCATAGATACAATTTAGGGAATGATTCATGGAGGTCTATGGGCTCTTAGTCATTTACCTAAGATGTCCAAATCTCAAAAGTTGTGCACATTAAATGTTTCTAATTTGAAAACTGAATATTAGCAGGTTTGTTATTCTTGTAGTTCTCATTGGCTAATCATAGGGACTAGAAATGACTACGAGTCTCATTACATTGGAGGTTGGGTTTAGGATCTATGCTATCGTAAAAAAAGCGATCAGAAGCCAATCGCCTTTATATCTAATTTTCTGAAACTTTCTGATTGATATACCTCCTATTACTGAATTTGAAGAACCCTAATAGGCGGTAAGGATTGTATCCCCATTTTCCTAGTCCAGCTTATAATCTGTCACTGTGCTTGTCTATAGGGAGGTCATATGAGACATGAACTGGTGATCATCAATTGAAAAACACCACTGTGTGTTGCGTGCTAACTACATGTGGGTCGATTTCATGCCCATTTGGGTAAAGAGCACGACAATCATTGTCCTACATCCATTTACCCCATTCTGACTGTCCAGAAAAAGAGACCAATCACCCTTGAATGTTTTTAGAGTAGTGATTTTTCTGTCTGTAGACCAATAAGTTCTTGTAATTTATGAGTAAATGAGAACGTCACTGACTTGTTTGATTTTGATTGTGCAGAAATGGCATAGTGAATACAACCAGTACCCCATCCTCATCTGGTGTAGACTCCATTGCTTCTTTTTCATGCTAATTGGAAGGGTAGCAACATTATTTCTGGTTCACCTGTTGACACAACTCAAATGGCTATGAATCCATTCATGACCTGAAATCTCTTTCTAGTACATGAAATTTTCTCTCGGGTTCATGCACTTAGCATTGATAGATTACTTCTAGACTACGGCAAAGTATTTTTGCTATGTAAATTTGGTGTCTGAGAAAAGAAGTAGATGGGCAAGATCTTCAACATCGATTCTTTTTTGTGAAGGCAAGGGATTGCTTGAACTTTGCCTCTATTGAGGTTGGATTTGTTACACAATTTGTAAGCCAAAAGTGAATAACTTGAGCCTCAACTTTGAAAATAAGAGAAGAATAATTTGGTCTTGTAGCAAAATAATTTTCACCCACATTTAACATTATTTGCATTTATAATGGACTCCCAGCCACACACTTTATCTAATGAAACTGTGCTTTTTGTAACACCATTTCTGCTATGTGAATGTGTTAGTTAAGGCAAAATACGTATGATTCATCAGCATACTGACATCTGAAAAAAAACCAAAAGCAAAACGAACAAGGAAATGAGACTTACCTTTCGCAACACTGTGCAATCCTTGCTCTGTCAGACTAGTTGAGTACCCTCCCATAGTTGGCATCCAAAAACTGCAGCAGATTGTCATTGGGTGCAAAATAATACACAAGAAAGCACTCGCCTCGGCCTATGGAACAACAAAAACCTCTAAACCTCACCACGCGAAAAAGTCTTGAGACCCTCTTGCAATTATAATTCCTCCGTCATGCAACTCATCTTATTGATGCCTTTGACGACTAAAAAAGACATGTCTCTTAATAACCCCCTTGTAAGCAGCATAATAGTTGTTTTTCCTCAACAAAATCTTTTCAAAGAAATACTGTGTTGCAGATTCAATCTCTTCAAGCTTAAATCTAAAGCTCTGGAAGCATTCACAACTTGTTCCTTCATATGCCAAAGGATTCCAACCATTTGAGTACTCTAAACTAATCAATAGTGAAAGATTTCCTTCCAAAATCTTTAGTTATTGATACTTAGTCTATTGTCAGTTGTCTCGTAAGCACTGCTAATCTTCTGTTTTCTTCTTCGAAATAATGAGAATGTGAAAACAACAATATGTTAAAATTGGCAACTAGGGCCAAATTATACTTAGATCTACTTAGTTGATGAAGATGATCATTCCATTGAATTCCTCTTTTCGAGATGACCAAAATCGACCTAAAGATCACCAAATTTGGATAAGGAAAAATATTTATTTATTTAAAAGAAATTCCACAAGACATAACCTTATTAAGGCGGGAAAATTGAAAATTTGAAATTCGAATTTTGCCGCAAGTGTTAAGATTGGCTTCACCTTTATAAGGAAATTTTTTTATATATATAGGGATCGCTCATCTTCATTAGAGATCATATTAAAAGAGTGCATTCAACTCTTGGGTTATTCTTTCTGAGGTAGCCACAACTTGGAGAAGCAAGGAGGACGTGATGTATTGATCTCCCATTGGTTCGAGTAGGAGCAGGCAACTAGCCACAGGTTTGAGGGAAAGTCCTGGGTGATGTTTCGTCATGGCTTTTGGGTGTGAATCTCTTCAAGAGAAGGTTGCATTCTTTTTGTGGAGCCATAGATCAGGACATTGGTTTAAAGGTGAGTTTTGGGGTTTATTTGTTCATGCTTTTTATTCTAGTTCGGGCCATAGGAAATGCTGCTACAACAGCTAGTATGAAAGCATGTGTTGAAGGGACGCATGACCTAATCTGAGTCCTTTACCCTAGCTGCATTCAAGGAGAGAGGGCTGCAATGTAAACAGATATTTTAACCCTCGTTTGTGAGAATATTATTATTACTAGTAGCATAGGACTGCTGTTGGATGCCTTGAAATGAACCGCAAGTCTTGGATCATTGTGGGACATCTTGTAAAGGACAACAAAGGGTACAATTCATTGGAATAAGGTTACTTGGTGACTATTAGGAACCCTAACCAGGCAGCAAGATTCAGGACTATTTTGAAAGGTAATTTAGCAAGTCTATTTTGATTCGTATTATTTTACTCTCTTTGTTGAACATTGGATATTGATAATAAGAAGAATTGATCAAGGGTTTTCCCTGTCTTAGGGTTTTTCCCTGGATTGTGCCATATCTTTGTGTTATTTTGTCTTGGCTTGTATTCTTCATTGAACATTTATGTTATTTCTGCAGTTACTGTCAGTAAGATGATAATTCATGTGTGGATTAATAAATGGGTTATAAGGAACATTGAAGTAACTGTATTATGCAAAGAACATGTTAATCAAAATTAACATGGGATCAGAGCCAAGTGAGGACAAGCCCAAGACTAGAGTGAATGTGATAGCAATCACTAAAATGAGTTTGTTTTGAAAGTATCCATGATCTCCTCCCTCTCTGAAGTTTGAACAAAATGAGGTAGACTATGAGTGCAAACTACCCAATTGATTTACAACAGAAGGAAGGATGGATCTCTGGCAGTTGCTAAGTTATTCATATGTAATGATATTTTAGGGTCGAGATTCCAGGACTATTTTAGGGCCAATGAATTTGGAAAATATGCAAGTTAGATGAATTATGGAACAACGTTAAGGTTTCTCAACACCTATGTCTCAGACCTCTCTCTCCTAAAGGTATAAGATTCATGCCATATGTTTCTACTCTACTCTCGGACAATGGTATGCTCCTCCATCATGGTATATACCTCAAATCGCATCTCAAAAATATTGACACTTCATCATTGGACGTTTTTTATCTGTTGAAGAACATCACCTTAATTAGTGCTCAAAGTGCCAAACTTTTCCAATGTATGCTTGAGGTATTTTCCCAAAATTTTGGAAGAAAAAAAAAACTATTTATTCCTGTTGTGGCCCTTGTACAGTCTTAAATATCTACGTGGAGTCCTAAAGAAAATATATGGGAGCTTGCAACAGTCACAACCTTGTCGATACTCAACACAACAAGCTCCAAGATGTGCACAAGTTCATGACATTCTTCCAAAGTTATCAAATTAAAGTCACAGTTTATATCTTTAGAAATCTCAACTTAATTCAGAGATCATATCTTGAAACTTTTTGGAGCTTACATGCATAGTGCCTGTTCAAAGGTCGTTTATGTTTTCTTTTATTTCAATCAATCTTGAAATATTCTCGTGACCTACTTTCTCTTCATCTATGTTATGCATAACTCTGTGGCAATTCTTGAAAGGTTAAATTCTAAAGCAATTCGTATCACTTGAGTATCATTGTGATATATAATTGGGTTGGTATATCTCGTTTAGAATAATTCAGTTATGAGCTTGAACCTGAGGTAGCAATTTCCTAGGCTAATACATTGAGTCTCCAAATTTGTAGACATATTGTATGCTCATTCGAAAATTTCTGTGGAGCACTTCAAGCTGAATCTTGAAGAATTATTGTCTGAGGGTTAACGTTCTGGTGATTTTAAAGGACAACCATCCATCCTTCAATAACTGATCTATGCATCAGATATGAAGCATGCATTTCATTAAGGTTGAATCTTCAATATTATTTTAGACAAATCTAATGTATGCAGTGAACAAAATTGCACAAATTTAAGGCTGAAAATTCAGTGATTGGATCTTAAACTCACTAAGATGAAGCCCCTTCCTCAGAAGCTTATACGACAGATTTGCAATTTTGTAAGGATGTGCATTTAAGGTATGATAGTACATTTACTGAAGAAACATTTAGGGTGATCTTCTAAGCCAATCATTCATGTCAAATCCAGATTTGATTGAGATTTCCCAAGGTTCAAAATTTGAATATTGATTGTATGTTGATCTGAAGCATATCAAAGGTACTAAATTTACAGTCAAAATATATAGTTGAAGGTTCGTTTGAGGTCTTTAAGGCTTCTCTTCAAGGTCATCTATATCAAGCGTATAAAATTCTAAAGTACACCTCTTACGGAAAGAAAAGTCAAAGAAAATCACTCTAAGGCAGTTTTGATGTGAATCACTTGGCACCTCCATACAGTCATGGATATTAGTAAATTTGAAGTACAACGGTGTATTCATCCTAAGAAGCATCACTAGTAGTAGCATTTGTTGAAATGGGAAAAAGTTCTAGTCCAAGTTTGAGAACTATGGTAAAGGTAGAATGGTCCGAGAGTTTTATGTTCTAATACAAATTCTAGCGTGTTACTCTTATGTGGTGTGTGCCAGTACAGTGACACAACAGGATCATTAAAAATATTGCTAGGATTTGCACTTCAGAGATCAGACTAGCTTGAATTGTGTAATGGCAGAGAAGGTTTTCTTGGATGAGGATGGTGCAAGTCCCTTGGTATCTTCATTAAGTCAGTAATACTTATGAAATCAGTAATATGGTTTTATTGATATACTGTTGTTGAGGTATGTCAGTTAAATGGACAAAACATGTGAGAGAGTTTACTTGTGCATTGCTGAAGTTTGGTAATTGAAAGTTTGTTGATATATTTGCAACATGATAATGTCTCATCTTAAAGATGAGGAGAAGATTGAAAAAGGTTGAATGTTCAATTGAAGTAAGTCTTCAGAGGGAGCTATGGAATCCCTGGCAGAATGGCTTGTCAACTCTTCTTGCCTATTGATTTTACAATAGAAATACCATGTCATAAGATGTTGATCTGCAAAATTCGGATGACTATGACTGAATGACCTTGATTAATACTAGGTTGCAGATAGCCCAATGGTTATGTTTTGGGCGAAGTTTCTTTTCTGATCTTTAGAGGGAGCTATGGTAGGTTTACAGCTATTGATGATGTTTTTCCATAGATAAAGATCCTCTCGATGTGAGAGGGGTTGTCTTAACCTTGTTTCACTTCTTCCGAAAGCTTAAAATTCTAATAAAATAGACAAGTTGCTGATCTGAATACATACAACTTGTGAAGGCTCTAATGCTCAATAAGATATCCATGTTAACTGTGATCTGTAGTACTCTGCCAAAATTGTTGGATTGGCATAATGATAAATGGAAAGAGCACTTCTAGATCCTATATCTCTTGGGATCCACCTTTATTTCATGAATGAATGAAGGACTAAATTTTTGGAGCACCGCTGAGGCTGAACGAATGATGCAGCTAGCATGGCCTATTATGAAGACATTTGAGTCATGTGAGAATGTGTTGGAATGCGCCACTTAACATCAGGTTCCACTTTATTTGATATGGCACAATGGGGAGCAATCTAGCTCCAACATTATAGGATGGATGTACAGGTTACCAACATCCCCTCAAAACCCCTTGGTAAGGATAGATTTAACTTCCTTCATAGAGAGAGGTTGGGTGTCTTGGAAAGACCCTAATATGAGGGTCTTGATTGAACATTGAACTCTGGGAGCTCCTCAGGGCCTGGGGTATTTCTTTGAGCTATAAATGACCCTAAGGTGGGTGGTTCACCTTCCCCTATAGGTGCACGGTGTACAGGGTGAGTGGTTCACCTTTCCCTGTGACAGCTAACATGAGTGTAGGATAAGTGGTTCACCTTCCCCTACATTTTCAAACACGTGTGTAGGGTGAGTGGTTCACCTTTCCCTATGTATTATGAAATATGCATAAGATGATTGGTTCACCTTCCCATACGACATATGAGCAGAATGAGTGGTTCACCTTCTCCCGTGGGTACCCCAGTGAGAGATGCATTCAGGAATCTGGTTGTGAAAATGTCAATGGGACTTGGTTCATCATTTTCCCCACATGTACGATGCTCATTCCCTACGATTGATGGTTGACATATCGATGGGATGTGGTCCATCATTTCCCCCATGTAGGATCCTTCCTACTATTGTTGGTTTGCTACATGTAGGATGTGGTTCTTCCTTTCCCTACTCTCAATGTTTTGCATGCATGTAGGAGGTGGTTTATCCTTTCCATACATGTGATTGTGATGTTTGTTTGTAGAATGTGGTTTCTCCTTTCCCTACATGTAATTATGATCAAGATGTGATATGGTGTTTCTACATCATCCTACCCATGAAGTCTGGGACTCATGGGAAGTACCTCTCATCTAGCCAATGAGGATAGAGACCATAGCACTACTGATGGATGCATTGTGTATTTTCATACTCTCTATGCTAGGATGCTTGGTTTTTATCTACTTGATCTGGGATCAATTGAGGTTCTACCTCCGAACTAAATTTTCTTAGTGAAGAATGGCAAGGTCTTGTGAATCACTATTAATCAAATCTTCTTTATTATTCACATCAGTGCTCAATAGAGCAGAGAAAATAAGACATAGATGGTTCATTATGGTTCATAATGGTAGGATGGAATGATGATCTATGACAGCAGATGGACTAGCAAGTGGAATTATCCCTAGTTAAGAGGGAGTGTTAAAATTGGCAACTAGGGCCAAATTCTACTCAGATCTGCTCAGTTGATGGAGATGATCATTCCATTGGATCCCTCTTTTTGAGAGGACCAAAATCGACCTAAAATCACAAAATTTGGATGAGAAAATTATTTATTTATTTCAAAAGAAATTTCACAAGACATAACCTTATTAATGCGGGAAAACTGAAAATTTGAAATTCAAATTTTTCCTCCAAGTGTTAAGTTCGACTTCACCTCCATAAGGACAAATTGTTATATATATAGGGATCCCTCATCTTCATTAGAGATCATCTTAAAAGAGTGCATTCAACACTTGGGTAATTCTTTCTGAGGCAACCACGGCGTGGAGAAGCAAGGAGGATGTGTTGTATTGATCTCCCATAGGTTGGAGTAGGAGCAGGCACCTAGCCGCATGTTTGAGGGAAATTTTGCGTGATGTTTCGTCATGGTTTTTAGGTGTGAATATCTTCAAGAGAAGGTCGCATTATTTGTGTGGAGCCACAAATCAAGTCACTAGTTTAAAGGTGAATTTTGGGGTTTATTTGTTCATGATTTGTATTCTGGTTCAGGCCACAGGAAATGTTGCTACAGTAGCTAGTATGAAAGCATGTGTGGAAGGGACACATGACCTAATCTAAGTCCTTTACCCTAGCTTCATTCAAAAAGAGAGGGACGCAGTGTAAACAAATATTTTAACCAACGTTTGTGATCATCTTCTTATTACTGTTAGCATAGGACTGTCGTTGGATGCCTTGAAAAGAAACCGCAAGTCCCATAGCATTGTTGGACGTCTTGTAAAGGACAGAAAAGGGTACAGTTCATTGGAAGAAGGTTACTCAATGATTGTTAGGAACCCTAACCAGGTAGTAAGCTTCAGGATTGTTTTGAACACTAATTTAGCAAGTCTATTTTGACTCATATTATTGTATTCTCTCTCTATTGAACATTGGATATTGATAATAAGAAGAAGTGATAAAGGGTTTTCCCCGTCTTGAGGTTTTTCCCTAGCTTGTGCCATATCTTTGTGTTATTTTTTCTTGGTTTTTATTCTACAGTTAAAATTTGTGTTCTTTCTTCAGTTTCAATCAATAAGATGATATTTCATGCATGGATTAATAAATGGTATTATAAGGAACATTGAAGTAATTGTATTGTGCAAATAACATGCTAATTGAAATTAACACAATCACACCCACAACAATGGCAATGCTTGGGGTTTTAAAGGTTTTAGAGAAATTTTGTCAACTTCTTGAGAAATCTGTAGATTCTAAGTGGGTCTCTATATTCCAATTGCCTTGCTACGGTAGATAAGTTAGGTCAACAATCTTCCCAGCTTTAATATTTTGATTTTTTTACTCATCTAGTTAAGTCAACTTTAATATTTTAGTTTTTAAGAGTTGAGTTAGGTATTGTAGTGTCCAAGGTTCATAAAAAGTATGCTACCTATTGTACCATGCTTTTTCAGTTGCCTTTGTGTGCATTTCCAAATTGTCTGCTAAGGAGTCGTGGAGGGTGTGAAGTTGTTTCACCAAAAACTATGTTGTCGGCCATGCAATTGTCAGCGCATCTGCCTGCACTACTACACAATTGTTTCTTGAATAGTTGCATGGAGAAAGAAGCTACTCAGTGTACAACTAACTGTGTGACCCCCTTTTTTAGTCATTTCATTTATTGGAAGGGGCGAGATCCCCTAATGCTTAAAATGAGATTGAATGGCTTTCATTACGTTTCCATCTAAGGCAAAAGCTTATGTGTCAACCATGTATTGAAATGAGGAAAGCGAGTCTCTTTTCTCTCTTGTCAAAGAGAGATCTGCTTTTGTCAAAAGCATGAAGTTTTGTCTTTAGTTCATTTATAACCCTGGATATCTTTCCGCTTTCCTCTCCCAAAATTAGGTGCCACTGATGACACCACTATTTCTATCCCTTCATAATCAATGACAAATAGGTTGTTGAGTGAGTGCTTCCCAATTCATTGATATTTTCTCGATTTGATTCCCCATGTAGCAACCCGCTACGACAATTGATGACCTTTGCTCTTGTCATCATGAATCCAGCAACCCCCTATGGAAATTGATGGCCTTAATTGTTTGAGGCATAACTTTGTTTGAGTCCCTCGAGAAAATACTTATGCTCTATCACCCTTGGCAATGGTTTGAAACAACTCGGTTCATCCTGGGTCAATCCCTAACATAAGTGATAAGCGATTTTCCAATTTATTAACATATAGAATTTTTTTTCTCTATATTTTAACTTTTGCTGAAATGAATATTTATTCAGCTTCTTTGAATTTATTTTGTAAATCGCTACCAGCTCTTCATGAAATATCAACTTTGTTTGTTTAAAGGTATGGCTTAATCGACTTGTTCAACAATCCATTACATTTTTTGCAAGTTTTTACTCTCAGAAATACATATAATTATTTTGTTTGAGGATGCTTCAGATAGAAATTTGATATATTTGGTTTTAAATTTTGAGAGGCTTATTTTTGTCCAAAATTTACTATAATAATGACATTAAATTGATTTTTCAACTCATTTTTGAGGTTGATACATTCTTACTTAGATTAAGTCTTCACTATAGAACTTGACATGCAAGCGATTTTCATTTGTCCAAATTCCTAGGGATTTTGTCCATTTGTCTATAATAATTGATCTTTATCGAGGAGCTACGCCTTTTAATCACGATGATAGGAGGATCGCCCCTCATCCCTATGAGAGATGGATATCATGATATTGCAAAATCATTATTGGGTGGTAGGATTTTTACTTTTGTTTTATAATTATATGCTACAGCTTTATGAGGCAGCTTCACCTTGTGCTTTTATCTTTTTACCGAGTAATACCATCGCCACATGTTGTACTTTTGTCTTGCAGAAGAAAATCTGAGTTTGTTAGTTTATTTGGAGGAGACTTGAGAGCTGATTTTACAACCTTTAAGGCTCCCACATCATTTTTATCCTAATAGGAGTTATTTTTAATTTAGATGGTTTACCTGTCCTTTAATAGTGCCCATCCATGATAGAAATCATTACTTCTCGTTTAATGGCGAGGAGTAGGAGAACCCATCCATTGCAAAAATTTTATGGGGAGGCTTTGAAATTTGTTATGGATGTTTCGTTTAGTGGCCTAAGTATTGCAATCATAAAGATGTATATCTATTTTTGACCTTATGCGATTTTTGGTGTATTGGATAACTTTTAGTGAATTGCCAATTACTTTTTCAGATAGGGATATGAGATAGGCATATAACGTCACACCTTGCAAGTAATTTGTGTCTATTATTATATGAAATGATGGAAGGAAAAGACTTGAGTTGGAGCTTTCATGCATTTCACGTGTTCATTGAGTGCTCCATTCATTACCATACTTGGATAATCCACCTCGCTTACTAGTACAACCTTTGAATGAACCCATGTCTAACAATGATTTGTGTTAATGAATAGGTAAGGGCTCAAAATCTAGTTCATTCATATACTCTCAAGAATTCTAAATGAAAATGCCTCAAAAATAGGCCATCATCTGGCAAAAAGTCCCCTGGAAGTCAGTCGTATCCTTGCTGCAACTTGTTCAGAAGTAAAAAAAGATGACCTCATGGTGTCAACTATGGAGGATGAAGACAACGCTCCTTTTAGAGTAGAAAAATGGCACTTGAATTGTGATAACCACTGTGAATATATCAAATCTCATCGTTTCCAATGAAATTCTGGAGGGTTTATCGGGTATATAGAGTTTTTCTATTGTGCATGTGAAGGATGGGAAATTATCAAGTACATAGTGTTGGTTGTGTGGCTTTTGGCATTTTTTTCTATGCGCCCCTACGCATTTACTAGCACGAGGAGAATAAAAAAAAAATTGATTTTCGATACATAGTGTTGGTTGTGTGGCTTTTGGCATTGTTATCTATGTGCCCCTACATGGTTGCTAGGGGCGAGGAGAATAAAACAAATTGATTTCTGATACATAGTGTTGGTTGCGTGGCTTTTGGCATTGCTATCTATGCACCCCTACATAGTTACTAGCATGGGGATAATAAAACAAATTGACTTTCGGTACTCTAGAGAGAAGGAAGTTGCAAGAATTGGAAGACAAGGGAGATTTGGAAGGTCCAAACAAAATAGCTGGTTGTATACTAAGCATTAACCCGAAGCTGGAATGTGGCTAGTGGGAAAGTGAACTTTATCTTCCTCTCCACCCAGCCCATACTCCCAGAGGGAAAGTAACATTCTTGCCCAATTCAGCTATTAAAAAAAAATCTTATTTCTGAACTCAACCCTTACTGAAAATAGGCCTCATCACCGAAGTGTGGGATCCATACACCATACTTAATATTTCCCATTATTAGAAGGACCTCCTTCAGGCAGACTCACGTTAAAATAGGCTTTGGTGAAGTAGGTAGGATCCTTTCAGACTAGACTCAGGTTAGGCAACAGGACCCCAAGGCAGTATTCATTAAGGCACATTTTTTGTGAAATAGGTCGTGACACTGGATAGTCATTCTTATTAATGATATAAAAACAAGATTACCCCCACCCCATCGTGAAAATTGTCGATTTCTGCACCGAAAGAATGCATGCACTAGCCAAATAGCAAGCAACATGAGGTAAGGATATCAATCATTGAATAATGATAAATGGAAGCTCATACTAATGAATCTTACTTGTTGATTAAATAGAACAGGTGTGTGTTGGTTTAGTTTTTCTTGATCATCTATTTCAATATTGTCGAATTGTATTCATGCCCTGATAATTGTGTTCATGCCCAAAGTATTAAATTGGCACAATTGTGTTCATTCCCAGGGTATTAAATTGTGCCAGCTCAACCATATGTCCTCCATTTAAAATCAAATATATGTTCTATATCTTCTATGTAATATTTTTTAAAATTAGAATTTAATCTTTTTTATCATGGCATTGTTGAAATTTCCAGAAATAGAAAATATGTATACTCAAATATATTCATATTTTAAAAACTGTGATAATCAATGTGATTTGGATTCCATTTGTTGCCCATTTTCACTTAGCCGCAATTAATCTTTCCATTTTTGGAGGTGTGAACCATTTTGCAGACTATAGTGATGTTCTAATAAGGGCTTATACATGGGTACAACAAACATTTAAATGATAGTACATACCTAAAAGAAATTTTTGCTTCAGATGTTCTGTGCTCCACATGATTCAAAAGCTTCAAAGTAAGCTGCTACACGGACTAAAGAATTCAATGTCACTGAGTCCATGTTGGATGAAGTAGTATGGGAGCAGCTTAGCGCTTCCTTATCCGAGAATACATCCTCTACGAGAATATATCCTCTACGGTAAGCAAAGGTCAAGATAGCAGAAGGCTCTGGCTTGTGGAAAACTAATTAGGAAGCATTCATGACCTTCACAACAATCAACAATGAGCAATACAAAGAGATAGACCATCACAACCAAGATATCCATAGCCTACGAAAACAACAATAGATGAGGCAGTATAAGTCAATCAATGGTAGTAGATGCAGATGGTAAGCGATGTCAGTAGATGAATACAATCAAGCGGTGACAGTACATGCAAATAGCCATAGTTTTGTCTTGACGAGTGGTCAAGCGGTGCTAGTGCATCAGTTTTGTCTTGACGGGTGGTCAAGAAATGCCTGTGCATGCAGATATTTGGTTCTACTTCGTTATTTTTCCTCATTCGCATTAATGCCTTGACCTAATGCTACCATTATTACTAATTTCGTCACTAGTTAGAGAAGCCACATCAATGCCTCTGAGCGCCAAGACTACTATGAGCGAAATTCTAAGAGCATGGATGGCATTGATCAAAATTTATGAGTGGCTTTCCAAGACAAAGTTAGAAAACAAATACCTAATAAGCATGGAATTATGTTTGAGCCCTAAGTTTCACCAGCTCCAAACATAAAATCCACTTCAGGAGTGTCTTGCTCTTCTACTTTGTTGCTAGGAACAGGTTACATATCTGATTTTCCATTTCTCTTAACATAACAAGATGCAAACATTTGGCATATTACAATAATTGTGTGTAGAAGTATGGCATGTCAACATAATTAGCTGCAAAATCTTTGGAAACCTAGGAAAGGCAAGACAGTTTCCATGTTAATGCTCTTGAAATTCTTTTCATATATCTAGGTTTTTGTAGATGGATATCTTAAAAGAAAATTCAACAACAATAACATGGAAAATGTCTTGCGTTCTTGGGGGGTTGGGGTGCTGGACAATTTTTCCTCTGATAGTGTAAAATAATTTCTCTATGATGAATTGGTACATTATGAGGAAAATTTACATTATAACTCCAGCTCAGGGATTCACCATATAAAACTTGGTACATTATGATTAAGAAATTTATCTAAACATAACCAGCAGTATAAATTTTAAGGTAATCCCCACTAACTATTATGTTGGGAAAAATTCAGATTGCATAACATAATAGACTACTGATTCAAAAAGTTATTGAAATTTAGATGGGCATCTAGCTAGGTCAGTTCAAAATGGGATTTGAACCGACATTCAAAAAGCAACAAAATTGGGTTCTTGCATACTTACTTGTTCCAGATGGATTTTTCAGTTGGCATGGTAATTGGGCTCTTTGGCAGGAATTGATGGAATGAAATCCAACGGTGGTCCTAATGGAACTGCTCCATTCTGTGCCTAATTCCTACCATGGATTTCCATTATGAATCCACTGGAAAGCAGTGCGTCTTCTTCCCAGGAATTTTTTTTGCATTTGAATCAAGAAATAAGAAATATTGGAACTGGATATAAACAAAATCTACACTTTGGGGCAATCCGACTTGATTATAAATTTGTGATAATCGAATCCTGCTACCTCTTCGTCCAAGGTTTATGGATTGTTGTTCAGGGAAAATGGGGGTTTTCATGGCTCTAAACTTGGCGGAAGAAGCTCCAAGGCAGTCTTTGACAGTGGCAGTTGCTGAGGAGAATATGGAGAAAAAATTGACAGTAAGAGCAGTCGAGGATTTGCTACAGTGTATATCTTCTTCCTGTGCAGTGTGCGCTATTTTGTATATTTGCTTCCCGCTCAATGTGCCCTCCTCTTTGTGTTTGTATATTTTCTTTCCACGCATTGTGCTCTTTCACGTGGGCTGGAAATGAGTGGGTGTACAGAGTTGTAATGAGACCGTTTTTGAGAAGTTTAATGTAAAAACTATGTTTCATGGGTACATTGGTACTTGGGTTTAAATATTTCTTTTATATTTTTAAATATATAATTTAATTTTTCATTCTAAAAAAAATTATATATAAAAAAGATAAATATTTTTAAATTTATAGTTGTGATGAATTAATAAATTAAGATAATGATAAGTATCTTGCGTTTAAATATTTAATTTATATTTTTAAATATATAATTTAATTTTTTATTGTAAAAAAAGTTACATATAAAAAGATAAGTATTTCTAAATTTATAATTGTGATGAATTAAAAGGTTAAAATAATAGTAGGTATTTTGGGTTTAAGTAGTTAATTTCTACTTTTAAATATATGATTTAATTTTTTATTGTAAAAAAAAATATATATAAAAAAGATAAGTATTTCTAAATTTATAATTGTGATGAATTAATAAGTTAAAATAATGATAGTTTTAATTGTGATCTAATGTGGGTGTGTATAGGACATTTCAAGAGAAAGTAATATTTATTTATAGCTTTCTTGGTGTCATAAAGATGACAAATTCTTTCAACGCATAATATTTTAGAAGTTGTCCAATGCTTTATTAGTCTCTACAAAGGGAGGGCTCTAGTAATCAATTTGTATGTTGACAACTATTAGTTTAGTATTGACTTGCAATGTTCAACTTTGAAAAATAATATTTATTTTTCAATATTATTAGGAAATTTTTCAAACATTTGATTGGACGGTAATTTGGCCTTATTACAGCCTTTAGAGAAGATAATGTTATGTGGATTCACTCACATATTTTATGCCATAATTTATGGATATGGTTGTAATATAAATATTGTGTTATTTTTAGATATTTTTGTAGTGATTTTTCAATCTTAAGCTTTGAAGTAAGTAAAAAACATATTTACCATCATTTACTTCCCATCATTTAAGAAAGTCTATGCATAAAAAATGGATAGGAATAAGATGTAACTAAACATATTTACTAAGACTTATCAATACTTGTGTAGGCGTAAAATTGTAAATGTGTAGACTTACTAGTGGTTGCTACCCACCAAAATTTATGCAAGTCCATGTGTTTTAGGAGCATACAGAGCAGATGGCAACATTGGACCGAATGCACTATTTACAATGCCAAGTCCGGAAGAGATTGGTAGTGGTTTGGCGAGGCCAAAATGATCAACTCACTCATGAGAATGTAAAAAATATGGACACTTTGTTGGCGCACTTTGCAGGGCACGTTCAATGTGACTTTTCTCCTCCACCGCCTCCAGGAACATCCCCGGACAACCCTGCATCCATCACGTCGCACGACTAGTATGCTATCTGATGTTCTTTATGTTTTATATGTGTTTAGGTGCCTCTGGCCCAACCGTTTATGGAGAATGTCCCTAGTCACTCTTTTGTATTTTTGTCATCTGGTGCAAATTTTGGTCAACAAACTTGGTTGGGGTGAGACCACCTATTTTGTACGTTGCATTATGTACTTCTTTTTTCCTACATGAATAGAACATTGACTTACAAAAAAACAAAGGTTCATACAACATTAAAAAATTTAATTAAGGTTCATACCTAAATTAATAAAGGTTCATACTTATTTACTAAATAGGTCTATAAATATATATTTTAGGTTTATCTATTTAGTATTTATCTAATGCAAATATGACGATTTAATACTAGATTTAAATGAGCTCATACTTTTAACATAAATCAATGAAGTTTAAAAATTAAACTAATTTATGGCCAAAGATTACACATAAATATAAATATTAATTTGGCTATCTAAATATTATCTTTACTAAAATTACAATGAAGGCGTTAGTGTAAAGTAGATGGATGATACATGTAATTATGTTAATTGTAGATGAATCCATTTGTAGTGTTAAAATCTAGAGACAAAGGGATATTCAGAATTTTAACACTGTAAATTCAGAGACCCAATTGTCTCTAAATTTCAACACTGCAAATGGATTTAGAGACCCCTGTAGTGAAATGTAACACTTCAGTATCAAAATTGCAATTTTCTATTTATAGAGTGACACAACTAAAAATTACTCACATAAATGACTAATTCATATACTTGTTGTACTTGTTATTTGGTCATGTTTTGATTCTTGGACTATAATATTCATTTACATTAATCATTATTAATTTTGTCACTTATTATCTAGTCATATATTTTAATCCTAGACTAAAATAGTCATTTAAGTTAGTCACTTTTATTTTAGTCACTTATTATCTAGTCATATATTTTATCCCTAAACTAAATTAGTCATTTAAGTCAGTCGTTTCTAGTTTATTCACTTATTATCTAGTCGTATATTTTATTCCTAGACTAAATTAGTCATTTAAGTTAGTCATTTTTAGTTCGGTCACTTAAAATTGCTCAAATTTAGTAGTAATTCACTTAAAATAATTGTGGTGACTAACTTTTTTAGTCACCTAGTCATTAATTTCATCATTTTTTACTAGTGACAGAACCCCTTCCATTCTCTCTTGGTGGATGGAGTTCAGAGAAACTACTATAAGCCAAAAACTAGTTTCAAGGTCATTTACCTCAGGAACTGGGCAACTATTTGTCTCTGATAATATTTTGAATTGATGCTAGTAGGCTCTATGGATCAACGACACCAGAGCTTTGTCATTCCAAGAGCCTAGACTATATCTCGTTGTCACTGAATCAGTTTAAAACTTGCATAGAGGATAGTTTCCTAGAGTGCATGAGTTTTACGGACTTGTTATAGCTATCAACGAATATGTGTTGAATGAGAGATAGTGAAATGGTTTCTTCCAGTTATGAATGGTGATCCGAGCACGCTTAAAATCCGTTTGGGATGGGAACAATTATTCTGGTGGATTCCTTGGCTATATTTCAATTCATTTATTCAATTATTTAATATGAATATTCTGCCGCAAATATCTCTGTCAATCACGAGTTAAATGTAAATCTTCTTACTACAGACTAGAGGGCAGGAGCTTGAAAATATGGGGAAAAAAACCAACATCAAAGTAAATATTAAGGTTAAAACCTTTTTTTTTCACTCAATAACAATTCATTCATTTCTACTCTCTTGTTAGGATTACACTTCACCATTAAGATTGTCAACACACTTCATCCAAAATAATATCACTGCCCTATGTTAGTTATATAGAAAAGCTATAGAGTTTGAAGTAGAGAACCAGATCTTGAGGCAGTTACGGTTGATCAAAAGGCACACACAAAGTCTTGGTTGCCCCAATTTCTCCTTTTGTTTTTGCTTTCACATCCTCCTCAACATCCTGAAGGAACCAATTTTTCATATAATTCCAAAAATTCAGGATTGACTCATTGATTACTCTTCTGAGTGTTGCATTATCACAAAATAAAATAAAATAAAATAGTTTTGACACCGTATTCAAGTAATATGCAGGCCCAACTTGGTTACATTAGATGACAGAAATGAACTAAGTTTATGGCATCCTCGAATATAATTCAAAGAATTTAATAAACCACAATTAATTTAGAATATAATCATACAATTAGGGTATTTTATGTCTAGCCAATATCAAACTAGACCAAATTTTATCAAGCATGAGAATTGCAACCCAAATTATGTTAGCCAGGAAAGTGCTAAGGAAAATAATGTGTATTAAAAAACTTTATACTTCATGTTATTTTTGTGTATGTGTGTTATTTCCATGCCATTAATCAATATAAGTCTATTATTCATGGACTAGAAGGATAACGAATAAGTAGATATTAACTCCCCAGCCTATAAATGTACTTAGTACGTATTTAGTACACTAGAAATATTTTATAATAAATATAACTTTTATCTACCAGTACCTTATGGAAACTTCAATGCTTTGTGTATGTGGACTCAAGCTTTCATTTCATGAAAATCATCTACGTTTGTGTAGTAATACATCACGTTGTTGGAACTTGGAAGTGTTATGGTTCCTGCTAGTACAGTTGATGTGCACTCTTTTCTATCAAAAATGTTTTCCTTTGCAAACATACAAAACTATAGGATTTCTCATTAACATGATGCATGATTTCAATTATATATTTTCCTGGCAGAAGTGTTATAAAAAATATCTTGATATATCTAGTTAGCAGATACAACTCCTCCCCTCCTTGGATTTGTAAGGTTCAGATTCCAAATACTGTATTTGGCCCAGATGAGTAGATGATCCATACTCAGTACAAGCCTTACATGCATCTGTGTATGATCCATATGGACTATATGCTGGATACAGTCTGCACAGAACTTCTAAAACCACATAAAAAAAATAAAAAATAAAAGAAGATCTTTATATGTTCCAACATTATATATATATATATATATATATATATATATATATATATATAAGATCATTGTGTATGCTGTATAAAACTATATCCAGCACAAGATATTACTGTATGCATTTATGTCACTTGATATGTTAAATGACATCCAATGTTATAGTCGGAGTTAGTTGCTTTTGGGGTCTTACAAATATATCACCTATTATGATTCATTGTATGTGATATGTATTGTTACTCTTACCGCTCAAATTGTACATTAAAATTTTGAAGTGGTGAAAGCTCCAACCCACACCATACAATCTGAGTGGAACCTTAGCAAAATCACTTTCCCTCTTCCTTGCATTGACTAGTGTTTGATCCTATCTCCAATCTACTAGCAACTCTAACTTTTATGCTTTAATATCCTTAGTATTCCTGAAGAAAGCGTCTATGGTTGGATAACTTGTGAAATGGCTTATAGATAGAGCATTTTTTCCTTCTTCATTATGCTAGCTATTAGACCATTTCTCCTGTAGGCTATGCCATTGGTGACCATTACTTGCCACACGAAATTATGTTTTTTACTAAGGCTACCTTTGCTACGAGGGCTAACAGTTACAACGGTTAGACATGCCTATCTTCAAAAGCCTTGAGATAGCTTCAACAACTGTAGTATATCCTCTTCCAATTCCTTCCAAATTCAATTCTATACTTATCCCAATTTACGTCTTTAAATTATCTATTTTAGTAGCTTACAAAAGTGTACTCTGGAAACACTAGAATAATTTCTCAATAAACAAATTTCCACCATCTAAAAGCTTGTCGTTCTAGAGCACTAGATCTAAATAATATTTAACAGGTTTTAAACCAAATACCCTCTGAGAAACAATAGTGACAAGAGTCAAATCAAATCAACATACAAACACTAAATAAGAAAGACAAATATATGAGAAATACTCATGAGCATGATAAACCTTCTGTAAAGATGATTATGCAACTTAATATCCCACAAAACATTGGATATCAATAAGCATAAGGCTAAATATATAATATAATATGAAAAGGGTTGGGACAAAAAGCTCACACCAAAGTATTGTTAATAATAATAATAATAATAATACAAACCTAAGTAAATATTATACACTAACATCCCTGCTTGATGCAGGAGCATCAAGGCCAGTTTTCGTTTTTTAATTATGTAAGAAAGGGGGGTGTGACATTTTAATTATTTTATTAATTAATTTGTTATTTTTAAATAAAATAGGAGATAAATTATAAAATTGAGGATTTTGTATATATTTTTTTAATAATTAAAAGGATATGAGAGAAAATATAATTAGGTAGCAAATTTAGGGAGTAGGAATTCTATGTACGGGACTTTGTTGAGTCCACACCTAAAATGAATTTAAATTAGATTTAGTTGAGGATTAGGTGGAGAGATTTTTGGAATCAATTAAATTCATTATTTGTGTATAAATGTGAGTTTTTTTGTGAGGGAAAAAAATATAGTTGAAGAACTGAGATAGTGAGGAGTTGAGTGATTGAGGAGAGGTTTGAAGGGCCAAGAGCCCGAGGCCACCCAATGTAATATTTGGCCATAGAATTTTGATATAGTTAATGGAGTTGATTTGCATGGCTCTTTCTGCCTTCATGTAAATTTGAGCTGAATGTTTTTTTTTTATGGTTTTATTTTATATAAAATTTGAGCATTTTCATAGCGAGTCGAAGGAGTTGAATTTTTATATGCCAGGATCTGCTTTCTAGCAGAATTACTGCATCATTTTGGTATCAGAGCTTACATTAATGATCGCTGGTTGTATCGACGTGGAGAATACACCTTGAAATTTCAAGATAGTGTCTGGACAGAGAGATTGAAACAATGTGAGACTATGTCTGCAAAGAGCATTTTGATATGAAAGAACACCATGAATTATGGATGGTGTTAACAAAAGTGGAGAGAATGCCTTAAAGTGCATAAACGCTACGATGTATGGATGGTCGAATGACAGATTTGGAAAGCATAACTAAGTCATAAAGGGCCCACAGTTTGGGTTGAAATTTTTCGCTCAAATTCATGATAACCACGATGTCAAATGCGAGTCGGTTGATCAAATGATATATTGTGAAGGTCGAAATAAATTATGGATCAACAATGATTTTAAAATTCATTGAAAAGCTACGCAAGCTGATTACGTTATGAATTTTGATGCATGCCGCAGGTAATTATTCCTTCTATAGTGTATTTTCATATGAATATGTTCTAATTTTTTCTGAGTTGATGGGATTGACTATAAGCTAGGAAAAAGAGTGTGATTATGGCGTAGCCACAGCCATAGGCCAATGTGAATGTGTTAGTT
Organism: Pinus albicaulis; assembly: GCA_034641835.2. Lineage (NCBI taxonomy): Eukaryota > Viridiplantae > Streptophyta > Pinopsida > Pinales > Pinaceae > Pinus > Pinus albicaulis. The sequence goes on from CM076569.1 coordinate 733,569,769, forward strand.
GCTGTATGATGGAAGGAATGCCGTAGTCAATATATCTGGAGTCACCAGCAAACACTTATATATTACCATGGATGTTGAATGGATGAAGTCACATCGTTTGAGAGGTAAATTTGAAGTGCTTTTATAATGTGTTTATAGAACCGTGACAATAAGAGATTTGCAGGCCAGCATACAATGGAGAAACCATGAATTGAAACATTGCCATTGCTGGGAATTGACAACACCACATTTTTGTTGGGGTTGGTTCCATTGTAGGGAGCATTTCTGTCTTGGAAATATTGTGTATCCAAAGCCGTAGTGACCACGCCATAGGCATTACATGGTAAGGTTTGAAATTTGTTGAGATATGAATTGAACCTTGTTAACACTATATGCATTGGTCGAATCAAACGAATTGTATGGATCATAATAGCTGACCAGACCTCCATATAGCCATCAACTTTTGGGCATGGAAGAAGTGCCATTTCTATTGAATTGTCACTACTCGTTGCATACGTATGGCAAGTGAGAGAGTGGATAGCCATTAACTTAATTAAAGCAGCATTAAAGTTGTTGAACGCAAAAATGTTGTTAAAAGGGATAGAGGGTAGCTGATGAGTGGACACAGAGCTTGAAAACTGATTGTGGAGCTACAGGGATGTGGCTTTGATCGATTTTCTTGCAGAGCAGAAGTTAATGAAACAACAATTTATTAAAATCTAAAGGTCAGTTGTATAAATTCTGCAGGTTCTTAACTTTGGTTAGTGCCTTAATTAAAATGTTTTGGTGCTGTATTTCAATAGATATTATTAATAATTGAAGTCTGTCTGCATGATTTTTAAAGGTCTACTATTATATTCCAAGAGGTCTTATTAAATGCTTGTAATATATCTGAAGGTTTGGATATATTTCAAAGACACTTTATTAAAGTGTTGAAACTCGGATATATGATGAGAAAGGATTGAAGCTAGTTTTAGTTGCTTTAGATATATATATATATATATATATATATATATATACATGTCTACATTGAAGTGGCATAGTGGAAGCAAGGTGGCCTATAACTCATAGGTCCCAGGACAAAGAGAAGACAAGCGCAGAAGGAGAAGTTGCATTTTGATGAATGACAAATGTGAAGGATTGCGGGGAAGTTGATTAAATGAAGTCCACACATGAACAGATGCAGTTCACAAAGGAAGGGAAGATGACTTTTGATAGTCATTTTCAGAGATCTGATGAAGAGTACAAGTGTGAGAAGGCTAAGGTAACAATTCACCTTGAATTGTTAATGAAATTGTTGCAGGAAAATGTGAGTAACCAGACACATGGTTGGACCATGAGAAATAAGGTGAAGTGGAAGAAGCTACATGCAAAGAGGGAAAAGCAGGTAAACATATAGTTGATGGAGGAGATGAGGAAGCTCGAGAATATGTTGAGTTGTGAAGAACTCAGAGAGGTTGAGTTAAAAATGGATGTTTCCATTTGTGGCCCAAAATATGGTGAAATTATGGGTGAAGAGATCAGTGAGGAAGATCTCATGAACTATTGGGATAGTTCAGAAGCATCTAAAGATGTGTTTGTAAGAGAAGTAGGTGAGGCTATGAAGCCTTGCAATTTTTCTCACTGTTTATGTATGTTTGCAGGATGTGCAAAAGATGGTGAACAATCTGATGGAACTGTCACAAAGGAGAATGAAATTATTGAGCTAAAGTCTAGTAGAGAATTCCTTTCAGAGAAGGAATGTTTTGATTGGTTACAACAGGAAGAAATGAAGACAGAAGGGTCTTATGGAAATATTCAGCATAATATTGAAGCGAGGAAAGAAGGACCATGTGATGATCGGTCAACAGCAAATGAAGGTATGGAAATTTTTGTAAAATTTCCGAGTTCTACTCCAGTTGAGATTGTTAAGTTATATAGAAAGTTACATCTTCAAAGACAAGAGTTGGAAAAGAAGAGGACCTTTTTTCAGGGAAAGTTGTTGAAAGACACAGAACAAGGAAACATTTCTCAAATAGATAATGTGGAGGAGGGACTAGCTGATAGTCTCATGGAGGATTTAATTCAACATATTGATGTGCTGATGAAAGAAGAAATTTCAAAGCATCATATTGAAATGTTGCCAGCAGTGGAAGGGGCACTGAAGCATTATGTTTTTTATTCTAACAATTGTTTTGTGAGTACAGGTTTTATTGCAGATGCTGGAGAAAATCTATTAGATAGAGAAATTGAACTGATGAGGCAGATGATGATGAAAGTATCCCGGAAGAAGCCAGCAGTTGTAAAACAAAGAGGAAGCAGCAAGAGGAAGACAACAAAAGATTGTGAAAGCATAGCCAGTGGGGCAATGCAACATAAAGTGTGGAAACTCGGAGAAGAACAACAAACAGAAGCAGCGACAAGTGGAAAGTTGCAACATAAGATATGGGATCCAGGCAGACAAAGATCCGAACACATGATCAGGCGATCATGATTAATTTCAGCCTTGGGAGTCTGATGCAGGAGCATCAAGGCCAATTTTCATTTTTTAATTATGTAATAAAAGGGGGTGGGACATTTTAATTGTTTTATTAATTAATTTGTTATTTTTAAATAAAATAGGAGATAAACTATAAAATTGAGGATTTTGTATATATTCTTTTAATAATTAAAATGATATGAGAGAAAATAGAATTAGGTAGCAAATTTAGGGAGTAGGAATTCTATGTACGGGACTTTTTTGAGTCCACACGTAAAATGAATTTAAATTAGATTTAGTTCAGGATTAGGTGGAGAGATTTTTGGAGATTTAATGTCCTTGAGGCTAAAGATATAGCCTATGAGATAGAATTAAACTCACATAGTCAACTTCCTTCCCTTTCTGTTAGGTTTGAGGAGAATATATTCTACCAAAAGTTTCCGGGACTTTTTTTATCCCTTTGAAACTCATGGTTTTTGTAGGAGAAAAAAAAACTTCCTTTTTATATTAAGATAAAAAAAACATCCAGTTACATCAACCATAGTTCAAGTGTGTTTTACTTCATCATTTCCTGGCGTTTCATACAATAATTCCCAATATGTCTAAAATTTAGAAAAGCATGTTTATGGAAAAGGACAAAAAAGTGCCAAGGATTTATCTATGATGCTTCTAAATGAGAGATATTATGTGATTACAATGTTGTAACAGATAATTCTCTGCCCATATGATAGATGAATTGATATGTCTTTGAATCTTGTGTAACCAGCTCCAAAAAGAGAAGAAAAGAGATATCAACGCCTTATAAATGAGCCACTTCGAGGGGGCAACCTCCAATACATTACATAAATTAAAAATTCTTGGATGATACAATTTACAAAACCTCCTTTCTATATATAGGAGTCCATGGGGCCATAATGTAATCCTAGTGGGCCACAATGTAATCCTAGCCGACCTAACAATAATAATTTAAGGGCACAATAATAACAAAATGGGGGTTACAAGGGTACAATAATAATAATAAAGGGGTTACACTAATAACAATAAGGGACTATACTGGTAATATAGGGACCTAACATGCCCCTCTCCTTCAAAAAAGTGTTGTCCTCAATGCTTGAGTAGCTCTGGGTGCTTCTGTATAAAATTCTCATCCTCCCATGTAGAATCTTGAGTGGGTAAGTTCTTCCACTTGATGAGATACTCTGAAATTGATCGATTCCGTAGCTATCGAGTTCTTATTTCCGTGACCGCTTCAGGTGCTAATATGATTTTTCCTTCCTCATCAAGTTCTGGAAATGTTGTTTGAACTGGAAGATTTTCACCTATAACCTTCTTTAAGCATGAAACATGGAAAATTGGATGCACTCGTGAAGAAGCAGGAAGCTCCAATTTGTATGCCATAGTACCAATCTTTTGCAACACCTTGTAAGGACCATGGTACTTTGGCGATAATTTATTATCCTTCTTAGCTTGCTTGAGGGACATTTGTTTGTATGGTTGTAGCCGTAAAAATACCCAATCTCCTACATCAAAACTTCTCTCGCTGCGATGTTGATCTGCCTGTTGTTTCATTCGATTTTGTGCCAAATTCGGGTTATCCTTTAAGAGTTGGAGAACTTCTTGCTGATGCTCGATGTGATCTTCCACTGCTTGAACCTTCGAATTTTCCCTTAAAGATGATGTGATCGATGGTGGATGATATCCATAAAGTGCCATAAATGGGGTCATTTTTGCTGCAGTATGGAAGGAAGTGTTATACCACCATTCAGGAAGAGGTAACCACTTGACCCATTGTGTTTGTTTATCAGATACAAAACAACGAAGATATCCTTCCAAACATTTATTTACTATCTCATTTTGACCATTAGATTGAGGATGATAAGATGAGCTATGAGCTAATTGAGTACCCAAACAAGAAAATAACTCTGTCCAAAAATTTCCCGTAAAAATGGGATCTCTGTCACTCACAATAACCCTTGGGCTTCCATTTAGCTTTTGAATTCTGTCCACAAATGTAGTAGCAACTGTACTTGCTTTAAATGGATGAGATAATGCACAAAAGTGTGCATACTTGGTAAGTTTATCAACCACCACCATGATGACATTCTTTCCTTTGGACTTAGGTAAACCTGTGATAAAATCCATTGAAATCTCCTCCCAATGTTGACTTGGAATGGATAAAGGTTGTAGAAGTCCCGGGGTCTTAATTGTCTCCACTTTATTCTGCTGGAAAACCAAACATTCCGCCACAAACTTTTGAATATCAGATTTAAGTCCATCCCAAAAAAAATCTTTCTTCACCCTGTGGTAAGTTTTTAAAAATCCTGAGTGTCCTCCTAAAGGAGAAGTGTGCAATTCCAAAAGAATATTTTGTTTTAGTTGGGAATTCTTACAAAGATATAAGCGATCTTTGTACCATAAGGAATCATTTTTCCAACTAAATGTATCAGATGTACTAGGATCTTGCTGCAACTTTTGAATGAGTGTCCATACATCTTTGTCCTTCTTCCATTCATCTCTTGCTTCGGTTATCCAATGTGGTTGGATAATAGAAATGGCACAAAGCAATGCTTCCACCTCTTCATTCTTTCTTGAGAGTGCATCTGCAACAACATTAAGCTTTCTTTTTTTGTAGATTATTTCAAAGTCATAACCCAACATCTTTGTGACCCATTTTTGCTGCTCTTCTGAAGATAGTCTTTGTTCCAAAAAGTGTTTAAGACTATCATGATCAATTTTTACCTTGAAGTGTCTTCCCATTAGGTAAGTTCACCATTTCTTTAGTGCATGCGGTATTGCTAACATTTCCTTCTCATAAATAGGTTTCCGTAAATACTTTCCTTTGATTGGAAGACTTTCAAAAGCAATGGGTCTTCCTTCTTGCATTAAAACTGCACCAATTCCATTTCCTGAGGCATCACATTCCACAATAAAGGTTTTTGTGAAGTCTGGCATAGCTAAGACCGGTGCTAGGCACATTGTCTCTTTAAGATGTTCAAAGGCCTTAGTTGCTTCAGGAGTCCATGAAAATGCATCTTTCTTCAATAATGTTGTTAGAGGTGCTGCTATTCTCCCATAATTCTTAACAAACTTGCGATAATACCCTGTTAACCCCATAAATCCTCGCAACTGCTTTATGGTTGTGGGGACTTTCCATTCCTTAATGGCTTTAATTTTGTTAGGGTCTACTTTAACACCCTCGTGAGATATAATATGACCCAGATATTCTACCTCTTGTACTCCAAAGAAACATTTGGATGTTTTTGCATATAATTGTTTCTCCTGCAATAGTTTGAGCACCCTGTCAACATGTTCAACATGATCCTTCCAAGACCTGCTGTAGATTAGTATATCATCAAAAAATACTAGCACAAGTTTTCTAAGGAAGGGTTTGAAAATGGAATTCATCAACCCTTGAAATGTAGAAGGTGCATTGGTAAGGCCAAAAGGCATGACCAAAAATTCATAATGACCCTCATGAGTTTGAAATGCTGTTTTTGGAATATCTTCAGTCTTCATTCTAATTTGATGATATCCTGAATGAATATCCAACTTGGTAAAATAAATTGCTCCATGTAATTCATCCAATAATTCATCAATCACAGGAATGGGAAATTTATCTTTAATGGTGAGCTTATTGAGCTCCCTATAATACGGACACATTCGCCATGATCCATCCTTCTTGTGTACCAATACTACAGGAGCAGAGAAAGAACTTTTACTAGGTTGAATTATACCCGCCTCTAACATTTCTGCAATCATGCGTTCAATTTCGCTCTTTTGGAAGTAAAGATATCTATAAGGCCGGATGTTTGGAGGAACACTTCCTGGAATCAAATGAATAGCATGATCATGATCACGAATAGGTGGGAGTCCTTTGGGAGTTTCAAACACCTTGGAATGATTGTCCAAGACTTGTTGGAGATCTGCAGAAATAGATGATTTTGATGACAAAACTTCTAGTGAGCATAATTGTGCAATTACGCCTCGTTGTTCTTTCTTTAGAAGCTTTTTCATGCCATTAGAGCTTATTATCCTTCCCGACTTCCCTTCAATACCTCGTAATTCGACTTCCTTTCCTTCTGAAAAAAATTTCAAGAAAAGTTCTTGAAAATTAAAAGCTACCATCCCCAAAGATTGTAACCATTGTATTCCTAGTACAACATCAGCACCTCCCATAGGAATGGAAAGCATTGGAATAGTGAATACATATTCCCCCATGGTTAGCTTGATATTATGGCATTTTCCAGAGCAATTTATAGTTCCTCCATTTGCAACCATCACTTGACATTCTGATGTTGGGTATAGGAAACAATTTAATTCCTTGGCTACCTTACAATGAATAAAATTATGGGTGCTACCTGAATCAATCAACACTGTTACCTTTTTCTTCTTGATTTTTCCTTATATCTTGAGAGTTTTAGGAGTGGTAATTCCTGCCAGTGAATTACATGATATGGTCGGATTCATTTCTTCCTCTTCTAGGGCTGGTTCCTGGTGTATATCCTCTTCTTGTTCATTTTCTTCTTCCTCTTCACAATCTATGTAAAATAATTTCTTCTCAGCACACTTATGACCTTTAGTGTATTTGCTATCACAACTGTAGCAAAGCCCTTTTTCTCTTTTTTCTTCCAAATGTTGTGGTGTCAACCTTGTAGGTTGTGGAAATATAGGCGTAGCCACACTTCCTTCTTTATAGAATTGAGTGGTAGGCTTCCTTGTCGCCATTATTTTACATTCAACTTTTCTTGCCAACCTGAAGGCCTTCTCCAATGAATCAGGTTCCAGAACACGAACTTCATGTTGAATGTTATCCTTTAAAGTGCTTATGAAGAGATCAATCCTGTGTTCCTCTGGAATATTAGTTACCCTTATATTCAATTTTTGGAAGTTCTCAATGTGCTGCCCCACTAAACCCCTTTGTTTGAGATTTATCAATTGGCTAAAGAAGGTGTTGCTCTTTGTATCCTCATAATGTGCTATCATTTCCTCCCTAAAAATTGGCCAAGTGAAAATTTTTTTACGGGAGCAAAGCCATCGATACCATACAAATGTAGTTTGTTCTAAATGTAAAGTTGCAATGCGTATCTTTTGTGTGTTTTGCATGTTATGGAGATCAAAATATTGCTCCATCTATAGTATCCATGTTACAGGATCGTTTCTATCAAACTTCCTCATATCCATTTTTGGAATATGGTGGTTCTTCCCACCAACATTAGAGTTTATGAAATCACGATTAACATTTATTTTGTTCTCATCATGAGGTTCTTCTACTATCTTTTCACCATTAGGAAACATTTCTTGTATCAACTTTGTCAAACCTTCGATGTATGTTTTGAGATCATTCTTCATGTTTTCCATGTTTTCTTTCATGTCCAATTCCATGCCATCCATCTTAGCTTCCACGCCTTTCTTCAAACCATCCATCTTCACTTCCATGCCTTTCTTCAAAAATTCCATTTCATTTTTTGTTGCTCTTTGCGAGAGTGAAATTTGTTGCACTTGCTCTTGTAATTTTGATAGATCATGTTGCAATTCTTCATCTTCATGAGTCATAGTAGAGCATTTTGAAGGCTTAATGGGTGTTGAATTATTTTTATGGGGCATCTTTTAGAACCAAATACTGCTATATATTCTACAATATTCCTTTGGAATCAATTCAAATTGATTCTTCAAATAAGACTCATGCAATTTGGAAAGAAAACAATATACACACCTTTTTCTTGCTTTTGAGGAACTCAATATTGAAATTGGATTATCTCTATGATTGAAGCACTTCAATATTTGAATTTTGGTATCACCTTAGCCCTCTGAATTATCTTTTGAATGCAATAGGTCTGACCTGATTTGGATTCTCCAAGACAAAGTTGTGTCCAATCTCCCACAATGACCTAATTCTGGACTGGTTCAGTAGAGCGAACTTGTATGACTTGCCACATGTCACTGTTTCGTCCTTTGTCTCTGAAATTGATAGCCAAGAAACTAAAGTTCGTTTAATTGCGACCACTTTTTACGGCACTCCAATCTGATGCCCAGAGAGAGAGTTATTGAACTTTTCCCACGATTGGATCATATCTCCCAAAATATTGCGAACCAAGCTCTGAAAGTTTTTGACGAATTTCCTCAGGATTTTAGCTTCGCACCATATTAGTTTCAGATTCTGAACCTTCGTAGAAAAAATTTTATAGCGCAAATTCCATGATGACCTGTTTAGGAGCCTGAAAAAAGAACTAACTTCCACAGATGATATCTCCGAAAATATTGTGAACCAAGATCTGAAATTTTTAGACAATTTTCCTCAGGATTTTAGCTTCGTACCCTAACAATTTTAGCTTGTGAAACTTTGTAGAAAAAATGTTATAGAAAAAATGCCATGATGACTTGTTTGGGGCAGCGAAACCCTAGAATCCAAAGCTTTGATACCAAATGTTGTGTAACCAGCTCCAAAAAGAGAAGAAAAGAGATATCAATGCCTTATAAATGAGCCACTTCGAGGGGTAAACCTCCAATACATTACATAAATGAACAATTCTTGGATGATACAATTTACAAAACCTCCTTTCTATATATAGGAGTCCATGGGGCCATAATGTAATCCTAGTGGGCCACAATGTAATCCTAGCCGACCTAACAATAATAATTTAAGGGCACAATAATAACAAAATGGGGGTTACAAGGGTACAATAATAACAATAAAGGGGTTACACTAACAACAATAAGGGACTATACTAGTAATATAGGGACCTAACATTGAAACTAGAACCAAGTTTTGGTTCATTCTACCACCCTAGGTAATGTTGTCTCCATGAGAGTTACGACATTACCCAACATCCCACAGGAGATGCAAGAATGTCATCCACTCTACAACCAATATGCCTCGTAAGCCAATTTATACTGTGTCCTTCCATACTGGTTCTACGTTACCGATTCTGAGTCAACTAAGCCATAATGAAATCTCTCTTTCATGTAAAGGTTCCACAAGCCTAGTAGGAGGTCGTTCGTGAGCCACCCCAATATCACGTATCTGCCTATAATTATTATGTTTCCTCCTTGAAAAATCCATCGAATTCTAAGGAAGAAAATGTCCCCAGCCTTCAAAGAACTTCGCCATATAATGGAGCCCCCCACCAAACCAAATTTCCTCATATGAATGAAAACCTTAAGCAGTCATGCCTTCAGATATTTGTGCACAAATATTTGATGGAACATACCAGTACCGACGATGTATCACCACATAGAATTTAGAATCAAGTAATTTTCAAAGGAAAAAATATCAATAATCCCTGAACCATTCAATTCATGGGGTCTAGAAATGTTGGACCAATGAACTAGATGGTACTTTTGAGCCCCGCTTTAACCCGACAATAGAAACTTCACAATAATATCTTTTAGTGCATGGATAACTTATGTCTGGACTGTAATTAAATGAAGCCAATAAGTAGTGAGTCGTTGCAATACCGAATTCACCAAGATAAGGCAACCCCCCAGGGATAAGTAACAAACTAACCAGTTTGTTAGCTTATGGTGGAATTTCTGCATTATCCAGTGCCAATCCTTAAATCTATATTTGTTTGTCCTCAGATGAATGCCCAAGTATGTCATCTCTGAATGGAGGGGGTGGATATCAACTTGAAATAATTTGGCAATCCTCTGGATATTGTCATTGACCTCAATAGTATATAGGAGAATAGACTTATTACCATTTTCCACCCTCCCAGAAGCCACACCAAATCGCCTAAATAGATGATGCAGTGTCTCCCATTGGGGAGGAGACAATATTCCAAAATTCAATATGTCGTCCACAAAGAAAATATGAGCGATACATACCTCCAGACTCACCTAATGCCTGAAAATGAGTGATCAGCCTTTTCCAAAGAAAAGTATTATGAAAAAATCAAGAGGCTATGATGTTGACGAAGCTCTCAATAATAAATGAGATGATTCCCAAAAGTTCAAGATGGTAATGATGAATTTGTCATGGTTGGGAACCTATATAGGATGGCATGAAACCTCAAACAAAGATAGAACATTTTTCCCTATAAGTTCGTTATTATCAATTAAAATGGAGGAACTTGACTCCTTGAGAGATTATTTCTTAAAAATCAAGGATATTAGATATCAATTGAAATCAATCTAAAGAAAATGGAAGAAGAATGTATGGTTGTTATAGCTTTGAAAAATTTGGCTTCTTCATATGCAAATTTTATTGAAACCTTGAACATTATTAGTACAAATAAAGATCTAACACTTGAGCAGTTAAGCACTAAGCTCTTGCAAATAAGACAAATGGAAAAGGTAGTTTAAAAATATCCATGGGATTGAACCTTCTAAGGTAGCACTTCTAACGAAGTTTAAGAGGAATGTCACTAAACAAGGCAAAGAGAATGATCGTCACTGTAAGGAGTTAGTTAAAAGTAAACAAGAAATTCATTGATTTAATTGTGGCAAGTTACAACATATGAGCAGAGTTTGCAAGAAGTAGTTGTGGGATGAAAATCACAACCAAGAGAATTCATTTGATGATCAATTTTGAAATATACATGTTAATTTGGATAAACGAGGAAGATTTCTATATGTTAATGGAAAAAAACAAGGATTCAAAAAGTGGTAAGGATAAATGGTATATTAACTCAAGGGAATGTAGACATTTTATTAACAATGTTTATTGCTATGCTAATTTTGTAGAGGACAAATTTGAACCTAATCCATTGTGTTGAGGGGTGGAGAGGAAACCAAAAATATGATTGAAATATCACAAAAAATCAGCCATAATGCCTAGCCAGGAGAGCGGTCAAGTGAGATGGAGTTCACAAAATGAAGCCCTAGATGATGTTGCTACTGAAACAAGTCAAAATCAACAAAAATGAAAAAGCAGAAAACAAGTATACCATGTATGATCTGTTGTGATTGATAAGGACAACCCTAGGGAGGGGGAATATGAATTGGTAAAATGAGGCAGTGCTTCCTCAAAGAAATAAACACAAACTTTCGATATATTGTACCACCAGGTTGTGAAGGAGGTAAATTCAGCAAACGAGCCAAGCACTATCAATGGTGGAAGTTTAGCTAAGTGTGGCTCCCATCTGGCTCATGAGTCAGTGATCAAACAAAAGGATGGTGATCCAGATTTATGCAGGAACACAATAGAATAAACATATAACCATAAATACATAGATGTAGTGGAAATAACACTTCATTTCATTAATATCAATGAACTGAAATTTGCTTATAGACAGAATGGAAATAAAACTAGCTAGGGCACTGGTAGCTATATCTGAGAAGATATGTGGTGGCTACAGGCCTCTGAACTGAGTTAAAATGAGGCTCGAGAGCCTATTTATTATTTAGAAACAATGGGAAATCCTAAACAGCCAAAACCCTAACCCTAGGAGATGAAGTGCCAAAACTATGGGCCCCGTTTGGGTAAATTGGTGTTCAAGCTTCCCAGGGGCGTAACTTTGGCATACGATCTCCATTTGACACGTACCATACCTCGTTAGAAATATCTATCCAAGAAATAAAAATTTTGAATGAGCAACATCGGTCCATGGACTCATGTTGCTCTCCGTTTTCCCGAAGAACATCGTTTAGGGCCTCAAAACGGCTCTGGAAGTTCAGGACCTGAAAAACTACTAAAAATAGTAAGTTGTGCCAAAACTGAAAAACTGAAAGAGACAATGGTGGAGCCCTAAGTGGAATAGGCGAGTGACCATCGATATCCACCTGGATCATTCCTCCCCCCTTAAGAAGAAATGGTCCCCATTGCGTTAAGTTCCATCATGAGATGAGGAAATTTATGCTGAACTTGGTCCCTAGTGAACCACTTTCCTTGGTGCAGGAGTTGGCTAGCTTTGACAACCTGATACAGTTGGATCTTCTGTTGGCGAGTGTTCTTGATTTGCATGTCCATGATACAATATTTGGTGGCTTGTTCCATGTAGTCTTGGTTTAACTCTGTTGGTGTGAGTTGTTCTGCAATCTCCAAGGTGTCCAGTAGAGGTGGGAAGTAAGGACGAAGGCGATCCACATTGAAGACTGGGTGTAGACCAAGGAATGGTGGAATACTAAGCTTGAAGGCATTGTTCCCTACAGCCTTGGTGATGGTGTATGACCTGTATCGGAGCGGGCGAAGCTTGGGGTGGGGTCTATTGAGGTGGTCCTTTTGCAAATGTAGCCATACTTTGTCACCCACCTAGAAGTTGTGTGGCACCTGGTGTTGATCATGGTGTTGCTTGTACTTGGAATTGTCTCTGTCTAATATATCAGGAACCTGTTGGCAGATGTGTTGAATGTGCTCGATGAAACTACTTGCTTTGTCAAATTCAAACTGGACATGAGTTGAATCGGCTTGAGCAGCTGCAAATGGCATGGCTACGTCAATGGGACATAGTGGTTGGAATCCCAAGCCCACCTGAAAGGGGCTATGGCTGATTAAACTGTGGAGAGCCTGATTATAACTATGTTGTACATAGGGGAGGCTCTCGTCCCATGTGCGTGGATGCTTTGAATTGTACATGCACATAATGTGTATAATCATTATGTTGACGACCTCTGTCTGGCCATCTGTTTGGGAATGGAAAGTTGTGGACTTAGTGAGCTTGGTATCCATCATTGACTAGAGGCTCGACAAAAATGTGCTGAGGAACCTGCTATCCCGATCTGATATGACAGACTGTGGGATCCCAAAGTGCATCCACACTCGTTCAAAGAAGAGTTTAGCAGTGGATTCTACTATGATATTCTTCTTGCAGGTCGCCATAATGGCCATCTTCGAGAATCTGTCGACGACCATGAAAAAATAGTCATTTCCCTGCTTAGTAGAAGGCAGGCCTGAGATGTAATCCATGGAGATGGATTCCCAAGGTCGACTAGGGGTAGCTAGTGGAGTATATAGGCCTTGCTTCTTGATGGTCGGTTTGGTAGTGGCACAAGCAGTGTAGGATCTGATGTGCTTCTCGACATCCTTTCGAAGGTTCAGCCAATAGAAATACTTCTACATAATTGCTACTGTTTTCTCCACTTTGAAATTCCCAGCGACTCAACTGTAGTGTGCTTCCCATATCGTCTTTGCATGCTCACTTGAAGGAACACAAAGGTGTCCCAGGGACATAAAAGTGCATCTTGGAGGTGAAAATTTGGAACTTGCGTACCCCCCAAGAGTGCCTTGTAAGTGTGGCCGAATTCTAGGTCACTCTCATAGAGAAGCAGCCAATCAGAAGTCCCGTGCCCACAAGAGTTGAGCATGGTGGTGAGCACCACGATCGGTGCTCGGCTAAGGTAGTCTGCAACATTATTGGTGTTACCCTTCTTGTACTTGATGTTCAAATGAAACTGTTGTAGATATGTGGACCACTTCTAATGGTGATCATTCTGAAACTTCCCTTGTGTCTGTATGAACTGCAGGGGCTGGTGGTTTGTGTAGATGATTTTTTCCTTCCCCAAAATGTAATGCTTCCATTGTCGACAAGCTTGCACAATGGAATACATTTCTTTGTCATAAATGGGATACTTGCGAACTGTGTCAGACAATGTCTCATTGTGATATGCCATTGGATGTCCCTGTTGAGTAAGAACTAACCCAATAGCATAGTCAGAGGCATTTGTCTCGATCTCAAATGGTTGTTGCAAGTCTGGTAAAGTGAGCACTGGGGAAGAACAGAGGCAATTTTTCAATTCTGTGAACACCTTCTATTGAGGTTCCAACCAAGAGAATTTTTCTCTCACTTCTCCCTTGGTGACTTGACTCAAGGGCCAAGTGATATGAGAGAATCCTAACACGAACCTCTGGTAGAAATTAGCAAGACCCAGAAAGCTGCGAAGCTCTATTATAGTGGTTGGGGCTGGCCAATCTCGAATGAATTGGATCTTGGATGGATCCACATGCACCCCCCTTTCATCAATAATGTATCCCAGATATTGAACCTGGGTCATGCCAAAAGTGCACTTCTCCAAATTGGCACACAACTTGTGTTATCGTTGTGTTGTTTGGAGGACTTGTCGGATGTGGTGAAGGTGCTCTTCCCAATTCTGGTTGAAGATCAGAATGTCATCCAAGTACACCACTACAAATGAGTTGGTGAATGGCCACAAGATGTCGTCCATCATCCCCATGAAGGTTGCAGGAGCATTCATCAACCCGAAAGGCATGACCAACCATTCGAAAAGGCCTTCCTTGGCTTTGAAGGCAGTCTTCCACACATAAGAGGGTTCAATTGGTACCTGGTGATACCTCGACTTCCAGTCAATATTGCTGAAATATTTTGCACCTTTGAGTTGGTACAGAAGGTCATTAATCCATGGGATCGGGTACCTATTCTAGACAGTGATCTTGTTTAGCGCCCGATAGTCAATACAAAGTCTCCATGTCCCATCCTTCTTCTGTACCAACACAGTCGGGCTCCCACAGGGTGATGAACTTGGTTGGATGTGACCTTTCTACAACAGCTCCAGAATTTGCCTCTTGATTTCATTATTCACCAGAACAGAGCGTTGACATATCGGTCCATTGGGTAGCGGTGCACCTGGGGTCAGATCAATCAGGTGCTTGACCTAACAATGCAGAGGAACCCCTATGGGTGAGGTGAAGATGTCCCCGTACTCCTCCACAACCTTATCCATTTTTTGTTGTCATGCAGAGGAGCCCTGTCTGGAGGACGTGGCCATAGTCTTCTTCTTTCCCTGGGGGCAGATCATCAGGAAATTAATTTCCTGGTTTGGGAAATGAGCTTACTGAATTTTTTTGCAGTAACCAAAGAGATAGCGGCAGGAGGTGGTACCTCTGGTATCTTGTACAACTTATTTCCAAAAGTAACAATAATAGTGCGAGGCCAAGACTCATACACAGCATGACGCTTCCACAAGTATGGTTGTCCTAATAATACATTAGAAACATCAATAGGAGCAACGTCACATAATACCTCATCCGTGAAGCACTTGATGCTATAGGTAAGGCGGCAATTTTGGTTGACGCAGAGATCTTGTCCTTGGCAAAGCCACCCGATGTTGTATGGATGTGGGTGAGTTGTGGTCGGCAAGCCCAACTGATTCACGGAGTCTGCTGAAATGATATTATTTTCACTCACATTTTTTATAATGAACTGTACCGGGGAGCCCTTTATCCACATCTGGGAGTGGAAGAGATGTTCCTCCTCCTCTGGATCTTCCGGTTCCTCCTTCTGGATCTTCATAGTGGCAATAATGGAATTGGGCTCCGCATCAATAATTTGTTTCCCTTTGTCATTCCCCTTGTCAAGTTCTAATTCAGAGTCTAAGCATGCATCTAATTCAGAAGCCTACATCTCGGCCACTAGCGACTGCTTGGCCTGACATTCACATGTGTTGTGAGTGGAGCTTTTATGGAACTCACACCACTTTCCCATGTCCTTCTTTGGCTTTGCAGTGCTTTTCTTTGCTTGTGGCTTCGACAGGTTGTCTTGAGTCACCATGCCTTGGCTCTATCCTTTGTTCTGTGGTTTGGAAGCACCTTTTCCTTACTTTTGATTTGCAGATCCAAAGTCTCGCTTCTTCTGTTTGAATTTCTACTCAATATTGGAAGCATATCAGTATGCCGTACCAAGTTAGGAGATGTCGAGGAACTCCATTTCCTCCTGAATGTATCTGTGCAAATAACTGCGATACTTTAGCACTAGATTTTTCTCTAAATCTTTGATACCCAACTTGGTGCATAGGGTATGGAACAGATTCGTCAGCTCATGCACATCTTGATCCTTTTGTTGTTGCAGCGTGGTCCATTATATGTACTTGTCCTCATAGCTCCCCATGGGATAGTATTGTTCCTTCATGGTGTCTCAGAAAGAATTCAAAGTGTGTACGGCCGAGAAAAGTAAGGGTTCTGTCTCGTCCTTTTTCTCACAGTGGGTTTCCCACCAGTCCTTCACATGGGGGGCAGCTTTGAGGAGTGAAAAAATAATCTTCTCCCTGTCGGAAAAGTCATGAACCAAGAAATATTCTTCTAATGGATTCAACCATCTATCTATGGCATCTGCATCTATTTTACACTCAAATATGGGAATATCAAAATTTACTTGTACCTTAAAAGGAGTTGCACCTCCAGAGTGGCTGCTGCATGCAGATGCACCGCCAGTGCACAGTCGTTGAAGGATCTGGGCAAATTTATCCATCATCGCATTCCTTTTTTTTCTAGGGCCTCCTCGAGAAATATTTTGATAGGATCTCCTGCTCCCTCACCCTTCTTTTCGTCCCCCATGGGTGTCTATCGGGGTTTGCGAGGCTAATCTTGCAAAGGTTCCACCAGATCAAGCCCTAACTCCTTATACCCCAACCTCATTGGGGACATGCAAAGAAGGATTGAGAAAAAGTAGACCGCTCTGATACCACTGATCTAGATTTATGCAGGAACACAATAGAATAAACATATAACAATAAATACAGAGATGCAGTGGAAATAACACTTCACTTCATTAATATCAAAGAACTGAAATTTGCTTACAGACAAAATGGAAATAAAACTAGCTAGGGCACTGGTAGCTATCTCTGAGAAGGGATGTGGCAGCTACAGGCCTATGAACTGAGTTAAAATGAGGCTTGAGGGCCTATTTATTATTTACAAACAATGGGAAATCCTAAACAGCCAAAACCCTAACCCTAGGAGATGAAGCGCCAAAACTATGGGCCCCGTTTGGGTAAATTGGTGTTTGAGCTTCATAGGGGCGTAACTTTAGCATACGATCTCCATTTGATGCATAACATACCTCGTTAGAAAGATCTATCCTAGGACTACAAATTTTGAACGAGCAACATCGATCTATGGACCCATGTTGCTCTCCGTTTTCCCAAAAAACATCGTTTAGGGCCTCAAAATGGCTCTGGAAGTTCAGGACCTGAAAAACTGCTAAAAATAGTAAGTTGTGCTAAAACTAAAAAATTGAAAGAGACAATGGTGGGGCCCCAAGTGGAATAGGCGGGTGACCACCAATATCCACCTGGATTAGATGGTGACATACATTGTATTTCATCAACCTTTCCAGATAAAATTCACTTCGAGACACTATTTTAAATATCTTATCTTGTGGACTACAAATATCTTCTTTTCCCAAAGCTTGTCTTATTGTATTTTGAACAATGTGTAAAATGATCATTATGGGAGGGTATTAGAGATAATGGTCATATTCATAACTTATGTGTGTTAGAGCTTGATATTTTTAGATGCATAATTAGGTACACACTTCTCTTCTCCTACTATTTAATGTTTCATCATCAAATGAACAATTCCGCTCCCTTTCTCTCATTATTATGTCTATCCATGTTCATGCAAGTGCATGTAAAAAACAACAAACCAGAACTTCCCATAGAATGAATAAAAAATTTGGTGGAATAAAAAATACAAAAAATAAAATCAGTATATATATACATTCAAATTTCATTTACATCAATGTAAATAAAAATAATTAAACACCAAATATGAAAAAATTGTTGATTTATAAGCATGTAAGGTTGAAAATAAAAAACAACATCAAGATAGGTTTGCAGATACATAAAATTATATTTCTAATATAAAATACATAAACATTGGGGTTCTGTTATCACACAAATCTGCACAGGCATATTGGCCTAGTAACTATAGGAAAACCAACCCTATTCGTTGTTGGAGACCCTCTCCATTTTAATTGGTGCTTCTCTAATCTCATGAGGGTGTCCCTAAAATATGTATGCTGCCATATAATTTAGAGTATGCAAAAAATCCAAGACAATCAGTACATAAAGGACTCCCCTCCTCGGCCATTCAGTAAATAGTCAATAGAGAGGGTAAGTCTGAAATAATAATTTTAAAGTGGTTGAGATAAGATTCTAAAAATAGATGTAAATGAAAATGAATGAAAAGAATGTGCACCTTAAATGAGAGGAATTCAAAGTAAATGCACAGTAATCTATCATAACACTGCAAACAACTCTATCAAAAAAATCCAAGAGATTCAAAGATTTATAGCAATGCATAATTGTGTCAAGACTCAAAGAAAATACCATCCAAGGGATTGGTTGAATCATAGTGAATCAATAGGTGACAAGCTTCCATGACCTCCTTTCTTGAAGTGAAGGTAATAGTCTAAGTCTCATGAATGGAAGAGTGAAGAGTTGTCCACTACTACATTATTGTCTATAGAAAAATGATATCCAACCATAACTCAACCACTCAACGCTGATTATCTAGAAGCCCAAGCCATCAAGGGTATTTAGCCTAGCTGTTTGAGGAAAAGGTGAAAGAAAAGCATTGCAACTTAGAAAGAATTAGCATGCATGCCAAAGGTGACCTTTTTGAAATTTTGGAATGATTTTTCCTTGCTTTGGGAATAGTTTTTCCTCATTTTTTGGATGCCTTAGCATGCCTTCCATTATCAGGGTCTTCTTAGGTCATAACCATCATCAAGAAACTACACTTTAGCAGAGGTGTTCTTGCAACATATCCTAGCTCTTTTGTTTCCCCTGGTTACAAATCTCAATAATGGTGTCCTTGGATCCAAATTTTTAGCACTGAACTTGGAGATAAAGGAGACACATTTAATCCTCCAACAAAACTGAGGTCATTGAGCGATTTTCTCCCTGCCTGTTATGAAAAAACTACCCAAGATAGTATTGATAATATCATTTTATCCTTCTTGCTCCACTGTTCTATTTTAAAAAATAAAGTCTTTCACCCCTCGAGTTTTCATTGTAGTTTTGTTTTAACTTTTAACTTTCAAGGGTTCTGTTTTCCAATGTTTGGGTTATTCACATGTGTTAAGTTTTGTGTGAGATTTATTTCTTTTGAATAGAAAACCAAAAGAAGAAAATAAGGCCAAAAACTGCTGGCAATTTCCAGAAGCAACCAAGGAACTAATCGGGCATACTTTGAAAACATTGTTGAATAAGGACTATTTGGATGTGGGATCAGTGCATAGAATTGGAATTTTTTAGACTTCGAAGGAACCTAAATTTATACAGCTTCGAGTTTCCCATTATTATTAAGGATTCAATATTTGACAAGGAATTGAAAGGATCTGGGGCAGAGATTCTGGGATAGAGACAAATGAGGGAAAGACACATCTATAGGAAGAGAGATAATTGTTAGGGGTCTTTTGACTAGGCTTGCTTGTTAAATGCATGCTCATCTTGTTAGGGGCTTTCAGTTAAGACATTCGATAAGGCATTGGAAGTTGATCCATAAATAAGGCAAGGCGGGTTAGTGTTACAGTAAGGTATGGCAGGGAAGGAATGGCCATGTCTTCTTTGTCGCCTTCACTTATCTGTTCTGGGGTTCATCTATGCTATTGAAAACCCCTGAATCAATTTTAGGGTTCCACTACTTGCATTCATGATATCAATTTTAGGTTCCACAAAAATATACAAGCACCATTCACAAATATATAAGAACCATTCAAAACCTTTCTACAGTAACCTTAAGTGACACAGAATTGGCAATAAAATTGGGAAATTGTGCAAAAGGTAGGATAAATACTTCTCCAGAACTCGCAAAGGTTGTGGCTCCATGCTCCAACCCCAATCTAACCAAAAAAATCGCTTGTCCAGCATCTTCCAATAGCTCTAGGGGGCTTTTAGCTGAGTTCTGGGGAATTTTTTCTGGGTCATATGCTCACGGTGTAGTTAAACCACTACGATGAAGAATCTCACGAGCTCGCAGTATGGTTAAATGTCTACGGCTAAGAAACTGTCGCCCGCCAAAATGAAAATATGTTGATAATTTTTTTTAGTTTATATTACACATTATAGAATTTTATTATTCAAGTTAAATGCATATATTTAGGGGAATGCCATAGATATATATCCTTTACAAACTCACCCTAGTAGAATTCTCAAAAGTTATTTGTTTCCAAAAAAAAATTTAACATTGTCCATTTCGAAATATTTTGAAAATTTGAGTGAAATAAAGAAAATATTTAGTTTCATTTTTTTAAAAACAATATTTTAGCCTTATTCATTTAGAAATATTTTGAAAATATAAAATATAGGAGTGAAATGAAAGATAAAAGTGAAATTAAATAATTAACTTTAGCTGTTTAAAAAGAATATTTTAGCCTTGTTCATTTAGAAAGATTTTGAAAATATAAAATATAGGAGTGAAGTGAAAGATAAAAGTGAAAACAAATAATTAACTTCATTTTTATTTAACAAATTTCTTCCAAATTTGATGATTAATCAACAAAGAAAACTCAAGAATTAGTTGATACTAAAAAATCATAAAATTATTCTTTTAGTTTGGACGTAAAATATCAACACTCAACATGTTTCCTTGGGTGCCCACCCACAGCCCAGCCTGACCCATCCGAACTCGCTTCCTTGGGCACTCTCAAATGACACGACCTGACTCGACGCGACTATGTTTCCTTGGGTGCCCTCACATGACCTGACCCACTCGAATGAAAACACAAGGGAGAAAACAAAAAAACGGGTCACACAAACATGCACAAGGCACATAGGTTGTCACAACTTATAATGTTTTATATTTCCTCCCTCACATGACCCCACCTGACTCGACCTACACGTGTTTCCTTGGGCGCCCTCACATGGGACGACCTGACCCACCTGAGGGAAAGAAAAATTGAGCAAACAACAAACGAGTCACACGAACGTGCACAAGGCACATGGGTGGTCACAACTTAGAATTTTTGATATGGCCTCCGTCACATGACATGATCCGACTTGCTCGAATGCGTTTCATTGGGTGCCCTCACAAGACGTGACCTGACCCAAACCGACTAGCCCGAATGCATTTTCCTAGGCACCTTCACACAACATGACCCGACCTGACCTGGCCCGCCTGAATGCATTTCCTTGGGTGCCCTCACACGACATGACCCGACCCGACCCAAACCACCCGAATGCATTTCCTTGGGCTCCCTCACATGACCCAACAAGACCTGACCTAGATGCGTTCCTTGGGCACCCTCACATAGCCTAACCCACCCAAATGTGTTTCCTTGGGCGCCCTCACATGACACGACCCAAACTGACCCAAATGTGTTTCCTTAGGCACCATCTCATGACCCAACCTAACCTGACCTGCCCGAACGTCGAAGGGAGGAGTGAGCAAATGGAAAATGGGTCACACAGACTTGCACAAGGCACACGGGCGGTCACAACATAGAATTTATTATACAAAATCCCTCACTTGATCTGACCCAAACACATTTCCTATGGCACCATCACATGGCACGACCCGACCCACCTGAACAAAGGCACAAGGGAGAAAATGAAAAATGGATCACACAAACATGCATAAGGAACATGGGTGGTCACAACATAACATTTTTTATATTTCCACCCTCATATGACCCAACCCAACCCGCCTGAATGTGTTTCTCGGGGTGCCCTCACACGAATTGACTTGATCACTCGACCCACACGAGCGCATTTCCATAAGCGCCCTCACATTACCTGACCCGATAACCCGACCCATCCGAACGCGTTTCCTCGGGTTCCCTCACACGACCTGACTCGACCTGCTTGAATTCATTTCCTTGGGTGCTCTCACACGGCACAACGTGACTTGACCCGCCCAAATGCATTTCCTTGGGTTCCCTCACATGACTTAACCTGACCCGCATGAACGTGTTTCCTTGGGCACCCTCACATGACCCGACTCGACCCACTTGAACACGTTTTCCTGGGCATCCTCACATGACATGAGCTGGCCTGACTCGACCTTCTCGATCGCGTTTCCTTGGGTGGCCTCACATGACACAACCTGATCAGACTTGACAACTTGACCCACCTGAACGTGTTCCGTTAGGCGCCCTCACATGACCCGACCCGGACGTGTTCCTTGGGCACCCTCACATGACTCAACCTGACCCAACGCACCCGAACGCATTTCCTTGGGCGCCCTCATAGTATGGCATGACCCGACCAGACCCGAATGCATTTCTTGGGGCACCATGACATGACCCAACCCGACCCGACCCGCCTAAACGTCAAAGGAAAGAGGGATTAATTCATATACTTGTTGTACTTGTTATTTGCTCATAATTGTTTTCTTTGATTATAATATTCATTTACATTAATCATTATTAGTTTTTTCACTTATTATCTAGTCATATATTTTAATCCTAGACTAAATTAGTCATTTAGGGTAGTTGTTTTTAGTTTATTCACTTATTATCTAGTCGCAGATTTTATTCCTAGACTAACTTAGTCATTTAAGTTTTTTTTTTTTTAGTTTAGTCACTTATTATCTAGTCGTATATTTTATTCCTAGACTAAATTGGTCATTTAAGTTAGTCATTTTTAGTTCAGTCACTTAAAATTGCTCAAAGTTAGTAGTAATTCACTTGAAATAATTGTGGTGACTAACTTTTTTAGTCACCTAATATCTAATTTCATCATTTTCTACTAGTGATGGTTTCTTGACCATCATCAACCTCATCAGGATCTAATCCTAATTTGGTAAAAATGTATTCTAAATCCTTTATACTTGTATCTTTTTCCAATGATGACATCATTTCCAAATTTATTTGAGAATGAATATTATTTAAAGAAACTTGTAGTTTTCAAACTTCCTTAACAGAACTTGTTAGAGAAGAATATATCATTTCACTAGTTTTATATATATATATATATATCAATATGATATATGGGGTTTAATCTGTTATGTATTGAAAGAGAACATTGCAGTCTTATAATCCTCTACATATTATGAAACTATGACCTTTGGCTCAATAAATGCCAATTGAAATTGTCCTTTGTCATGATCTAGTGCAAACAATAACCTATTCTGGGTAGGATAAGTTTGTTTCCAGAACTTTGAATAGGTGTTAGTTTTAAGTAATTCATTTTTCTTCTTCATTTATATGAATATAGCAAAAATAATTTGTCCATCAGAAGAGAGAGAGACAGATGAATCAAAAATTATTTCTTCATTTTTTTGTAGAATGGAAAAAGACACACTTGATATCATTAACAGAGTAGACACTTCTATATTTTTGACTTCTAATGATTCCTCCTTTGTATTATTTATCTTTTTTCTTTTGAAAAATTTAAATTATACTGATTTTGAATCAGAAAAAATAGGAGAAATGATGCCACTTGGTATTTTTAACTCCTCTTTAGGTTTAGGAGTTTGAAAGGTTGTTTGTCTGGAAATATACTCTTCAACTTCCTCCAAATTTTTATCTTCCCAAACATCCTGATTAGCTTGTTGTTCAATTTCTGATTTTAAAAAATGTGTATAAGGAGGAAACATTTACTCATGTATAAGAGATGAATTTACTCCCAAATGGAAATAAGTCCAGTTGAAACTTAATTTAAACTTCATTTGACCGAATAATATCTCTACGTCCTTATCATCTGCTTTAGTATTTCTATAAATGGACCAATTTCATCTTTCAGTTTAAATTGAGATTTTTTCTTCCTTGATAGAAAACGAATTTCATCTAGATTCATGCTTTCTTATAAATTTGAGAGAAAAATATCTCTTAGGAATAGAAAATGGAAGCTTTTAGGGTGGAAACTTACAGCCATAAACTTTGATCTCTATAAAATTCTTATATAAATACTAGTCTCCCACTTTTGACTGCTCACTGAGATGAAAAATTACCTTAAGTTATGTTGTTATCCTTGGGACTGCATCACTACTAAGGGGAAATAATGACACATATAGAAAGTTATCTAGAAAGTCACTAAAAGAGTAATATTGTGGATTTTTTTCTGACAAGTGAAGTCTAATGAATGACAAATTGTGGTGTTCATTGTGAATCTATTTCTAAAGTGGAATCTTGAATCTCTCAGAATTATGATATAATAATAAATACATTAATACAAATTGATGTTTAAAATCCCTTTCTACACTAAATTCCAATAATTTCTCGTGAATGATATCTGAAATAAATTGGGAAAATTTGAAAAGAAGAGAGGGCTTTTTCCTAGATGAAAATACTGATAGGAACCCTATGATTACTTAATAAACTGATTCATCAATTTGATAGCCAAAAAGACAAAAATTCATAGGAATTACTTTTCTGGACATTTATGGAAATGTTTCTTAAGAATGGGGTGCATTATTATGAGGTAATTCATAACCTTCTGGCATAAAATTCTCTAAAATGTGGGATCTTCGCCAAACGGAAAGTTTATGATAGATTTCCATTAGTGAATCAATGGAAAATGTTTGGGGAGATATTGGAGGATTGATTTTCAAAGCCTAGCAAATGGATTTTATGGTTATAGAGAATAATGTTTCACCATTTATAGCCACTATTTCTCTTTGAATGGGAAAATAAAAATTTTCAAACAAGGAAAAAAATTCTGAAAATTAATGGGGTTGAGGGAAAAAAATCTGGGGTAACATGGATTCCCAAAAATTGAACTTGTCACTAGCATATTCAAACTATTGGAATACCCAATTCTGAAATTCATACAAGTAAAATTCACATTTTATCTCTATGATTTTGAAATCGGTATCTACTAGAGGGGATTCATTTATATTTAAGATGAATTGAATCATTGATTTTTTAAAAAATATTTTACTCTTTCCCTTCTGACTACTCATTATGAATGAAGAGGTGACTAGGAAATAAATAATACTCAGTGATTTCTTGGTTGTTCAATGTGGTCAAATTCAAAATTAACAAGATTCATCTCACTGGGCACCTTTGGAAATAATACCGAAATAAAGAAAAATGATAAGATTGATTGAGGATAATTTGGTTTAGAAAATGGATTTGAGTATCTATTAACCAACTTAATGGTTAGCACGCCAAAAATGGGTATCAAAAGTTTGGATGGATTGATTGAATGAATTAATGAACTTTAAAAATATTGGAAAAAATGGCCATGGCTAATTTGGTGGTTAGCTAGTGGAGGGGATAAAATGGTAGGAGTAATGGCAGAGGAAATGGTTAGGTGGAAGGAAATTTGCGCGGGGGGAGGGGGGGTATGGGGGGGTGGGGCGGGTTTGTGGAGGTGGTAAGCATTTTTGGTAGTGGGGGGGAGTGAAATGAACAAGCACCTGACAGGTAATCCTTAGTGGTCTCCCTGAAATAGGATTGTAGACCCCCCAACCACCACCACCACTCCCCCCTACCCCCACCCATCATGAAACATTGGGAGTGCAGGTGTCCGTAATCTATTTTGAACTGTTGAGTACAATAGAGTACCACCTATGCATTGGAACATGTATGAAGAATATGTGCTGGTAGATTTTTCAAAATAAACCAATAAATAAGGGTTTTTAATTTGCTTAGAATTCATATTAAAGTGGAATTTATAAAGTTATTCCAAGATTTCCACACAAAGTGTAATATATATATATATATATATATATATATATATATATATATATATATATATATATATATATATATATAGATATAGATATATATATATATAAACATACCACTTTAGAGTATAATTGCATGGGTAAAATTATTTACAACATTGACTCCATATGGGTTTTTCTTCCCCTTGGGGGATGAGAAGAACATGCAGATCCATGTGCCTTCTCTACACGCTATGTAGCCATTGCTGTAGAAAATAACACTTTATCTAAAAATATAAATCACACTTATCATTTACAATGATAATGAAAGTAACTTGCTCAATATTGAATGTAGTGTTTCAAATATTTCCCATTGACTAGAAATGAGTAATATTCTCCTTGAAAATTATAAAGGATGAAAATATTATTTCCCTTGATTTTTGCAGTTTTAAAAGGTCCCAACCAGATATTTTCAAACTTTACATGCTTTCCTTTTTCTTCTCTTCTTCCATCCCATCTTCATTCCAAGTCTCAATGTATGAAATCACCCTTTATGGCTCTCCCATCAAATAAAATTTTTATTTTATCTTGGTATTGGAGAATTTTGTGTTGTACTTCTTCTTTGTCTTGATTTAGTTCAATATGTTGATTTATTCTTTTAGAGAAATAATCAATTTCCCCATAAAAATCCTACAAGAGCTTCATGACAATAAATTCCAATGAGGTAGGAAAAATAGCTTCAGTACCATAGATTAGATAAAATTGAAATTTATGAGTAGATCTTTTAGGTGAAACTTGATTTTCCGAAAATTCATCCTTCAAATGATTATCCCAATTTATTTTATGATATGCTAACACCTTCTTAATAAATTTAATTAATATTTTGTTTCATGATTCTGCTAGTCCATTCCTTGTCAATAGTATGGTGTAGAGTGATATAAATTAATTTGATATTTTTGACAAAACTTAATAATTCTAATGTAACTGAAATATTGAGAATTGTTTGTAACTATTTATCTTGGAAAACCAAACCTCGATAAAATGTTTTCTTCAATGAAATTCATCACAACAGAATCAATTTCATTTCTCATAGGGATAACCTCTACCCATTTTGTGAAATAATTTGTTTATATTAGGATCTAATTAAGTTGATTACTAGAAGAAGGAATTATCTCACCAATAAAATGTATGCCCCATTATAGGAAACGACCTTCTACCAATACAATAATGAGAGGTAGCGCCCCCCCCCCCCCCAACCCCTCCCACACCCGCCCTTCATGAAAAGTTGGGAGTGCGAGTGTCTGTAATCTATTTTGAATTGTTGATTACGACAGAGTACCACCTACACAGTGGAACACGCATGAAGAATATGTCCTAGCAGATTTTTCAAAATAAACCAATAAATAAGGTTTTTTAATTTTCTACAGAAATCAAATTAAAGTGGAATTTATAAATTTATTCCAAGTTTTATTACAAAGTGTCATACTTTTTTCTTTAAACATACAATTTTAGAGTATAATTGCATGGGTCAAAGTATTTACAACATCGACTCCATATGGGCTTTTCTTCCCCTTGGGGGATGAAAAGAACATGTAGGTCCATGTGCCTTCTCCTTAGGCTATGTAGCCATTGCTATAGAAAATCACACTTTCTCTGAAAATATAAATCACACAGGCCATTTACAATGATAATGAAAGTAACTTTCTCAATACTGAATGTAGTGTTTCAAATATTTCCCATTGACTGGAAATGAGTAATATTCTCCAGGAAAATTCTAAAGGATGAAAATATTATTTCCCTTGATTTTTGCAATTTTAAAAGGTCTCAACCATATTGTCAAACTTTCCATACTTTCCTTTTTCTTCTCTTCTTGCATCCCATCTTCATACCAAGTCTCAATGTATGAAATCTTTGTTTATGGCTCTCTGATCAAATAATTTTTTATGTTATCTTGGTATTGGAGAATTTTTTGTTTTACTTCTTCCCTCTCTTTATTTAGTTCAATATGTTGATTTATTCTTTTAGAGAAATCATCAGTTTCCCCATAAGAATCCTAAAAGAACTTCATGACAAGAAATTCCAATGAGGTAGGAACAATAACTTCAGTACCATAGATTAGATAAAATGGAAATTTATGAGTAGATCTTTTAGGTGAAACTCGATTTTCCCAAACTACATACATCAAATCATTATCCAAATTTATTTTATGATATGCTAACACCTTAATAGATTTAATTAAGCTTTTGTTTCATGATTCTGCTAGTCCATTCCTTATGGATAGTATGGTGTAGAGTGATATAATTTTTTTTGGTATTTCTGACAAAACTTAATAATTCTAATGGAACTTGTTAGCCATCTAAAAATTCTGTTATACTTAATGATGGCTAAAAAATTTCTTAGGTTTTCAAGAAACAAATTCTATGAAAATATGTGAGTTCTTGAAGAGCCCATTGTGTTCATTAATCCACAAGAAGTCATTTCACTGAAATCTTCACTCAAAGGACTCCAAGTTACCCTGCCAAGACAAAAGAAACTGTTTTTAAAGCCATTTTCCATAATTCCATAAATTCATTTTTACCCACTTTTTCAACCATGTTTACCTTTCCTGACCACTCATTTTTCCTCTAAAAAGGCCCATTTTTTCCCTCATTTACCATCATTTTCCCATAAAAAACCATTTACTTGGTTAAAGACCCTCTTTTCATTCCTATCGGAACACTCAAAAAAGGCCAAGAAACCTTTTTTTCAGGCCTAAGTCTGACTATTGAGAAAATAGGCCTTAAGCCCCTTTTTTTTGTTTAAGCCCTACCCCCTTCTATTTCATATGATTTGGAGCTGCAACCACTTGCTATCCCCTATACCTTTTACCCCAGCTCCCGGTTTTCCCTTTCCCCATAGGACCCTACTGCCACGCTTACCTCTAGTTCCTTTTCTTATATATTTCCTGTGCAACAACATTTCTCTTCCCTAATTCACAATCGTTGATCGTATTTGATCTTATGGCCATCATGCTTTCCCATTGATAGACAACCTACTGGCACACCTTCCACTCTCCTCCCACTGTCTAATAATTTCCTGACACCTATCCTCCACCATCCCCTTCCATTGATCAAATCCGTTTGATTGCGCTCCCTCTCCACCATTGATATGGCTCCCCCAGATCCAACGAACCGAAACTAATTTCGTGCCCATTTCACAAAAAAATTTTAACGCACATTATCAACACGAAAAAGAGCAGTTTTTCCTGGGATAGGTGTCATCCATCTAACCATATCATGTTTACCATGATTAAAACCGTTTACCGCTCAACCCTTGCGCGAAAACCACCTCTGGTTTCACAAAACCACCATCTATTTTTCCATGCCAATATTAAAAAATTTGGCTGTTTTGTTTGGTTTCATCATGGAACCCCTCCCTTCTGTGCATATTCCTTCTCTGCATCGTTGCTCCACCTCCCTCAAGCCTCTGAATGAAGTCAACATAGAAATCCAAGTTTTATTAATGTTTTTTGTTTGTTTGCAGGTTTTAATATCGGCTTATAAAGTACATGCCCTCCCACAACAAGTTTTAGGTTGCAAAAGGCCTAGGATGACGATCCTAGGGTAAAATTCAGAAAGAAAGGGGGTCCACAGGTTTCGAGTTCATGCTTTGGTCAGTGCCTCATGAACACTGGCCAAGTTATGAAACCTTCCAACGTAGAGAAAGCTACTTGCTCACAGAAACATTAAAAGCTTAAAAGACAACAAAGGTTAAAGTCAAAAGAAAGTAGATTAAAGTCTTAACCCGTGAAGATTAAAGATAAAGCATAGTTTAAAAAGTAGAAAGATGATAAAGAAGTCCTAATGCCAAATTAGAGGCCTAATCAGAGTTTGAAGGGATAAAATTAGATAGATCAACAAGAGAATGCTTCCAATTCCACATCCACAGAAGCAATTGCTCCTCCAAAGGACTAAGAAATGGCACCTACAGGCCCATTTACCTCAAAAAGACACACAAAGTTACTCCAAGTCAGAGATATTTCCAAATGACAGCTCAAAAGTTATTTCTAGCCTACCTAAAAAGGCCTAAAATTCAATAAAAGCCACTAAGTAGTTCAAAGAGTTAATGTAACGCAGATTTAGGCTTAAATACATTTTGCCTTGGTCCTTGAATGGTCTCAAAGGTCAAAACATTTACTCTGTAATTTATGAACCATTGGAAACCCGCTCTTTCACTCCACCTCCTCATTTATCTATAAATATCACATGAGGAGTTCATTGTTGTTGTTGGTTGGATTATCATTGAGGTGTAAGATAGTTGCTGAAGTTGTTAAAGTGTTGTTGAGTAGTTGAAGAACACCAAGCTAAGAAGAGAAGTTTTGAGCTGTAAAGACTTGTTGGACTTGAAGTATGTAACTAGTTTGAACATCAATAATACAATTTTATTCATGGGATCCTGGTCTATGTTAATGGTGATGTTTTTCCTCACTATTTTGTCTTTTCTTATGTTTTACATGTTGTCCATTTTCTCTGATAAGGAACAGAAAATTGAGAGTAGGATTTACTGAAAAGTACCGTATTTCTGTCTGAAAGCTTTATCTTTATGTTTCCTTCTGCTAAGGTATGTTTAGAGGATTCTTAATTACCCTCTAGATTTATCCAGCTTGTTGATTTAAGAATGATTCAATAGAGTATAACCAGTGAAGAAATGTTGGTGAGCCCATGTCTTTCTGTGTACAACTTGAGATATTGTTTTTGAATGTTCTTTTCAAAGTTTGATAAGTAGAGTTAACCCAGGGAAGTATATGTTTTGCCCTGTGCTCTAGCTAGTCTTTAATAGTTTCTTTGAAAGATCCCTTGAGGATATGCCAAAAGCAGGCTAGATTCACAGTTTTTGTCTGACCTTAGGCTATTTTCCTTGTTCTCTTATATGTTTTCTCCTTTCTGAAAGCAGTCTTAGGATTACTGGATTGTTGTCTGAAATTTTTTCTTTAATAAAAGTTTGTCCAAAGAATTCTATGGCTTTCCATGTCCTTTGGCTTGCTTCAAACAGTTACTTTGAAAGAATTTTCTTGTTTTAGTGAAGTTAATAGATGCTTAATTGGTTGTTAGCTTTGCTTCTTTCACAACATTTTAATGTTTTATATCACAACTCAGTCTAAAATATCCTTTGATATAGATGAATTGCCCTATGAAAACTCTTGAATAATTGTTGTACAATTAAATCCTTTTGTGACTCCATAGCCCAATGAGTTGATATTGTTTCTTGACCTATCCTTTCAGCTAAAACATTCTTCAATATGCTCTCACCTTCACCCTTCAGTTAACTTCTTTAGTCAATGATGTCCATCCCAACCAAACAAACAAACAAGTTCTCTGAGCTTCATAACTAGCCTAATATCATAAACAAAAGCATAAAGATATATCCTTTGAAAAAACTTAATAGAGAGTTCCCTCTCTGAATCCAGGAAGGCTAGGTCCTAGGATTCCAAAGCGGTTCTTATGTGGCCCCCTGCAACGTTTTTTCTTGCCAATCTTGTAAATCACAAGGAGCCAACATATTGGTGACGATAATGGGGATAATACTGAGTAATAGATAACTTCAAAACTCAGAAAATCCTCATTTTTAAAATGAATCAAGTGTCTGCCAAGATTGGTTCCTGATTGTTGATGGTGGACAACAACCAGTCCTAGAAAATAAGTAAAAGTCTTCCACCTGGTCACTCCATTGGTTTTTAGTATGCTTGCTGATTCCCCTTGGTTTTCCATAGACTCCACTGGGAAATTTATTTCATCATAAAAACATCATAAAAGCCAGTTAAGAGAACTTTAAGGATAAGTTTTCTTACAAAGATTATTTTTCCTTTTCAAAGACTATCATATATGGATAACTTTTTTTATTTTTTTGGGTCTAAATCCTGGCTTCTAAAAGAATTCATACTAGAGCCTATCCTGACCCAAAACCTCCTAAAAGAGTTGATAATCCTCAAAGTATCCTTAGGAAATCTCCTACATCCAAAAACTCAACTTTTGACAGACAAATTCATAGAGCAAGTTCTATTCCTGAAAATATTACAGCTCTGCAAGATACCCAAGTTGACTTATCTTTCATAAGAAACCTATCTAGAACCAAGTCACTTAGTGGTATATATCAGATAGATTTTGAGCTTGAAAATTCACAACATAATAGTAGCAGAGAAACCTCCCCATCTACTCCACATGATCTTCATTTCATTCATAACTTTGTTTTCTCTCATCCTAAATCTTCTCAACAGTCCCTCGCTAGTCCAAGTACTTCTGTTACACCCAATCATACATTCACTATCCAAACCACCCCACTTCATCACTTTCCTCCATTTGTAAACCCCCCATTCCTTCCACAACTTCATATCATGGCAACATGGTATGCTCCCTTAGTCCTTCCTTTTCCTTTAGTTGTTCTACCACAGGACTATCAGTCCAAGATTCCATTATATGATGCTAGTAGTTCTACTATAGCACAAATACATGTAGATAGAATGAATGATTACTTTGACAGACAATAAATAGATGATGAAACCATTAAACTTAGAATGTTTGCTCAAAGTTTAGGAGGAGAAGCAAGAAAATGGTTCAAAGGCTTAACCCCTAATAGTATCAATGACCTCTCCTCTTTTCATCAATTATTCCTAAAAAAATGTGAATTCAAAAGAAACCCCCTTCAAATCCTATCAGAATACAATGATATTAAAGGAAATTCCGGAGAGAGTGTTCAAGATTATTTCACTAGATTTAATAGTGTTTATAATGCATTCCCTCCACAAATGAAACCCCCACAAGGCTTAGCCTTGATAAATTTTCCTGAAGGATTTGATCCAAACATGTGTTATCAATTAAGGGAGAGAGAACCCCTCACATTAGAAGATATGCAGAAAAGGGCAGTAAGTGTATAAGCTAACCTCAATGCCAGAAGGGAAAATTGAAAGCAGAAAAGAAGGTTACCTACAAAGATGAAGCCAGACCTTCCACATCAGACTCCAAAATTGATAATTTGGTAAGAACCATGGAGATGATTATGGAAAGAATAAACATGAATGAGAGTGTATTCTAAATAAAATCAAATAGCTCCTCAAAATAAAAATCAAAATCAAAATTAGAATCATAACTTTACAAGGAATCCCCCTCAAATTAGACAAACAGGCCCTAATCAACAAGTCAGACCTCCTTTCCAACAGAATTATGTCGATGAAGAGGGGGAAACAATAGAAGAAACAAAGGAAAATCACATGAACATGTTGGGAGTAAAAAATGAGGATATTGTTTTCCTCAATGAAGAAGAATAAGTCACAAACATACCTGATGAGGAAGAAGGCCTAGAATCATAAGATTATAAACTAGGCTTTCAAAATGCCATAATGGAAGTACACAAGCAATATGACTTGAGAAGTAAAAAGAACCAAGAAACTCCCAAGAAAAGAGCCTCTAAAAATTATGCTAAAAACAACGTTGCAAATACTTACAAAAAGATAGTTGAAAACAATAACATAGTGGCTGAAAGTTCTGATAAAATGATGCAGGAGCATAGAATCGGAAAAGTACTTTGTATTTTTATTAAACCTAGGGGTCTCATGTTTTTGAGAAAATATTAAATTCATGTAAATATTAATATTATTTTGAGTGATTAAATTATATTTTTAATTAATTATATGTGAGTATTTTTAATGTTTCCAAATAATTGGAAAAAATGAGAGAAATTAGACTTGAGATATTTGAGAATTAGTTATGAGCCTAAATTAGATTTAGTTTCAAGATTTTCGGGATAAAATTCTAGATTGTAGGGGTGTTGAGATATTTGAGGACTTTGTTGAGTGATTAAGGGGATTTGAACCTAAATTGGTTCAATTCAATTTGTATAAATTAATGAGCCTCAAAGGCCAAAAAGGTCAGGAAAGATAAAGAGAGAGGTGTGGTTTGGACAACAAGTTTGTAAGCCTCCGGGCAATTGAAAGGGCCATGAATTTTGAATATATGGCCAAAGAAAAAGGTTGTAAGTGATCTCATTTTGTTTATATGAAAACATTGTTTCAGAATTATAAATATATATATATTGGTTGATTGATTGAGAAATTTCATACTTAATTTTTGAAATCGGATTCTGAAGCGATATTATGCATGTAATTGGGGGAATTAAGATGCCAATTTCGTGAATTGAAACACTGAAAAGTTGTATACGTTTCTATATATATATATATATTTATATATATATATATATATATATATATATATATATATATATATAGATATATATATATATATATATATATATATATATATATATATATATATATATATATATATATATATATATGAATTACACGGAACAAGTGAGAGATCGATTGAAGGGAGTGCCGCAATAAAAGAATTTGTAGGATTGATTTATGCACATAAGTTGGAAGGATCGATATTAATATGTCAATTGTTAAATTGTATTGATAAATCCATGTGAGAGACTATGTCTGTTGAGTGAATCGATTATTTTATATCGATCTGTAGTTTTGATTGATAGTGATGGAAAAAAGGGAGTGCCCAGTGAATGTGAAGCCGTAGAGATTCATAAGGCACCAAGAGAGTTTCGAGTTTAACGTTGAAGAGCTGTATTCTCAATATGAAAAGCGTATGATGGGATTGTTCACATTAACCTAAGAATCCATTAATCACTCGACACATATAGTTGGTGAACGCATAGTTTGAAAGTGTTAACGAAACGTTGTTCACATTGATTGTTAATGGCCCAACGATGTTACATGAGGATCGATTAATCAATCGACACACGAATTGAATTTTGAAATAGAATCCAAGTTAATTGTGTTGACATGCTTCAGGTGAAGCGAGCCATTGTGCTAAGAAGAAACTCAGCAATGCACAAAGCAGTTGGGCTGTCAAAGGTTGTCGGACACAGGTTCTGAAAAAAATGTGTGATGAAGTCTCTTACATAAGAGGCACAGAATTTGTTTTAGAGTCGATGGAACAGTGAATCAATCAATGGTAGAGGCACCATAATGAATTTCTAAAGTCGACCTGTGAGTAATTGAAATGCCAGAGGTGCGTAGTGGAGTTTGAAGTGGAGAGCAGTTGATTGAAAAGAATGTGAAGGAGGTTGCTGAGCAAGTTGAAGCGGCCGTAGAGCCAAAGGAAAATGAGGTTGAGTCAACAACGGGAACGCCGAAGTGTTTGATAAGCGGTATGATAAAGAAAGTCTATCTTTGGAGAATGTGAGGTAAGTCACCTTTGTATTGATCAAACATATATAGAAACCATGGCCTGGTCTACTGTGGTATTGAATGGAATGGGTAATCCAAGGATCGAATTAAATGATGGTCAAATGTTATTTTAAATGATGGTAGCAGTTTGAAGTTTCATATAAAACTCATTTACATTGGAATGCATAAAATCGATATGCAATGGTAGTAATTTTCCGGGTTGAACTTTTAAAACATGGTTTTATCTTGGTATTTGGTTTTTATCAAGATTGGAATTCATATATGGGTGTTGGTCAATATGCTATGCATTTAATTAAAAGTGAAGGTTGTGAGGATTTGAATTCGAACTTTTGTGTTGAGATGGATTAAGCTTTGGGCTTAATTAGAAGTTGAGAATTTAAATAAACTCATTGGGGTTTTAAAGTCTTTTCTTAAAACTTTTGGGGAAAAGCTTACACTTGTGAAATAATCTTGGTATGAAGATTGTTGAGTTATGGTTTTTGATCCATATGATCGAGGAGCTTCCGTAATTGAAAGTGTTGAAATTGTCTAGCTTGAGAATTTATTTGGGTAATGATTTGAGTTTCATTTTTATATGCATATTCATGGGAGAGATTCTAGGTTTTGCAAGGTTTTCCTGCATCATTTGGTATCAGAGCTGGAATAGCTCTATTTGAAGATTCAAGTTTTTAAATTGAATTAATTGCATGTGATGAATAAATGTCATATTTTGAAACTGATGAAGGTTGCAGCACAGAGATGCAGTGCAATTGAAGAAGTGAAGCAAGATCAACAGGATCTTAAAGGTGAGTTTGCAGATGATATTTAACTCTGGTTTGAATACTTTTTGCAGAATTCAGATGCAAGAAGGTGGAAGAAGTCTCAATGGGAAGAAGCAAGTCACAGCTGGAATGCAGTGATGAAGGAGTCCAGTAAGGGATTCTAAGAGAGAGTGGCGGAACCTGAAGATTCAATAGAGGTTGAATAAAGTTGCAGATGAGAGAAGCCTGAAGGAGTAGTGGAGAAATGCTCAAAAGGGTTTCGGCAGAGGACCGGTGATTACCAAAAGACCAAATCTGGAGGAAAGGATTGGTGAGGTAAGTGGCAGCAGGAGAGCTTGCTATTGTAGAGGCTTGGTGCAACTCATGAGTGAGAAACTCATGGTGAAGAAGATGACTACTAAAAGTCATAAAGGAGAGAGCAGAGGTTCAAAGAGAAGCCACAGTAGAAAGAGGGAGAAATATGCCAAGGCAAATGGCATAAGACAACAGTTAGCTGATGCAGAATATGAAAAAGAGTTAGCTGAGATCAGGGAAAAATTTGATAAACTAAAGATGAGGATAGAGGAAAGCTAGAGGGTTGGTTGGCTCATGAGGAAGAGAGTGAAGTGGCAGAGGCTACAACAGAAAAGAGATCAATAGATAAACATCCAGTTAACAGAAGAGCTGAGGGAGCTCGAGCAGATGATGAGTATACAGTTGAGATGTGAAGAACTCATAGTAGCTGAGTTGAAAGTGGAGGTCTCCATTGGTGAAACAGAAGAGGAGATCATTGATGATTTCTTGAACTATTGGGAAAATCCAGATCAGCTGGATAGTGTAAAACTGAGTATTTTTGTAGCTGACAATTGTGATGTGATTACAAGTTTTACTGAAGAGGATGCGCAATCTTGTGAAGCTGTCACAAGTGTGGAAAAGAATCTTTCAAGAGATAGATACTCTGAAGAAGGAAGCAGTGATGGTTTTGTACTTGAAGCTGTTATAGTACAAGAGGAAGCTCATGTGAATGAAGAAGAGGATCATCTTGAAGAGCCAGTATATAATCCAACAGTTGAGACTGTTGAACTTTGTGATTTTCAAACTGAAAGTTTGTGTATGAATGCAGGGACTGTAAGTGATAGTGAAATGCTTCATCAATGCCACAAAGAAATTGCATTTCTTGAATATTTATTGGAATATTCAGAGTATGATAGAGATATTGCAACAGAAGGCAGAGTTCACTACAGTGAACGAGAGAAGAAAGATATCATGGAAACAAATGGTGTGAAGGAAGGACTGGTTCACAGGCTTGAGAATTCTTCAGAGAATTCTTTGGAAAGTTTGGATCAACATACTGATATGCTGATAGAGGAGGAAGAAAATTCAGAGCAGCATACTGAGGTGCTGGCAGAGGGAAGTAAGGCACTGAGGCCTTATGATTTTTATTTTAACAAGTGTTTTGTGAATGCAGGTATTGTTGCAGATGTTGAAGAACATTTGACTCAGTTAAGCAGTCAAATGAAGGAGAAAGATGAGAATTCTGTGGAAATTTCAAATCCATGGGATGAAGAAGTTATGTTGCTGGAAATGATGCTGAATAGTCAAGATTCAGTACAGGAATATTCTCAATTTCTGAATTGGAAATTGCAGAGACAGAGAGATGAAGACAGCAGAAAGAAGTATATAATGTACCAGTCCAGTAAGTTGCTGACAGGAGAAGGCAGAGAAGAAGTTTTTTGTTTCAAAAAACAAGACGGTATGGATGATTGGGCGGTAGTAAAAACTGAGCAAGTAAAAACTGAGTGAGTAAGAACTGAGCGAGTAAGTGCTCAGCAGGCAACAAGAAATCAGCGACCTGAAGATTTATTGGACAGAGAAATTGAATTAATCAGAAGAATCATGTTGAAAGTGTCTCAGAGGAAGACATCAGTGAGGAAGAGAAGAAGCAGCAGCAGCAAAATGAAGATAGAGACAGATTGTGAAAGTGCAACGAGTGGAGCAAGGCAGCATAACATATGTAGACCTGGAGAAAAGCAGCAAACAACAGATATATATGATGAGCTACAGAACAAAGTGCGGGATCCAGGTGGACAAAGACTTAAACGCATGATCAGGAGATCATGATCATTTTCAACCTTATGAGTCTGATGCAGGAGCATAGACTCGGAAAATTACTCTATATTTTTATTAAACCTAGGGGTCTCATGTTTTTGAGAAAATATTAAATTCATGTAAATATTGATATTATTTTGAGTGATTAAATTATATTTTTAATTAGTTATATGTGAGGATTTGTAATGTTTCCAAATAATTGGAAAACATGAGAGAAATTAGACTTGAGATATTTGAGAATTAATTATGAGCCTAAGTTAGATTTAATTTCAAGATTTTTGGGATAAAATTCTAGATTGTAGGGGTGTTGAGATATTTGATGACTTTGTTGAGTGATTAAGGGGATTTGAACCTACATTGGTTCAATTCAATTTCTATAAATTAATGAGCCTCAAAGGCCAAAAAGGTCAGGAAAGATAGAGAGAGAGGTGTGGTTTGGAAAACAAGTTTGTAAGCCTCCGGGCAATTGAAAGGGCCATGAATTTTGAATATCTGGCGAAAGAAAAAGGTTGTAAGTGATATCATTTTGTTTATATGAAAACATTGTTTCATAATTATATATATACACACACACACACACACACACACAGATATATATATATAGATTTGTTGATTGATTGAGAAATTGTATACTTAACTCTTGAAGTTGGATTCTGAAGCGATATTATGCATGTAATTGGGGGAATTGAGATGCCAATTTCGTGAATTGAAACACCAAAAAGTTGTATACGTTTCTATATATATATATATGAATTGATGTATCGATCGTTGGAGAGATCGATTGAAGGGAGTGCTGCAATAAAAGAATTTGTAAGATCGATTTATGCACATGAGTTGGAAGGATCGATATTAATATGGAAATTGTTAAATTGTATTGATAAATCCATGTGAGAGACTATGTCTATCGAGTGAATCGATTATTTTATATCGATCTATAGTTTTGATTGACAACAATGGAAAAAAGGAGCACCCAATGAATGTGAAGCCGTAGAGCTTCATAAGGAACCAAGAGAGTTTCGAGTTTAACGTTGAAGAGCTGTATTCTCAATATGAAAAGCGTATGATGGGATTGTTCACATTAACCCGAGAATCCATTAATCACTCGACACATATATTTGTTGAATGCATAGTTTTAAAGTGTTAATGAAACACTGTTCACATTGATTTTTAATGGCCCAACGATGTTACATGAGGACCGATTAATCAATCGACATACGAATTGAATTTTGAAATAGAATCCAGGTTAATTGTGTTGACATGTTGCAGGTGAAGCGAGCCATTGTGCTAAGAAGACACTCAACAACGCACAAAGCAGTTGGGCTGTGAAAGGTTGTCGGACACAGGTTCTGAACAAAACGTGTGATGAAGTCTGTTACATAAGGGTCGCAAAATTTGTTTAAGATTCTATGAAATAGTGAATCAATCAATGGTAGAGGCGCCATAATGAATTTCTAAAGTCGACCTCTGAGTAATTGAAATGCGGGAGGTGCGTAGTGGAGTTTGAAGTGGAGAGAAGTTGATTGAATAGAATGCGAAGGAGGGTGCTGAGCAAGTTGAAGCGGCTGTAGAGCCAAAGGAAAATGAGTTTGAGTCAACAGCGAGAACGCCGAAGTGTTTGATAAGCGGTATGACAAAGAAAGTATGTTTTTGGAGAATGCGAGGTAAGTCACCTTTATATCGATCAAACATATATAAAAACCATGGCCTAGTCTACTGTGGTATTGAATGGAATGGGTAATCCAAGGATCAAATTAAATGATGGTAAAATGTTATTTTAAATGATGGTAGTAGTGTGAAGTTTCATATAAAACTCATTTACATTGGAATGCATAAAATCGATATGCAGTGGTAGTAATTTGCCGGGTTGAACTTTTAAAACATGGTTTTATCTTGGTATTTGGTTTTTATCAAGATTGGAATTCATATATGGGTGTTGGTCAATATGCTATGCATTTAATTAAGAGTGAAGGTTGTGAGGATTTGAATCCGAAATTTTGTGTTGAGATGGATTAAGCTTTGGGCTTAATTAGAAGTTGAGAATTTAAATAAACCCATTGGGGTTTTAAAGTCTTTTCTGAAAACTTTTGGGGAAAATCTTACACTTGTGAAATAATCTTGGTATGAATATTTTTGAGTTATGGTTTTCGATCCATATGATTGAGGAGCTTCCGCAATTGAAAGTGTTGAAATTGTCTAGCTTGAGCATTTATTTGGGAAATGATTTGAGTTGCATTTTTATATGCATATTCATGGGAGAGATTTTGGGTTTTGCAGGGTTTTCCTGCATCATAAAAACAAGGGAAAAAACACCCAAATTCATGACAAACATAGTGGTGACCCTAGAAGCACTAGCATCTCAGCTAATGCTCCTGAATAAACCATTTTAACTGTTGTAAATAATAAAAGCTAGCAAGCTAATTTTGCTGAGAAAATAGTGACTAAAAAGGCTGAATTAAACATTTCCAAAACTCAAACTCCTTTCAACATAGAGAGTGAAATTGCCAAAATAAAAATCTCTATCCCTCTCACTGAGTTAGTCACTCAAGATGTATATAGGTCCCAATTGTTAAAATATTTGAACATAGGAGATCACAATGACTCTGTTAACTGACATGATGATGAACCTGAGCTTCTGTTTGAACCAAAAATTGAAGGAAAATTTCAAGAAAGAGCAGTTCCTCCATTCTATGTCAGCTTAAACATCCACGATAACATTTTTCACAATGCCATGCTTGATTCAGGAGCATCACATAACCTAATGTCCAAAGTGATACTGGAAATATTACGCCTTGAGGTAACCAAACCTTGTAAGGATTTATACTCCTTTGATTCCAGCAAAGTCAAATTCCTAGGCCTAATAAAAGATCTCTGTCTCAATTTAGCACAAATCCCAGCCAAAATTTTAGTAATGGAAATTGTTGTGACTGATATACCCCCTAAATATGGCATGCTTCTTTCAAGATATTGGGGTGCTAAATTGAAAGGCACAATGCAAATGGATATGACCTATGCCACCATCCTTGTATTCAGTCAACCTAGAAGACTTTATAGGGAAACACAGATGAAATACATGGTGAGTAGCCAAGAAAGACCAAAAAACTCCCCCCTTTATTCTATACATATTGACCTTGACTCATTCATTCTTTACAATGATGAGATTCCTAATGAGCAAGGGTTATAAAATGAAACATCCACCAACATTTTGGCAGCTATAGAAAAAGAGGAAGGGAAAGAAAAATCATCCAAACAGTTTTCTATTTCAAAAAATCACAGCAAAAAAATTAAAGGTCTTGAGCTACAAAACAGTCATCAACATTGTGCCAATCCTAACAATCAAAGAGAAATTCCTCAATGCATTTAAAATATTGAGGAACAAGACACAAATAAAAATAGTGCAGATCCTAAAAAAGAACACAGTGATTATCAAAATAAGCAAAACAGAGAGGACATGAAGGAAAGTGATGATGAATCGGAAAAAAATCCTCTTTGGAGCATGATTTTTGGTGGGTCTTGTACTAAAAATGGTGTAGAGGAAGGCATATGGGTACACAATACTGAAAACAATCATGCAGAAGGACATTCATATAGATTAAACTTTCAATGTACCAACAACATAGCAGAATATGAAGCACTCCTCTTAGGACTACACTTGCTTAAAAACCAAGGAGCCAAGAGGATAATAGTTCATGGAGATTCAAAATTGATAATTAGGCAAGTAAATGGGGAATATACTGCTAAACATCCTAGACTAAGAGCCTATAGAGATGATGCCATGGACCTATTAAAATCATTTTCAGAATTTGAACTAACTTTTGTCCCTAGAAACCAAAACATTCTTGCCAATGAATTATCCTTTGGTGCTAGTACATGACTGAAACCTTATGAAAGCAAACAATACACAGTTAAAGTCAAATATAGACCAACAGTCCCAGACAATGAAAAATACTAGCAAGTTTTTGAAGGAGATAAACAAATATAAGACTTCTATAGTCTAGAAATGAATTTGAAATGCCAAACTCAGATTCAGAGTATGAAGAAGACTGTCTTACAGAGGAAAAATCACTTTTCAAAGAAGAAGAAACTCCTGAGATTGCTAATATAAATCTATTAGCTAAACAACCCAAACATCAAATAGAAATGTGCATAGATTTGGAAAAAGAAGATCTAGAAGTGTTGCAATCCAAAACTGAAATCTTGCCAACGGGGTTGGTACCCTTAGACGAATTGTTTGAATTTAATATTGTTGCAAAAAGGCCAAAAATAGAACCTACTGAAGCTGAAGTAGAAGAGTGAAATATAGGCAGTAAAGAAAGTCCTAAAATGATCAAATTATCCAAAACACTATCATCTCACATTAAGTTGAAATATCTTGAGTTTTTAAGAGGATTTTTTGATGTGTTTGCATGGAGTTATAAAGATTTGAAATCATATGATACATAAATAATCCAGCATAAGATACCCCGCAAAGAAAACCAGAAGTCTTATAGACAAAAAATGCATAGAATCAACCCTATTCAATTACCTCTGGTGGAGAAAGAAATTAGAAAACTGTATGATGCTGGAATTATAGTCCCTGTGAGATACTCAGAATGGGTATCTAATCTTGTATTAGTTAGGAAGAAAACAGGAGAAATAAGGCTTTGTATTGACTTCAGAAACTTAAATAAATCCTCCTTAAAGGACAACTATCCCTTGCCCAAAATGGATCATATTTTACAAAGGGTACTAAGTTCCAGAAGAATTTCTTTGCTAGATGGCTTCTCAGGATACAATCAATTATTGGTACATCCTGATGATCAACTTAAAACAACCTTCACCACTCCTTGGGGAACTTTTATGTATGCGAAAATGCCTTTTGGTTTAATGAATGCTGGTGCCACATTCCAAAGAGCCATGGATATTTCATTCTCAGAAGAAATAGGATACTTCTTTGTGATTTACTTAGATGATATCTCAGTTTATTCCAAAACAGATGAAGAACACCTAATATACCTAAGAAAAGTCTTTGAGAGGTGCAGAAAGTATGGTTTATCCTTAAATCCAAAGAAAATAGTGTTTGGTCTCCAAGAAGGTAAACTTCTTGGACATATCATATCTGAAGAGGGAATAAAGATAGACACAAAGAGGATTGAAGTTATATTGCAAATCAACCATCATAGAAACATCAAGGAACTCCAATCTTTCATTGGGAAGGTTAATTTCCTGAGAAGGTTCATACCCAACCTAGCTGAACTCCTTAGAAACATGAAAAATATGCTTAAAAGAGAAGAAGGAGTTAAATGGACCTTAGAAGCAAAGAAATCCTTTGAGCTGGTAAAACAAGCACTTACTAAAACACCAATTCTCATTAGTCTTGATTTTACAAAATATTTTTTCATATTTTCATTTGCATCAAAACACACAGTGGTTGTTGTCCTCCTACAAAAAAACACAAAGGGACAAGAGTAACCTATTGCATTTTTTAGCAAGGCATTAAGAGATGCACTTTTGGAGTACAACATAATGAAAAAACAATCCTTTTCTTTGGTAAAAGCTTTAAAAGACTTCAGAGTTTACATTTTACACTCACACATCATAGTGTTTGTACCTCATTCAATGGTAAAGGACATCTTGACACAAGATCTTGATGGCAAAAGAGGAAAGTGGATTGTTTTAATACTAGAATATCACTTAGAAATGAAGCCCACTAAGCTCATCAGAGGTCAAGGACTAGCAAAACTTATGGTTGAATGAAACTTTTGAGCTCTTGATATAAACATGTTTAATGCATTAGATGAAAATGAGGAGTTGGAAACACTACTTATTGAAGATCATTTTCTGAATTCATCTTTGTATGATGATATTTTGTATGTGTTGTTTAATCTAAATGTCACTCCTAGTTTGTCTAAAACAAAGGAAAT
Source organism: Pinus albicaulis (assembly GCA_034641835.2). Lineage (NCBI taxonomy): Eukaryota > Viridiplantae > Streptophyta > Pinopsida > Pinales > Pinaceae > Pinus > Pinus albicaulis. The sequence goes on from CM076569.1 coordinate 733,613,417, forward strand.
ATTTTTAAAGTTAAAGGTTGTAAATTACTGCATTTTAGATAAATGTTTATATTGGAAAAATGCTAGTGGATTATTGCTTAAATTTTTTCCTGAGAATGATACAAATAAGATCAAGCATGAGTTCCATGAAGGAGAATGTGGAGGCCACCTATATTGGAAAACTACATTGAAAAAAATCCTTAGAGCTGGCTATTACTGGCCCACCCTCTTTCAAGATATCCACAAAATGGTCATTGCCTATCATAAATGTCAAATCTTTGAAGACAAAAGAAAATTGCTTCCCTTACCTCTACAACCAATCACTGTTGAAGCTCCTTTTCAACAGTGGGGTGTAGACTTCATTGGGGAAATCCATCCTACCTCATCAGCCCAACATAAATAGATCCTCACAGCAACTGATTATTTTACCAAATGAATAGAAGCCATCCCTTTTAGAAATGCCACAGACTCAGTCATCATTTCATTTCTTGAAAATCATATCCTGTCTAGATTTGGCTATCCTAGGAAGATTATCACTGATAATGCTGTTGCATTTGGATCCAAAAAGATGGTTGATTTCTGTCACAAATATCAGATTACATTGGGCCATTCCACAGCTTATTACCCTCAAGGTAATGGGCTGGCAGAATCCTCAAACAAGAGTTTGGTAAATATAATAAATAAATTGTTGGAAGAGAATAAAAAATCATGGCACGATAAGCTAGTACATGCACTTTGGGCAGACAGATTCATAGTAAAAAATTCAATTGAAATTTCACCTTATCAGGTAGTTTATTGAGCAGATGCAATATTTCCAACCAGTCTAGGAGTGCCAGTCATGAAACAAATCCAAGAGGTATAGTCTGAAGAATATGACATGACAAGAAGAATAAACCAAACTGTACAATTACAGCAAACCAGAGAGGAAGTCTACAAAAGAGCACAACAAGTACAAGAAAACATCAAGAATTTGTTTGATAAAAGAACAAAGTCAAGTGATTTTAAAAGTGGTGACAAAGTACTAAAATGGGATTCTAGGAAAGAAGCTAAGGGCAAACAAGGAAAGTTTGAAAATTTATGGAAAGGCCCTTATCTCATTCAGTCTGTTATTGGCAACAATGCATTTTTTCTTCAATAGATGGATGGAGCTGAACTTTTTTGAGGTCCTGTCAATGGCAAGATGCTCAAACATTATATTTGTTAAGGTTTTTGTTAGAAGTTATTTTTAATCCATTGTAAATAACATATCTCGAAAGGAAAGTTTGAAAATGAAGTACAAAAATAATAGAAAAAGAGAAAAAGAGGGCATATTAAAAAGAAGAGGTACAACCCCATACCAAAAAATGAGAAAAATCTGAAAGTGTGCAAGCTCAAATGCCACTGCTTTGAGAAACTGTTACTCAGTAATACATCCTAACCATGACTAAATAAATTTGAATTTATGTTGATAGGTTAGTGTGAAGAAGATTTTCCAAACAGTGTAATCTTGGCTTATCAATAGAATGGATTAGGATAGAAAATAAATGGTTCTAACAAACTCAAAATCTAAACCAAGAAAAGAAAAGAGAAATGGATCCAAAAATATCAAAACCTAAGCCAAAGAAAGAACGAAGGATGCTTACAAAATTTCAGATATGAAGCATTCACAATTTTGTTTTAAATTTTGTGCAAATAAAGTCTATGTGCAGCTTGTACATAATGCCATAGCCCCCATAGCAAATCAAACTGTCTAATAATGATTTGAATATGTTTTAAATTTTCTATTTTAGAATTTAGAGAATGCAAATCTGTCAAACAGTCTAATCTTGACAGATAGTTAGAATAGGTAGAGAATTACTGAGTTTAACTGTCTAATCTGAACTCATGGAAGAAATAAGGGTATAAATAGATCATTTTACTGCTTTCAAATAAAATAATAAAATGATGTTGAAAGGGTTTCCAAGTCCAAATGCACCCACTGAAGAAAAAATGTTAGGAAAAGTAGGATGTGCAGGTATAATTTTGGGAGAAAATCATATTATTATGATATTACAGATCATCTTTTTAAGCAGCATGATCATCAAAGACAAAGAGGAATGTCAAAATGTAGCAAAAGACAAGGCACTGGTCTGCTTTCTAGATATTTATCTCTAAGGTTCTTGACACCTCCAAGGAGCTGGCCTCCCCAAGTGGAGCCACTGTTAGCCATCCATAAATTCTGTTATACCTAATGACGGCTAAAAAGTTTCTTAGGCTTCCAAGAAACAAATTTTATAAAAATATGTGAGTTCCTTAAGAGCCCATTGTGTTCATTAATCCACAAGAAGTCATTTCAATGAAATATTCCCTCAAAGGACTCCAAGTTACCCTGTGAAGAAAAAAGAAACTGTTTTTAAAGCCATTTTCCATCATTCCATAAATTTATTTTTACCCACTTTTTCAACAATGTTTACCTATCCTGACCACTCATTTTTCCTCTAAAAAGGCCCCTTTTTTCCCTCATTTATCATCATTTTCCCATAAAAAACCATTTACTTGGTTAAAAACCCTCTTTTCATTCCTATCGGAACACTCAAAAAAGGCCAAGAAGCCTTTGTTTTAGGCGTAAGTCTGACTATTGAGAAAATAGGCCTTAAGCCCCTTTTTTTTGGTTTAAGCCCTACCCCCTTCTATTTCATATGATTCGGAGCTGCGACCACCCGCTATCCCCTAGCCCTTTTACCCCAGCTCCCAGTTTTCCCTTTCCCCACAGGCCCCTACCTCCACACTTACCTCTACCTCCTTTTCTTATATATTTCCTCCGCGACCATGTTTCTCTTCCCTAATTCACAACCGTTGATCGTATTTGATCTTATGACCATTACGCTTTCCCATTGATAAACACCTCTGATGGCCCACCTTCCACTTTCCTCCTGCCATCTAATCCTTTCTTAACACATGTCCTCCACCATCCCCTTCCACCAATCAACTCCATTCGATCGCATTCCCTCTCCACCGTTGATTTGGCTCCCCTAGATCCAACGATCCAAAACTAATTTTGCGCCCGTTTCACCAAAACGTTTTAACGCACTTTATCAAAGAAAAAAAAAGCATTTTTTCTCAGGACAAGTGTCGTCCATCCAATCGTATCGCATTCACCATGACTAAAACTGTTTACTGCTCAACCCTTGTGCAAAAACCACCTCTGGTTTCACGAAACCACCTTCTATTTTTCCGCGCCAATAATAAAAAAATTGGTTGTTCCGTCTGGTTTCACCATGGAACCCCTCCCTTCTACGCATATTCCTCCTCCACATTTATATTCCACCTACCTCGAGCCTCTGAATGCAATAAACCCAGAAATCCAGGTTTTGTTAAATTTTTTTGTTTGTTTACAGGTTTTAATGGCGGCCTATAAAGGACAGGCCCTCCCACATCAATTTTTAAGTTGCAGAAGGCCCAGGATGATGATCCTCGGGGAAAAATCACAAAGAAAGGGGGTCCACAGGTTTCAAGTTCATGGTTTGGTCAGTGCCCCATGAACACTGGCCTAGTTATGAAACCTTCCAGCACAGAGAAAGCTACCTACTCACAGAAACATTAAAAGGTTAAGAGACAACAAAGGTTAAAGTCAAAAGCAAGTAGATCAAAGACTTAACCCGTGAAGATTAAAGATAAAGCACAGTTTAAAAAGTAGAAATATTATAAAGAAGGCCTAAATCCAAATTAGAGGCTTAATCATATTTTAAAGGGATATAATCAGACAGATCAGCAAGAGAATGCTTCGATTGCCACATCCACCGAAGCAATTACTCCTCCAAAGGACTAATAAATGCCACCTACAGGCCTCTTTACCTCAAAAATACACACAAAGTTACTCCAAGTCAGAGATATTTCCAAATGATAGCTCAGAAGTTATTTCCAGCCTACCTAAAAAAGCCTAAAAGTCAACAAAAGCGACTAAGTAGTTCAAAGAGTTAATGTAATGCAGAGTTAGACTTAAATACATTTTGCCTTGGGCCTTGCATGGTCTCAAAGGTCAAAACATTTACTCTGTCATTTATGAAGCATTAGAAACCCCCTCTTTCATTCGACCTCCTCATCTATCTATAAATATCACATGAGGAGTTCATTTTTTTTGTTGGTTGGATTATCATTGAGGTGTAAGATAGTTGCTTAAGTTGCTAAAGTGCTGTTGAGTAGTTGAAGAACACTAGGCTGAGAAGAGAAGTTTTGAGTTGTAAAGATCTGTTGGACTTGAAGTATGTAACTGATTTGAACATCAATAATACAAGCTAATTCATGGGATCCTGGTCTATGTTAATGGTGATGTTTTTCCTCACTATTTTGTCTTTTCTTATGTTTTACATGCTCTCCATTTTCTCTGATAAAGAACAAAAAATTTAGAGTAGGATTTACTGAAAAGTACCATATTTCTGTCTGAAAGCTTTATCTTTATGTTTTCTTCTGCTAAGATATGTTTAGAGGATTCTTAATTTCCCTCTAGATTTATCCATATTGTTGATTTAAGAATGATTCAATAGAGTATAACCAGTGAAGAAATGTTGGTGAGCCCATGTCTTTCTGTGTACAACTTGGGATATTTTTTTTGAATGTTCTTTTCAAAGTTTGCTAAGTAGAGTTAACCTAGGGAAGTCTATGGTTTTCCCTGTCCTCTGGCTAGTCTTTAATAGTTGCTTTGAAAGATCCCTTGAGAGTATGCCAAAAGTAGGCTAGATTCACTGTTTCTATCTGAAAGTAGTCTTAGGATTACTAGATTTTTGTTTGAAAAGTTTGCTTTAATAAAATTTTGTCCAAAGAAGTCTATGGTTTGCCCTGTCCTTTGTTAGCTTTGCTTCTTTCACAACATTTCAATGTTTCATATCACAATTCAGTCTAAAATATCCTTTGATATAGATGACTTTCCCTATGAAAACTCTTGAAGAATTGTTGTACAATTAAATCCCTTTGCGACTCCATAGCCCAATGGGTTGATATTGTTTCTTGACCTATCCTTTCAACTGAAACATCTTCAATCTGCTCTCACATTCACCCTTCTGTTAACTTCTTCAGTTAATGATGTTCATCCAAACCAAACAAACAAACAAGTTCCCTGAGCTTCATAGCTAGCCCAATATCATAAACAAAGCATAAAGATATATCCTTTGAAAACACTTAATAGATAGATCCCTCTCTGAATCTAGGAAGGGTAGGTCCTAGGATTCCAAAGTAGTCCTAATGTGGCCCCCTGCAGCGTTTATTCTTGCTAATATTGTAAGTCACAAGGAGCCAACAGAACTAAAATCTTGAGCATTGTTTGTAACTATTTATCATAGAAAACGAAACCTCGGTCAAATGTTTTCTTCAATGAACTTCATCACAACAGAATCAATTTCATTTCTCATAGGGATAAGTTCTACCCATTTTGTGAAATAATTTATTTCTATTAGGATCCATTTAATTTTATTACTAGAATAAGGAATTATCTCACCAATAAAATGTATGCCCCATTATAGGAAATGACCTTCTACCAATACAAGAATGAGAGGTACCCCGGCCTTTCATGAAACATTGGGACTCGTGTTCATAATCTATTTGAACTCGTCGATTACAAGAATACTTCATAGTTGGAACTCGTACAATAATATGTAAGCATATTTTTCAAAATAAACCAATAAATAAGTTTTTTTTCTTAATTTGCTATAGAAATCAAATTAAAGTGGAATCTATAAAGTTATTCCAAGATTTATTAGAAAGTGTAATGCTTTTTTTTTTAAACGTACAATTTTAGAGTATAATTGCATGGGTAAAAGTATTTACAAATCGACTCCATATGGGTTTTTCTTCTCCTTGGGAGATGAAAAGAAAATACAGATCCATGTGCCTTCTCCTTAGGCTTTGTAGCCATTTCTATATAACATCACACATTCTTTGAAAATATAAATCACACCGACCATTTACAATTATAATGAAAGTAACTTGCTCGATACTAAATGTATTGTTTCAAATATTTCCCATTGACTGGAAATGAGTAATATTCTCCTTGAAAATTCTAAAGGATGAAAATATTATTTCCCTTGATTTCTACAATTTTAAAAGGTCCCAACCAGATATTGTCAAGCTTTCCATCCTTCTCTTTTTCTTATTTTCTTGCATCCCATCTTCATACCAAGTCTCAACATATGAAATCTCTCTTTATGGCTCTCCCATCAAATAAATTTTTTATTTTATCTTGGTATTGGATAATTTTATGTTGTACTTCTCACCTGTCTTGATTTAGTTCAGTATGTTGATTTATTCTTTTAGAGAAATCATTAGTTTTCCCATAAGAATCCTACAAGAACTTCATGACAAGAAAGTCCAATGATGTAGGAAAAATAGCTTTAGTACCATATATTAGATAAAATAGAAATTTATGAGTAGATCTTTTAGGTAAAACTTGATTTCCCAAACTGCATACTTCAAATGATTATCCCAATTTATTTTATTATCTGCTAACACCTTCTTAATAAATTTAATTAAGCTTCTGTTTCATGATTCTGGTATTCCATTCCTTGTGGATAGTATGGTGTAGAGTGATATAAAGTAATTTGGTATTTTTGACAAAACTCAATAATTCTAATGGAACTGAAAGCTTGAGCATTGTTTGTAACTATTTATCTTGGAAAAACAAACCTCGATTAAATGTTTTCTTCAATGAACTTCATCACAACAGAATCAATTGCATTTCTCTTTGGGATAACTTCTACCCATTTTGTGAAATTATTTGTTTCTATTAGGATCCATTTAAGTTGATTACTAGAAGAATGAATTATCTCACCAATAAAATGTAGGCTCCATTATAGAAATTGACCTTCTACCAATACAAGAATGAGAGGTAGATTAGCTAATTTTTGTTTATTTGTGAAAATTTTTCAAGGAATACAATTGTGTACCATAAAACCAACTCATTAAAATAATTTAGGCCGATAGAATATTTCTCTCAATATCTTGTGTGTAGTTTCTTTCGAGGCATAATTACCTCCATGTAATCCTTGAAACATCTCAATTACACCCTTTGTTTCACTTTTAGTTAAACATAGTAAAATAATAATCAATGGATCCTTCCAATACATATTTGCATTAACTATACAATATTTCATTGCTCTAAGTTTAAGAGACCAACGTTGAATTCTGGTGAACTTAATAATATATTCAAAATCTCATAGAAAATGTACAATATATTTATACCAGTCTTATAATAAAACTTCTCATTAATATGCAAAGGGAGTTGGAGTGGAATTGAACCAGAATAAGTTTCTTGTGGATTCTTCACCTTAGAAATATGAGAAGAATCTTGTGGATTACTCTCCTCTAGTGTTTCTGAAATATTCATATTTGAATCTATACCAAAAACTTTATAATTTGATTCAGTGAACAACATTTCCAATCCTTATCCTTTAACTAGCTTTGTTGGTTTGATATCCAAATCAAACTCTGAAATTTTAGCTATCCATGTTCCCATTTTCCTATCTATATCTAGTTGGGTGAGTATTATGTTTACTCCATTATTGGATACAAAATCTATTATTTGAGAATGAAGGACATAAATTGTAAAATATTTAAAATCTTGAACTAAATCATAAGTGTGTCCTTCAATTATATCATACTTAAGTTTTGAATCTCTCATAACTTCACTAAAGAAAGAAATTTTTTGTTCATATTGATATTAATTTTTTGTTAGTAAAACTATTGTTATTGTATTGTCTGTTGCAAAAGGGAAAATATTGAAAATATTGGAATAATTTGGACTCGCTAGTATTGGTGCTTCTAAAAGTGCTTTTTTGATTTGTGAAAAAAAAATATAGCCTGTGCATTCCACTAAACTTCATGATTGTTTTTTTTTTTTAAATTAAGGATTTCGTGATCCATATCTTTTAAATTGAAATTATTTTGGTAAAAAATCACATGATTCGTTTCAATCATATCTTTGATCCTTTATAATATCAACATAGTTAGGTATAAATATTCTTAGAAAATTATTTTTCCCTAAAAATTCTTCAATCTATTATTACTCCTTCCTTTGAAATAATATGGCCCAACAATTTTCCTTCTTTCAGGGAAAATATTGGTTTCTTTGAATTAAAAGAAATCCAAAATTTCATGCATCTCTCAAAAAAATTCTTTAAATGTTTTATATTCTTTGCATCAAATTCTCAAAAGACAATTAAAACATCAAGGTAAATTACTATGAATTTATTTACTTTTCCAACAAATTCTAAGTCCATGGCCCTTGGAAAGCTTGTCCCTCCAATTATTATTCGAAAAGCCATCTTAGTATACATGAATGTATCGCTTGGTGTGGTAAAAGTTGTATTTTCCATATCTTATTTACTGACCAATATTTGGTTATATCCTAAAAACAAATATAACATTGAAATTATATTTGACCTTGTTACTCTGTGAAGCATATGGTCCATCTTTGGCAGTGGATAAGTATCCTTCAATATCAATTTATTAATATTTCTAAAGTCAACACACAATATTATTTTTGTTCTTTTACCTGATAGGAACCAGATTGGCTAGCCAATAAGAATATCTTAAAGGAAATATGATTTTTCCATTAATTAGTTTCTTTACTTATTTTTTCTATTATTGGTAGTAGAATTGGATTTATCCTCCTCAATTCATGTTTAAATGGTTTAGCTCCTAGTTTTAAAGGAATCTTATGTTCAATGATAGGTTTTTCATAAGTCTTTAAATGTTCATATCTCCATGAAGAAACATGTTTATATTCCTTGAAAAACTGGACACATTTGTCTTTAACATATTGTGGTAATGTTGTTGAAAATTTAATGTTTCTAACCTCTTCTTTTGTACAATATTACAACCTTGCACATAATCTTGTTGTGAATTTAGTAATGCATGTTTTATAACACCATTTTGGTTAAGAAATCTCTCAAGGGGAACTAATCGTTTATGGATGTGATTGTTAGATAGTTGAATAATAGAATCGTAAGTTATTTTCTACTTGAAATTTATTTCTAAATCAAGAATACTTAATGTGATTGTTTCATTATTTTCTTCATTAATATATAAGAAAGAAAATTCCTCAATATTTTGCATAATTATTTTCAATTGCTCATCATCTTCAAATACTTTCCAATGTTTCATATTATTTGCGATAGAAGGTCCATACCTAACTTCAATCTAATATTGAAATTGAAAACATTCTTGACCTTTGAAAGTACTTGCAGAAACTGTCGAATAATATGCTTGCATGTTATCCTCTCATGTTATATCTTCAATGGAAAAAGCTTGGAAATAAATTTCTATACAATCTTGTGTTTCATTTATGTAATCTTTTAACCTCAGATGTTTTTTCTGACAAATTTTTCTAACTTATTTCACCACTAATTCTAAATCATTGAATACTGACAATCTCATAATCTTAATTTTCTTCGCCAGGGGAAATATTAGTATTAAAGGTTCATATTTTGCCACATTGTTAGTGACCTCAAAGTCTAGTTTAAAATATTGACTAATAATTTTCTTTGCAGGTGAAATTAAAACAATCCCAACTCTAAATCCATCTCTGGAAAAATCCCCATCAAAATACGTCTTCCAAACAACATTCTTTGAAGACTGAGGCATATTTACAATGTCTTCAATTTTGTTCTGGACATTGTGTTATCACTCCAATATTTCTTAGGGTTGTTAGTCTTTTTGGTTTAAATAATTTTGGAGGTAACCACAAACCTATTTTTAAGTGTTAGGATCTAGCCTTCCTAATGCTCAGAGAGGGATCTCTCCATATGGTTTAACTTTGTTGATTTTAGTTGATTTTAGGCTAGTTATGTAGGATTACTTAGGATTTGATTTTAGGTTTGGTATGGTGGTGGAATCACTAATTCAGATGGATATATGTAGGTCTGAATTTCATTGGGCTAATGGAGTCAAACTGTCAAGCAGTCAAAGAAGAATCAAGTTTCTAAAGGGAAGTGTTCACTGGGCAAGATAGCTGATATTAATCAAATCTTTAGGCTGAATGATGAAATGGTTTCAATTGGGATGAGAGAGCAATTAAGGTTTCTCAGGTCCATATAATGAGGGAAATGATAGAGGTCAATTGAAACTAGGGAGAAATTAAGAATTACCTAAACTAGATATCAGTATAAGACATGAAAATGACATAACAGTTCAAGACAAAGTGTTTTTAAACATATTCTGAAATAATATTCTTGTTATACATTTAGATTTAAGAAAAAATGTAAGTATGTGAAAACTTCAGATCATAACAAAGAACAATTGAGAGTACTTCACTGAAGTGTCCCAACACATGAATCCTGTAATATAATCTCTTTATTGCTCAATCCAGTTTGCTAACTTGAAAATGGTACAAAGAACCCTTTGGTTCAGATCAATACATCCAAAGAAATGTTTATAAATCCACAATCCACCCTCAATGTTTTGAAATGTGAAGTATTTATACAAAATCTCTTACAAAATATCCTAAAACAAACTTAGGAATTATTCAATGAAAAAGAAATATCTTCATGCAAGAAGATAAAGATAGCTATCTAACTAATGCAAGTTGTCCCTGCTTTTATTAATTTGTTGTTTGATCTTTTGCTGATTTGTCTCTGATTATTGCTCAACGAAAGTTGTCTTTTAGGCAGTTGAGTGTCCTTCGCGCTAGCTTTATTTTTCACTTTGCTTTAACTTTTAAACTTTGACTTTCATATGATAGAATTTAAACTCTGATACTCTTTATTATTACTGTTGTTTTTAACTTTTATCTTAGATGCTCAATTTTAGCTTTGACTACTTTCATAATAAATTAGTCAACTTCTCCCAATCTTCTACTTCTGGTAACTTGATTTTTACCATCCTTCTGAATATCTCATCAGCTTCTGTGTACTTTGATAATGTAGGCTTGTTAATGAATAAATGTTTTACCTCATATTGTACGTAAAAGAGGTTCTCAAAACTTTTTTAAAGTACTTTCCATGTTGGAATTCCTTACATGGTTGAATTGTTAGCTTGCTCCTTTGCCACTTCTCTGATTTTCTTATCATAGTCTTATTGCTTCATTAATATGTCATTAATAACCAAAGGACTTGGGAAGCATTTCTGTCTCAGAATATCAAACTTCCTCATCAACCTGGTTATGTCAATCTCCATGTTTTGACATTTTTGCTCTAGCTGTATCATTAAGTTTCTCTTAGAAATCACCTTCCTAACTTCTAGGATTGTTTCTGTCCTGACACTAATTCCAATTTCCTCTAATTCTTGCTTATTCTTGGAATTAAGAAAATTTATGATTTCATTAGCCTCTTCTGGCATCTTACCAAGTTCTTATTTGATTTTCTAGTTAGCTTCACCTGCTAATTTGATGAGATCTTTTTGTTCATAAATAACCTGAATGGATGGCCAAATATCATTGATAGATTCAATGATATTGGCCCATAGTTGTTGCTTGGCTTGTGCCATAGGTTCTTTCAGTGTTAAATCTTTCTCTAACTTCTTAAATTTCTCTGTCAACCTATTTGTCTTATGTACATCATTGTTGTGCATAATCTGAACTAGTTTCTTCTCATCACCCAGAATTTTTAGCTGTTATTTAAGTCTATTGATTTCATTAGTCTGGATATACATTTCCTGCATTTATTTAACAAGTTTTCCTACTTCATCACTAGGATTTTTTGCTACTGAAGTGGTTGTTGATGTAACAAGAAGTGTTGTAGCTATTGAAACTGAAGGGGCCAATGACTCTGCTAAGGTAGAAGGAACAATTGTAGTGACTACAGGGATTGCTTCTGACCTACCCTTTTTCTCTTGCACCAAATTATCCATTTCATTTTCCATTTATTTCAATTGGGAAGTTAATTGAAGAATGAGGTTCATCATCTCTTCTTTTTGTCCTTCATTTCCTAACTCTTCATTTTCCTGTGGATGTTCAGTAGGAGGCAATTTGAGTTTCTTCGTAAATGCAAAAATGTCTACATTCTTTTTCTTTATGAGCTCATTTTCAACTTTGACATTTGTTGGATCATATCATATTTCAATAACTAAATATTCCAATTATTTGATTACGTTATCTTTAGCCTATGAGGATGCATTTTCTAATTTTAGCTGACCTCTGATGTTTTCAAGAGTGTTTTGCAGCTTCTTTACACTCATGGCTTTGTTTGTCATGGTAGAATATAGTATTTCACCAGCTTGCTTGTGAAATTCTATTTGGTCAATTGGATGAAGATATTTTTCTTGAACTTCATAGGATGTCTTTTTATAATCTACTGATGATTTGGGATGCTTCACTGTGGGCTATAAGAAAGTCATCTACATATTTCTACTCTTGTAGTCAAATGCAAAAAGCAATCTGCTTTGGTCACTAGGTGACTATTTCCAGTATTGTGTATATGTATGATCCTTTAAAGCTTCATTCCTAATATTGATATATTTATACTTCTGCATGATATCTTTCTTTTCTGTTGGTTTTTTGGATGAAGACACTTGAACACTATGCTTCTTTTGAATCATTTGAGTATTTGATGTTGAAGGTTGGTGAGTTTCTTCAGAAACGACATGAGATGCATTGTCTTTTACCATTGTATCTGTATCTATGACTTCAATATTTTCCACTTCTTCAATTACAAGATTTAATTTGGGCTTCTTCCTATACATCAATTTAAATTTAGTTTCAGTTGAGTGTGATCCTTATTATCTAACTCTTTTAGAGTTCCTATCCTGTGGGCATGGAGTCTGCAATATGGAACTAATATCACCTTGCTTCTCCACCTCTTTCAACGTGTTCTCCAACCATTTAGTCTGATTAGAGTATTTATCTATGTCTGACTTGGATTCATGTACATAAGGAGTTAATTTATATTTGACTCTTAACTTGCTTATAACTCCCAAATTCTCATAGTACCATTGGAAACTTTGATTGAAATTGAATTCATGCAAATATTTTTTTCTTGTTGACTTGCATCTCTACTATTACAAATAAAAGGAACAATCGGATTCGTTATCTTAAACTGTGCCTTATTTTTGGATGACAAGAAATTTATTCCATTAGATTTAAGGATCTGCATGATATAATCAAGTGAAAATAACCTCATTGGGAGGTATTTGGGTAGCTTATATGGAAAAATTTTAGATCCATATACCCTAATCTCTGTGTGATTCTGATAGAGGTATCAATATCCTATCCTACTATGTTCTGATAACTGCAAGACCTTTTTTATATCATCACTTATTCTTGGTTGACTGCTGATGTTCAGCATGTTGACAATAGGATGGATGAATGAGTCAATAAAGTCTCTTTATGTAGACTATGTGGAGTCTTTCCTGATTAATGGAGTCCAAAATGTTACTGACTGTGGATTACCTTCAACATCCAGTTTCTGAAAGTTGATGGAAAATATTTAAGGTTGAAAGTACATAAACAAGTGGAATAAAACAGAGGAATACTTGAAAACACCTTTTTCAGGCATTTTAACGAGTTGTTCATGAATTGTATCAGCAAGATACTGAGAAAAAATAAATATGGTAACAGGAGGTTGAACAAGGGTGAAAATAGATATGAAACATAAGGTTGAAGCATGAACATGTTCATCTGTGAAATAACCGAGAATAGAAGACAACATCGTAATGATATGCCTTATTATTTCAGAAAATATAGCTGCTCGATAAGGAGGGTTGGTCTTGGGAGTCTCTATTGATTAGGGAATGAATGTCTCAAATATCTGGAACCACTTGGGGAAGTCCAATTTCAGATATAACTCAGTTAGGACCTCAATGGACAGAGGGGTTTCATTAGGCCTAGGTTGGATTTGTAGCATTTAATTTATTGATTCAGTTGTAATGGTGAATAAGATTTCTTTTCCAAGGGTTATAATGGCTCTTTGACCAGGGAAATAGAATGTTTGGAAAATTATAATCACCTCTGAACACTAGAAGGTCTATGGAACAATAAACTTGGGCAAATTGGACTCCCAAATGAAAACCTTATCAACTTCATCAACTGATTTGTCATGGCTCCAATAGTGGAGCTCAAGAAGGTTAAACTCAATGACATGGTCACTAATTTTAAAGTATCTGTCTGCTAAGGGAGTGTGTTCTACATCCACAACTGGAGGTTGTAGAGGATTAACTGATTCAATGATTTGAGAAGCCACATTTTTGTTAATTTTAATCAATTGATTACTATCTGATTCAATAAATAAGCTCTGGCCTCTTTAAAATACTATGAAAAGGTTATTTATAGTCTGCAATAGGGTTTGGAATGAAACCATGGATTTTCCTCTAGTCTGCAATGGTTTAGTTTATCAAATTTTTAGTCTCTGTGATCAAGAATAGCCTTAGGCCTTGGGAATTCAGTGAAAACATCCCTAGGGTTTGTAGAAAAATTATTGGGAAGAAATAGCGGATTTCTTTTGGTCTGCAAATGCTCCTAAACTGATTCAATTAATTTGTTACTTTCTTATAGCTTTAGGAACAAGCCTTTGCACTAAGGAATGGCTGGAAAAGGTGATTTTCTGCTTGCAGAGGTGGTTCTGGATGCAGTTGAGGCTTTCTAAGGCTTCGGTTGTCTTTATAATGTTTCTAATTGGTTCTTTAGCAGCTTCTACATCAAGATTCTATAATTCTGGTGTAAATGGGCTTAAAAGCATATCGGTAGCTACTCTTTAGCTCAAGAATAGGTCAGTAATGCTCTGTATGAGGAAATCGTAACATAAATAATGGTGAAATGATGGAAAGGGAGGCTTTATGAATTTTATACCATCAGTGGTTAAACATTAATGCGCGGGGTCAATTCAAATGGGAGTGGTGGTTTTGATAATGGGTGAAAATACGATTTGGAAGTTTTCACATTGGCAGAAGTTGGTAGGAAATATTATTTATGATGATGTGATGCATTGAAATACTGCCACGTTGGTGTGAAACCAGCTCAAAAAATAGAAGAAAAGAGAGATCAATGCCTTAGAAATCAACCACTTTGAGGGGGAAACCTCCAATACATTACATAAATGAACAATTCTTGGATGATACAAATGACCAAAACCTCCTTCTATATATAGGAGTCCATGAGGCCACAATATAATCTTAGTTGGGCCACAATGTAATCCTAGCCGACCTAACAATAATAATGTAAGGGCACAATAATAAAAATATGGGGGTTACAAGGGCACAACAATAACAATAAAGGGGGATACACTAACATAATAAGGGACTACACTATTAATATAGGGACTTAACATGCCCCTCTCCTTCAAGTTGTCCTCAATACCTGATTATTTCTCACTATAAGGAAAAGATCCTCTTGCGGAGGTTATAAAGAAGGTTTTTAGTGTTATAAAATTGGCCAAAACTGTCAAAAAAACATATGATACCACATCCATTTATGGTTACAGAGGCTTTGGAGGAGCTTTTAACAGAAATTCAACACAACCAAAAAAATGGGCAGCCAAAGGTTATTATGGATGTTTTTTTCATCGGTGCACTAATCAGGATTTAATACACTGGTGCATACCTGTGGACGGCACCCCGGGGTGGTCTGAGGAGAATGCACCGGACCGTTAAGGTATAAAACAACACCGGGTGTAGTGTTGGTGATACAACACATGGGGTAGTTATAATTAGAAATGGGAATTGAGCGGTGCCCATAGGTTGTATCAATGCACCAGTGAGTAGACTTATAGAAACACATGGGTTCATCCTTTCACACAAATTCACCGAGCTTTATAATTGGTATCGGTATTTGTTAGGTTCAAATATGTCATACAAATACACTGATGCGTATAAACTCTTAAACGCCTATGTGCGCAGTATCACACAAATGCACAGAGATTTATAATTGGTATCGGTATTCATGCAGTTCACATAAGTTGTCTAAATGCACCAATGCATATAGACACAAAAATGCCCCGGTGCATAGTATCACACAAACACATGGAGATATATAATTGGTATTTGTATTCGTGTGGTGCTAATAGGTCATAAAATGGCACCGGTGCGTAGATAGACACAAATGCACTGAAGAGCCATACATCACAAATGCCTCGATATTTTTAACCGGTTCTGGTATTTTTTCAGTGCGCATAGGTCATAAAAACGCACCGGTGCACTTAAGAATACAAGCACACCGGTGTAAATATACACGCACCGGTTTTCATTTTGTATTTTTTAGAAACATCGACCCGTGAAAGTGAAATTATTGTGATTGTTTTAAATTCATTATTCACCAAAAGTCGACACATCTTATTACAATATTCATATGAATTAAATTTTTATTAGTGCATTTGAGAACGACAATGAAGAACGCAATAGCGAAAATAGAGAATGCAATAGAATAAATTAAAACCTTTTTTATTTTATATATATATATATATATGAGTAAGACATTCTTGTCATACAAAATGGGACAGTTATTGGTATCCCTTTACCTTTCAATTGGGACACTATGTCCATTACATTAAAGAAAATGTCTGATTTCTCAAACATTTTTCAAAAAGTACAATGCCTTGCTTTTATATCCAAACTTAGTGATCATCATTCTTCGCTTGAACTGCTATCATTGCTAAAGCTACTTCCATGACTTGGGTTATTTTTAGAAATTTTTTGTTCACGGTGTTGATTGTTTTCTTTTTCTTCACCTTCCATCTAGAAACATAAAAATAAACTATAATGAGTGTATATACATTGGTGATAATAATGAAAATTGCAATATTAAATAATATACATCAATATAAATTGAAAAGAGACGACGTACCAATCCATCAATTGACTCATAAACTATACACATTCTTTCAAAACCATGTAACACGCCATCTTTCAAGATTTGATCTTTTGGTGCAGTGCCATACTTTATTTCCTGCAAGTTATATACCCCATAACAAATCATATATTTAATATAAGAGATTTTTTTTTCTATTAATTATAGACAGAGCTATGTAAAACAAGATCGATATATGCTTACAAATTCAACAATTAAGTTCTGATATGCCAACATATACGCAAAACCCATATTTAACCCAATTTCAATCAATTCCTTTGATGGTTCTTATTTGTATGTTAGCACCTATTTGAAGATATTTAATGATGATTTTTGTAAAACAAATTAAAAAATACAAAAATGAAATCTAGTTAAGTTGTTATAAGGAAGTAAAAATTACTCACAAACTTAGATATCAATCCTTTTCTTCTGTGTCATCCTGTCTTATGTGCTGAATGGGTTCCATTTTCTTTTCTTTTCTGCAAGAAAATACTTGAAAATTAATATTTAATGGTAAATTTTTTATTTATTTTACCTAATGATCGAAAAAATCAATGATTACATATTACATTTGAAGCAAGTTGTTGTTGAGATGGCTCCTCCAGTGATGCAATTTTGTCCATTTATTTTACCATCTCCTTGTACACCTTTTTGGATATTCCTACTCACATATTTTTGATATCAACTCATTCATCTTTTCAGATTTTCATAATCTTCCTGAAAATGTAACATGACAATAAACTATTTAATTTTTATAATGATATATGAAAAGTAAGTATAACAAAAGTGATATTTATAAATAATTCTAGACAAACATCTAAAGGAATATTATTTTTTCATTCCTTCTTTTTTATTGTTGTACGTTTTTTCTATTAAAAGTCTGACATGTCTCATTGACCAATTCTTTGGAAACTCTTCTTGTAGTTTGCATAAAATCTGGTTCTTGGAATCATTTGATTGGTTTTTTACTTGTAAGTGGAAAGAACATATATACATTCGTTCCACTAGATCCCTCAAACTTTTGTAGAAGTTTGCCCCCCTTTCATTAACCTCCAGCACCACTCTAGATGAGCTAAGGACCAATTCATTTTCATTTGCATGTTATATTTTTTTTTCTTTTCTTAGAGCAACATTCCTTTTCTGATTTTTTGGTCCCTGTAGAACATTAAATAGATGTGAATTAATAGAAATTTTCACACATTTTATCTAATAATTTTAATTATATTATTAATGAAAACTAAAAAAAGAAACTAATATTGGATTGATAGTATTGTTTCATTCACCTAATTCGTCCTTTTCAAATTTTTCCATCAAGCTATTATGCTCTTCTGGTCCTAGATAAAAAATAATCTTATCGAGCTTCGTCATTTTGTGGCTCTGCATGATACACAATAAACAATACATATTAGTTAAACTTACATATAGTTCAATTTTTTTTTTTTTTTGTAAAAGCATTGGAACAAAGAACTTTCCTTTTTTGCTTTTCTTGATGCGTTATCAGTATTTTTGTTACTTTATCTCTTGTCACTCATTTATTTATCAATCTCAAACCTGTATCATATCATTCAATAATATATTTATAAATAAATTGTCAACTTTTCAAGTAAAAAAAAAAATCTCAAAAAACCTATGCGCCATTCATGGTTTACGCACCAACACCGGTGTGTGTCTCTCTTCCAAACGCACCACCATAACAACATAGTAGACTGCACGATGCTCTACGTCAACAAGGAGCACAAGTGTGTTACTTGTCAATGACAACACTGGTTAACCATGATAAACTAATAAAAATTGTCCAGTGTTAATTTTTTAGCAGAAATTGGTGCCATAATTTACATATGGCACACCGATAAAAAAAAAATTAATTTTTTATCACATTACATTGTGTGGTGTGCTTGTAAAATAAAGAGTCCCAGTGCGCTACGTACTCCAGGCACACCGATAAAATTTTTTTTTTTTTTTTTTAAATTCATGCTAGGGCCCACATGGATTGGCATCCGACTATGCTAATCATCTCGTTGGTTGGATGTCTTAGGTCTATATTTAGCAATAAAAACCCTATAAGTCTAAATTGAAAAGCCCTAATTCTAAAATCACAGAAAGATGAATAAGAAAGGGGAAAAACAAAAATAATGTAAGGTTTGTATCTTTTCAAAGTTTTTTTTGTTTTTGTTTTTCGAAACAAAACATTCACGGTGCGCCATAATGAAATAGCGCACCGACTGCACTGAAATATCTTCTTCTTTTTTTCTAATATTTTATCATAGTACTTGCACGGTGCGCTGGGAGAGCAAAGCACACTGGTGCGGTATTGCGCACAGGGCGCACCAACAACTTTTTTATTTTTTTTAATGCAAGGGCCGACCTGGATTGGGATCAGACTATGCAGGTCCTCCCATTGGTTGGATGTCTTAGGCTTAAATTTAGAAATACAAACCCTATAAATATAAATTGAAAATTCCTAATTCCGAAATCATAGAAAGTGGGAGAAGAAAGGGCAGAAACAAAAGGAATGTAGGGTTTGTTTCTAAAATGGTTTTTTTTTTCAAAACAGCACATGTGCGGTGCACCATAATGAAACAGCGCACCAGTGCCATATGTTACATATGGTGCATTGGTAAAAAAATATTTTATCTTTCTTATTTTTAATCATTTTACTTTCGTGGTGTGCTGCTATAACCTATTGCATCGGTGCGCTATGTTACGCAGGATGCACCGACAAAAAAAAACGTCTGTATTTTTTTAATATTGACGCAAGGGCTGACATGGATTGGGATCCGACTATGCAGGTCCTCATATTGGTTGGATGTCTTAGGCTTATATTTAGCAATACAAATCCTAAAAATATAAATTGAAAAGCCTTAATTCTGAAATCATATAAAGTGGGAGAAGAAAGGGTAGAAACAAAAAGAATGTAGGGTTTGTTTCTAAAATGGTTTTTTTTGCAAAACAACACATTTGCGGTGCACCATAATGAAATAGTGCACTGGTGCCATATTTTACGTATGGAGCACTGATAAAAACATTTTTTTTCACTATACTTTTGTGGTGCACTGCTATAACGGAGCACACCGGTGCACTTTGTTATGCGGGGTGCACCGACGAAAAAAACTGTGTTTTTTTCAGATTGACACCAAGGCCAACATGGATTGGGATCCCAATATTCAATTCATCCCATGGGTTGGATGGATTATGACTATAAAAACCCTATAAATCTAAATTGAAAAGAAAGAGGCAGAAGAAAGGGCATAAACAAAAAGAATCTAGGGTTTTGTTTGTAAAAATGGATTTATTTATTATTTTTGTTTCTAAAAACTACAAAAAAGGTAAAAGAAAAATAAAGAAAAAAAAAAGTTAAAAAAACAATAAGCTTTTATTTTTTTATTTTACTTCATAAAAAAAACTACAGAAAAAAGTAAAAAAAACAATAGACTTAGATTTCTTATTTTACTGCATTAAAAAAATTGCAGAAAAAAAGTACAAAAAGACAATAAAATTACTCACATTGTTTGAAATTCTATGGTACAGGGTTTGACTAACCAGAGGTTTGGAATTCTGATTGTCTGAATACTTCTGTTCAAACGTATTTCCCTGCTCCACAATGCTCTCGTGCTCTGTTTTCTCTAGGTATGTATCTTGCAAATCTCTGGCTGATTTTTTTTGTAAAAATAGTGAAATAATGAAAAGTGTTTAGTATTTACATAAATGTTTTATGAAATAGATTTTCGAAAATATTTTGCTGCCCATTTTTCAATTTACTGCTTTTTTTCACTTAAATAAAATAGGGTTGCATTTTTTTTATTTGCAGTTATTCGTTTACCAGTGCGTCCTTTAATTTAATCGCACTAGTGCATCATTTTATCAAATGGAACTGGTGCGCAAAATACAAAACTCATCGATGCGGTTATCTGTACATTACGCACTGGAATGACATTGAATTTGTGCACCAAAATTTATTGTTGTTTTGCTCATATGGAGGGAGAAAATATCATATATTATATGGAATGGAAAATTCTTCAAAATCCAGCTTCTTCCATAATATTTCTCAAATTCCATCGTGGAGTTCTCCCTATCCATGTGGAGACGTAATATTTACTTCAGATTTGTTTTATTTTTTCACTGTCTAATTGAATTTATATATGTTTTTTATCCATACAGTCAATCACACACAACTTGATTAAATTTATAATGTATACAAATTTGTAGGTTCATGTAGATTTAGCATCGAGTTCAGATGCAAAAATGACGAAAGTTCTTATCAAGAGCTGCATACCGCAAGGCACATTTGGGAGATGAAAATGGACAACCGCTTCACCCTGCCAATTGTAACAATATTGCATCTTCTAGCCACAATCCCGGGACAATGATGGTAATTATAATTATATTTTTTTGGTATATATATTGATTAATATGTAATTATTTCAACTTCAAACTAATTTATAATCATGCAATATTGTCAACGTGGTTACTAATTGATATCATATATTTTGTACTAATCATGTTCAATTTTTTTTTTTAATTATTACGATTCTAGTGATGATTAATTTCCGACCTACCATCTTCCATTGCACCCCATGAAAATGTCAAATCGAGAGAAGATTAAATTAAGAGAAAAAATCAGAGAGGAACGATACCAATAATGGTTGAATCAACCACTAATTCAATTCTCGCTACATCCAGATTCACTAATTAGGAATGACTTCAACAATAGTAGTTCTTCACAAGATAGAAATGGAGGCAATCAAATAGAGGTTGGTATGGATGATTACTTAAGGGATACGACTACCATGGAGACAATGTTGTTAGATGCATTCCAAAATGATGATTAGTTATGGGATGATGCTCATATCGCTGACACCTTTTTCGAAAGCCTTACCACCCCTCTCTTTGGACCTGGCGGTCAGTCAACGTCTACCCATTTGTGGACAAAAATGTTACTGTACAACTTGAAAACAAAGTTTGACTTGTTGAATGCATGTTTCTCGGAACTTTTGAGGTATGTTACCATAAAGAACTCCCCTTATATAAATTTGAAATATAATCAGTACACTGCAATGAACATTACAAATTTTAAATTTTATGAACATTAATAATTATATCGACATTAATGTAAATTTATTATTAATATATTTTTCCATGATCACTAACTACAAGTTATTCAAAGATAAGGTTCTTCCGAGTGATAATGTCTTGCCCAGTAGCTGCGAAGAGGCAAAGAAATTGTTGAAAATGTTGGGTGTTGAGTACATACCATATCATGCATTTCCAAATGATTGTATTCTATATAGACGAGAATATGAAGACAAAGAGATGTGTCTGAAATGTGGGCATGACAGATATGATAAATCAAAAAATAAGGGTAAATCATGTGCTGGTCCTCCTTTTAAGATATTGAGGCACATGCCTAAAATCTCAAGGATTCAAAGGCTCTTTTGTTGCAAAGAATTAGCTATGTTGTAGGGATGGAATGCGTCACACAGAAGTGAGTTGGGAGTTATGCGAATCCCAACTGATTCAATAGCCATGAAGCATATAGAGGATACATGACCCGAAAAATTCAAGAATGAAGTATGAAGTCTATGACTCAGCATAGCCATGCATGGAGTCAACCCATATTCCTTCCAGAACACCAAATATTTTGTTTGGCCCATAGTAGTGATCAATAACAATATCACCCCATGGTTTTCCATGAAAAATGAACATCTTATGTTGGCTCTCATAGTCGCTCGTAGAAGACAAGTGAAGCATATGGATGTCTACTTACAACCACTGGTAGATGAATTGAAGGAATTATGGGATGGGATAAATGTATACAATGTATAAAGACCCATCGCAGTAGAGAGTAGTTTTACACTGTATGGCATATGTGCTCAAACAACACATGATTATCTAGGATTAGGAGTTTGCTCTCGTAAATTACATGTTTAATTTATTGATTTTTTTATATATAATGTAACAATATTCTTTCACATATTATGTATTTTATTCGCTGTAATAATATTTGTTCTAATATTCATGATATTTTTTAATGTGCCATGCATATTAATTAATGTATACGAATATAATCTCGCAGGTCTTGTAACAAAAGGGTATTTTGGATGTAAATGTTGTGGACCTTCTCTGAAAGCTAGATGGTGCAAGGACCTATGAAAGCCAGTGTATGAATGCTCTAGGATATTCTTACCAGAAAAACACCCTTACAGAAGAGCAGCATCTGCTTTCAATGGTAAACAAGAGAGAACCCAAAGGCCTCCAATAATGACACCAGTTGAATGGCTTAGAGCATATGAGAGAGAGAAGGAGAAGGAGTTGATATAGATGTTCGATTCAAATGGGGAGCCTAAGTTTGATGATCCAGATTTCTTCAACACCTATGTTGAAAAATGGCCCATTGGGATGAAAAAGAAATCTACCTTTTATGACCTCCCATATTGGGAGAATCTTAAGATTGCCCACTTATTAGATCCCATGCATATATTTAAAAATGTTTCATCTTTTTTATGGAGGCAAATATCATCGAAACAAAGTGACACATTGGTTGTTAGGAAAGATCTTATTACTTCAAAAACTAGAAAGAAATATTGGCCAAGATGATTAGAATGTACAGGATCAGAGGCAGGCGCCGGTCCCTCTAATTCATGGTTTTTCAAATAAGGTGATGTCCCATGGATTTGAAAAAAAAATTAAATATCTTTGGCAAAGGAAGTTATAATGGATGTGAGGGTGCCAAATTCATACTGGTATTCACTACGACGCTGCTTCACCGTGGATGACAATTTGTCGGGGTTGAAATTGCATTACCATTTGAATCTTCTAAGAGTACGGATAATGTCAAAAGCATGATTTTATTATTTGTTATATTAATAAATTTTATCCCATGCAGGGATCATAAAACATAACTAATTTTGTATATAATTGCACGTGTTTATAACATCACAATGTCATTATCCTTTGTTTGTGTGTGGGTGTGTGAAACATGAATTCCATCAAGACCTGGGATGTGCCATATCTAAATTATCTGCATTTGTACATTGGATCACATCAAAGGAGACTCATGTGGCTAGCATTCCACGGTGGCATCAAGAGATAGTTGTGATTGTTTGCATGTTTGAGAAGGAACTGCGAATGAGTTTGATGGACTTATAGGTTCATATTCTAATCCACTTGGTAGATGAGGTTGAATTATTTGGGGTTTTTTCTTGTCGTTGGATGTTCTTCTTACAGGGGTACATAAAGAAATTGAAAGGTTTTGTTCGACAAAGGGAAAAACCTAAGGGGTCTATGGCAGAGGGGTACATATCTTATGAGTCTTTCAAGTATGCTAGTGAGTACATCAATTAGATCGACAACAAACCAAGTGTGGTGATTTGGGATGATCAAATGGATGAAGACAAAAGAGAAGGAGAGTTGCTCCAAACGAGTGGAAAAAAACGCTCGATAAAGAGTAAGCGACTTATAATTTTTCAAATTTACAAAAAGTAATGAATCTTCATGTTGAACTTCGATATAATGTATATTTTTATCTATAAGTACTATATAATGTTGGTTCAATTTCATCAGCAAATGCAGAAATTGAAGCAATCAATATATTCATTCTTTACAATTCTGAAGCGCCACAATCGTGGGTCGCATTGTACAAACAAAATAAGATGAAATGGGATAGTGATAGGAAATAATTCAGATAGTTGAATGGTAGAAGTGTGTCTTATCCCAATCATTTAAAAGAAAATATGCCAAAAATATGCCCCAACAGTTGGGCTTCTGACCAAGTTAGAGAGAAATACGGTGCTACTGGTCGTTACCCGCGTGCTGAAGAGGATGCGCTAAACATAGGGATTGGGTGCAACAAATCAGTAATAATATTTTTAATTTATATGTAAATTTGAAACTTATATTAAGACATCTACATTTCATATTTTAACTACCGTTGGATTATTATTTAAAAGACACATGACACTATGATTTTTTTAACTTTTTTATAATAGGTGCATTTGTTCCCATCTATGTGGGCATATAGACACCATTTTTGCACAAAAAATGCTGATGCTAGAAACATCACAGAAGACTATGGAGTGGAAGTTGAGTTCAATCAATCTAGTCGATCTAGCCACCATGATCAAAAACTAGTACGAGGGACGTTAGGTTACGTTGGAAATATACAAGAGATCATTGAAGTGGATTTTTCTTCTTTCCAATGTGTTATTTTTAGGTGCAAGTGGTGGGACACATTTGATCAGAATAATGTAAAGGAAGATCGCGATAGTAGGTTGATATGTATCAACTCTAGAAATATGTGGGATAAAGCTAAGGAGCCCTATGTTTTCCCTAAACACTGGAACCAGGTGTTTTTTTACCGAGATGTGTTGCATAGGGATTGGTGGTTCATATTGACACATGACCCTAGATCAAAACATATTTTTGAGAACAATAGTGTTATCATGCAATGCGAGCTAGAAGATAATGAGGGTGATCATGAGAACCGAGAGTGATATGGTACATGTGTTATTTCATCAATATTTATACTTTTTAAGATGGGTTTTTCGAAATATTAATATAATATGTATTTTGAATTAATTGGTAATTTGCATTGTGTTAATGTTAAAATTGATAATTCACCTGATAATTTGGTATTATGTTGATCTTGAAAACAATGGCGTATTGTATAAATTAATTCTTTTTTTTGTATCTAAGATCATAGTAAAATAAATATAATTCTAAAGTATAGGAATTTATTTGCATTATTTTCTAAACTTTATCATGTTAAAATAAATCATATTATTCTAGATTTATTATTTTACAATTATTTAAAATTTACAAATTTAAAAATTTTAATAAATTCATTTCACATTAATACAATTAAAATTTTACAAATATTTTACATAAAATTACAATTATAATTAGAATTATGATTAGAATTAGAATTAGAATTACAATTAGAATTACAATTACAATTTTACAATTTCACGTACAATTACAATTTTAGAATTTTACATATATACAATTGCAATTTTACAAATTAAAAAATTACAATTACAATTACAATTTTAGAAATTCACATATATACCATTACAATTACAATTTTAGAATTTTAAATACAATTAGAAATACAAATAAAAAAAATTTACAATATCATGATCATTTGGTATTAAATTAATTAATAAACATCACGTTCATGATAACCATCGTAAAAACATCATATTTGACTAAAAAACACATTCAAAATTGCTAACTACATCATCATGATCATGATCATCTAACAAAACACAATTAACATTAAATATTAACATCATCAGTACAACACAAACATAAACATAAAATACATGGACCATAATATATATATATATATATATATATATATATATATATATATATATATATATATATAATGTTAAAAATATACAACTGTAATATAAATGTCATGGATCAGCTGGTGGTAGTACAACATCAATTTCAGTACAAGTGGTTGATGGTCCAGCCTCATCGCCATGATGGATGCTAGTAGATGCTAGTGGGGGCTCATGCAAATATGGCGCGACGTGAGGCTGTGAACAATCATGAGATGATGGTACGTTGTGCTTCGCAGACTGTCCATCATGTGATGCGGCTCCATTGTAACGTGCAATAGTGTTAGTCAATCATGTAAAAGTTGTCATAACTCCTATGACATGCCACATCAGGCTGTACATGTCACACGACATGCCTCTCCACATTCGTGATAGCCTGTCATCAGCATCTATGTCTTTGAAATCACCGGGCCTAATGCCCACCTCAACAATCAATGCAATGACGTGGTCGCCCAACTCCATCCTATATCTAGCATCACTAAGACGTCGACCGTGCACTGGCACACCAGCAGGAGTAGGCCTTTGATCTGGACTGACCTCCTGATGATCCTCGGAAATATCTAGCATGCCCTCATCCTCATCATGAGGATCCACACCTGGATCAGGTGGTGGTGGCAGCATATCCTCGCCATTGAAAGAGCCAATTTCTACACAATATATTCAAGTACACAACAAGAATTAGAGGATTTTATTACACAATTTAATAAAAAAAAGTTAAAGAACATGTTAGAATAAATTTAAATAAAATAGTAATATTACCTCTATCATCTGGTGGCTCATCATTTGTAAAGAGGATGTTGGCACACCCTCGCCAATCCAACCTTGCATAAGGACAGGGGACCAAAATGAAGGGATCCTCATCAACATTGGCTAGCAACTCCAGTGCATCATCTGATATCCTCACTGGAAAAAGAGTCTCCTCCCTCTTGGGCATCATCTACCCCCACATGTGCACATGTGCCTTAGTAATCGTACTACGAGGCTACCGAATAAAAGAAGGCCTTGTATCTAGAAACCTCTCAAAAAATAACCAAAAAAACTCCGAAGAAAAAGGGAAGTAGACCCTCCCTTATGCATGAGCATGAAATCTATCTAATGCTATAAAAAACTGCTGCAAAAAAATGGAAGACCACCTGACAAGTCATGGCTGCTATAGTAAAGAATCAACATAAAATAAAAGTGTGCAACTAATGTGTTTCCCATCACTGGTGTTGTGAGAAATGGTCGAAATGATAAGTGAGAGACACTGGACCTCCTCACAACCAAACGCACCAATACGTAATTTCCCTCCAGTGACCTGAAACTCTGCAGGAGATACTAAATTTTCTCCAATGTATCTCTAGGAGTAAACTAACTGACTCCCTGCCACACAACAAGCTGGAACCTCAGGGAATGAGGGAAAATCCACCCCTCTCCTTGATAGCCCTGTAATAAAATATACATCCTCCTTAGTGGGTGTGTACCACTGATTGATACCAACCTAGAAAGCCTATTACTGGGCATTCCACCTTCAGATAAGATGTCTCAAAAAAAAACTATGGGACTTTAGGGAGGTAGCCTCCTCATAGAACTTGAGGAGGCCTACCTGCTTAAAGAGCCCCTGCGTCACTGCTGTAATAGGGCAAGGGTACACATATCTCTCTCTCTCCCTTGCCTCCCACAGGTGAAGCATGTTATACTATTCCACCTGTTGTTGTTGTTGTTGCCCCTCTTCTCTCCTTTCACGTCTCTGAATGATCGACATATTAAACACAATTTTTTTATTAAATGAAACATGTATTTACAAATATAAGTATATATTTATTTTTTGAAAAATAAATAAAACAAGAGTCAGTGTGCCAAAAACACAGTCACACACCAGTCCCGGTGCGTTACACCACAGAACGCACCGGATACAGTGCACCTCGACCACACCGGAAGCAATGCTCCAGAAAATGTTTTTAGCGCACTGTTCAAAAGGCGGTGTCAGGAGGTCGGTGCATTGACTTCACTATCTATCGAGGGCTTATAACTAAGTCAGCACACCACCCTCCTACTACCATACATAGTTGTTGATGTGGTATTTTAAGATGTCGCACCATTGACCTAGGCCAAATACGGTATGTTGTGCACTAACAAAAATAGCCAGCCTGGGGCAGTAATCTCAGTCAACGCACTGCTCCACCACAATTGAACTAGGTCAACAGTGTAGCCAAGTAGCCGACTGTACTCCTATTTTTAAAGAAATTTAAATAAAATGGTGCGCCTGTGGTATCCACCCCGGAATCGGTGCAGATTCCCTTAGCACCAGTTTACTAGCCCGAACCATTGACAATGTGGAATTGCGATTCTGGTGCGCTAAAAACATTACCCACCCTAGTGTTGGTCAGTTTGTCAATGCACCGAGTTGCTGCAATACAACATTGTCAATGGTGCGACCTGGTAAATGACCTCACTGAACTTTTTAAATTTCTTTTAGAATAACACAATGTATCGCGCGGTATTGTGCTGGAACCAGTGCAGATACTGTTAGCACTGGTTGTGGTGAAGCCTATAAATTTATAGGCAGCACATGGCCCAGTCTTATTCCAGATAGCTCGCGCACTAGACGATATATATATATATATATATATATATATATATATATATATATATATATTAATGGTTAATTTTAAGGTTTTTTAAAATTCTAATCTACTAAAAGGTTTAATTGTGGAAAAACAAGAAAAATACCTTACATTTTTACCTGTCGAGGAGGCATATTGGCTGTACAATTTGCAAAATAAAATTTGTCCACTGTTTTAGAAAATTCAAGCTAGAGATTGGTGGCAATGCACAGCAGTAGTGCATGCAATAAGTGCAATGGGAGCACAGATGTCAGTGTGGATCAAACAAGGATAACTTGCACCGGTGCTTGAGAGCTCTGTAGCATTGAAAAAGGTGAAAAATGTGATTTTTTTGCTGTAATTATATTTTTATTTAACCCTATTCTAGTGCATGGGGTTTTTATTGGCGTACTAGTGCATTTTCACTATGCCACCCCAGGCAGTTTCTGTTTTTGCGTGCATTTAGGAGGCATTAGGTGGCCTTTTGGTAACGCATCGGTGCTTTGCAGTAATAAGATGCATCAGGCACATTTTCCGGTCAACCAATGATTTTTGCAGTTTTTTGGCCATAATTTTGTTTTTTTTTAACCCTTTTCTAGTGCGCAGCATTAATGGGGCCCCGGTGGGTTTCAGTCTTTCTGCACCAGTTGGTTTCTGTTTTGCGCACGTTTTACGAGACACCGGGGCAACTTCACAGTAACGCACTAGTGCTCTATAGTAATAAGACGCATTGTGAACGTTGTCCAGTGAACCAATGATTTCTGCTGTTTTTTGGCCGTAATTTTTTTTTTTTTAAACCCTTTTCTGGTGCATGGTATTACTGGAGCCCCGGTACGTTCAGTAATTCTGCACTGGGTGGTTTCTGTTCTACGCGCTTTTTATGACACACCGGGGGGTCTTAGTAGGAATGCATTGGTGCTCTACAGTAATAAGAAGCACCAGGAATGTTGTCCAGTGAACTAATGATTTTTCTGGTTTTTTGGCCGTAGTTTTGTTTTTTTTAACCCTTTCCCGGTGCAAGGTATTACTGGAGCATTGATGCATTTTAGTAATTCCGCACTGGGCGGTTTCTGTTCTGCGCACTTTTTATGAGACACCGAGCTGGCTTAGAAGTAACACACCAGTTATCTACAGTAATAAGATGCACTGGGAACGTTGTTCGGTGAACCAATGATTTGTGCGATTTTTTGGGCGTAATTTTGTTTTTTTAACCCTTCTCTAGTGAGCGGAATTTATGGGGCACAGGTGCATTTCACTTATTCCACCTCGGGTAGTTTCTGTTCCGTGCGCTTTTTATGAGACATCGGTGCTGACGAGTTGAAATGCACCGGTGTTGTTCCTTAATAAAAGGCATTGGGCGGGTGTGTATGGAGCGCACGGTTTCTGGTGTGCCAATGTTTTATGCGGTTTTTTTTCCTTATTTTTTTTATTTAACCATCTACAGGTGCGCTCGTTTTATGGAAACCCTGGTGCATTTTCTTGATTCCACACAGGTGCAGAATTTATGTAAAGTACCATTACTCTACAGAATTATAACATATCGGGCATGTGTGTACACAGTGCACGGTGTTTGGTGTGCCAAATTTTAACTACACCGGTGCTATTTCGTCTTGAACGCACTGGTGCATTTTTCGGTAATAAGAGCACTAGTTGAAATATGTCAGAAAAAACCTCTGCCCGCCAACCTCCTCTAGGAACCTTCACTAGAAACGAATGTTTGGGGTATTTTTATAAGGGGTTCCTCAAAAACATCTGCTAGAGGGTCCTTTCCATATACTCTTATATGGATTCATTTGTTGAAGGAGCATCCTTCTTGATATTAGTTTTACATTGGCCTGTAACAAGATGTCATTACCTCAGTTTTATATGCCTTTCTCTCATATTCTTTGTTGTAAATGTCTTTGAGAATTTGATTTAGTCCATCAATTCTTATAAACACTATTGATTCATTTAAAAATGATTTTATTCTTAGATAGCAAACATCTCATGTCATTGTTGTCAACTCGACTATTGCTTATCTTAAGTGGATTGAGAACCATTTCCATTGTTAAGAACATAAGAGTTTCTTGCAACTTAAATTCCTAATACACAAATATTCACATTCTTCTTCTTACTTATGGCAAGAGGCAAATAAGAACGAACACCTGTAAGGGTGAAAAAGTAGAAAGGGGGTTGATCTAGCACAAATTTCATTTGGAATGGAACTAGAAATCTTGTTATGAGAAATGAGAAGGTTATCCAACATTTCTAACTACCCAATATTTCTTGGAATTGTGCTAGAAAAATCATTACTTCCTGATTAACAACCACAAGATTGACAGAGTCAAAAAGTTCAGGAGGAATTTTTCCTGAGCATATTTCCATGAAGTGATAAATTTCTTAAATCTTGAAATTCCAACTTCTTAGGAATAAATCCTTGTAAACAATTGTTATCAAGGTGCAACCTCTAGATATTGTTGGTAGTAGACATGGATCGAGAAAACCCACCCACAAGGAAGTTATTGTTGAGTGATGGTCCTAGCAAGTTGTGTGAACTCCAAAGCATATCTCCTAATTTTCCAGAGAATTTTTTCAGCCATCTTACTAATTCAGTCACTCTGGATCTCAATTATAATCCACTATCCGGATTGCTACCAAAGGAAATTGGGGGCACGAAAAATTTGGTCTGGATATAGTTAGGATCAAACTCATTCAGTGATGAAATACCAGTTGAAATTGGAAAACTTATTAAGCTTAATATATTTTACTTTTTGGGTTGTAAGTTTAGTGGGCACATTACCTCAGAAATTGAAGGCCTTAAATCTTATACAAAAATTGACCCCTCAGATAATAACCTTGAAGGATCATTACCAGAAAGCATTGAAATTTTTCACAACCTTCTGTATCTAATGACTGAATAATTTACTAAGTTGTTGGATTCCAAAAACACTTTCCAATTGTAGGAAATTGCAGGTACTAGATTTGTCATTCAATGCGCTGACTAGGCCACTCCCTGATGATTTTTTAAACCTAGAGACAATTTAAAGTTTTATTGTTGATGAAAATCTTCTAACAGGACCCCTTCCATTCTCTCTTGGTGGATGGAGAAGAAAAAATACTATAAGGTTATCCAAAAAATGGTTTCAAGCTCATTTACCTCAAGAACTAGGCAACTGTTCGTCTCTCATAATATTTGGAATTGATGCTAATAGGCTCTATGGATCAACAACACTGGATCTTTGTCATTCCAAGAACCTAGACTCTATTTCTTTGTCACTAAATCATTTTAAAACATTCATAGAGGACAATTTCCTATAGTGCATGAGTTTTACAGATTTGTTATAGCTATCAACAAATATGTGTTGAATGAGAGATAGTGAAATGGTTTCTTCCAGTTATGAATGGTGATCTAAGCACACTTAAAATCCATTTGGGATGGGAATAATTTTTCTGGTGGATTCCTTGGCTATATTTCATTTCATTTATTCAATTATTTAATATGAATATTCTATTGTAAATATCTCTGTCAATCACAAGTTAAATTTAAATCTTCTTACTACAGACTAGAGGGTGGGAGCTTAAAAATATGGGGAAAAAACCAACATAAAAGTAAATATTAAGGTTAAAACCTTTTTCTTTGTCACTCAAGAACAATTCATTCATTTGTACTCTCTTGTTAGGATTACACTTCGCCATTAAGATTGTCAACACACTTCATCCAAAATATTATCACTGCCCTATGTTAGTTATATAGAAAAGCTTTAGAGTTTGAAGTAGAGAATCAGACCTTCAGGTAGTTCCAGTTGATCAAAAGAAATACACAAAATATTTTCTACCCCCATTTCTCCTTTTGTTTTTTCTCTCACATCCTCCTCAACATCTTGAAGGAACCAATTTTTCATATAATTCCAAACATTCAAGATTGACTCATTGAGGACTCTTCTGAGTGTTGCATTATCACAATATAAAATATAAAATAAAAAGTTTTGATACCATATTCAAGTAATATGCAAGCCCAACTTGGTTACATTAGATGACAGAAATGAACTAAGTTTATGGCATCCTCGAATAGAATTAAAAGAATTTAAGAAACTACATTTAATTTAGAATATAATCATACACTTAGGGTATCTTATGTCTAGCCAATATCAAACTACACCAAATTTGATCAAGCATGAGCATTGCAACACAAATTATGTTAGCCAGGCAAGTGATAAAGAAAATAATGTGTATTAAAAAAATTTATACTTCATGTTATTGTTGTGTATGTGTGTTACTTCCATGCCATTAATCAATATAAAGCTATTATTGATGGACTAGAAGGATAATGAATAAGTAGATATTAACTCCCCAACCTATAAACATACTTATTAAATATTCAATACACTAGATATAATATATTTTATAATATATATAACTTTTCCCTACCAGTACCTGATGGAAACTTCAATGCTTTGTGTATGTGGACTCAAGATTTCATTTCATGAAAATCATCTATGTTTATGCAATAATACATCACGTTGTTGGAACTTAGAAGTGTTCTGGTTCCTACTAGTATAGTTGATGTGCACTCTTTTCTATCAAAATTTTTTTCCGTTGAAAACATACAAAACTATAGGATTTCTCATTAACATGATGCATGATTTCAATTATATATTTTCTTGGTAGTAGTGTGATGGAAAATATTCGGATATATTTGGTTAGCAGATACAACTCCTCCCCTCCTTGGATTTGTAAGGTTTAGATTCCAAAGCCTGCATTTGGCCCAGAAGAGTATATGATCCATACTCATTACAAGCCTTATATGGATTTGTGTATGATCCATATGGACTATATACTGGATACAGTCTGCACAAAACTTCTAAAACCACATAAAAAAATAAAAAATAAAAGAAGAATTTTATATGTTCCAAAATTATAATTCCTCGAATAGAATTCAAAGAATTTAAGAAACTACATTTAATTTAGAATATAATCATACACTTAGGGTATTTTATGTCTAGCCAATATCAAACTACACCAAATTTGATCAAGCATGAGCATTGCAACAGAAATTATGTTAGCCAGGCAAGTGATAAAGAAAATAATGTGTATTAAAAAACTTTATAGTTCATTTTATTGTTGTGTATGTGTGTTACTTCCATACCATTAATCAATATAAAGCTATTATTGATGGACTAGAAGGATAATGAATAAGTATATATTAACTCCCAAACCTATAAACATACTTATTACATATCCAATACACTATATATAATATATTTTATAATATATATAACTTTTCCCTACCAGTACCTGATGGAAACTTCAATGCTTTGTGTATGTGGACTCAAGATTTCATTTCATGAAAATCATCTATTTTTATGCAATAATACATCACGTTGTTGGAACTTAGAAGTGTTCTGGTTCCTACTAGTATAGTTGATGTGCACTCTTTTCTATCAAAATTTTTTTCCGCTGAAAACATACAAAACTATAGGATTTCTCATTAACATGATGCATGATTTCAATTATATATTTTCTTGGTAGTAGTGTGATGGAAAATATTCAGATATATCTGGTTAGCAGATACAACTCCTCCCCTCCTTGGATTTGTAAGGTTCAGATTCCAAAGCCTGCATTTGGCCCAGGAGAGTATATGATCCATACTCATTACAAGCCTTATATGGATTTGTGTATGATCCATATGGACTATATACTGGATACAGTCTGCACAAAACTTCTAAAACCACATAAAAAAAAAAAAGTAAAAGAAGAATTTTATATGTTCCAAAATTATAATTCCTCGAATAGAATTCAAAGAATTTGAGAAACTACATTTAATTTAGAATATAATCATACACTTAGGGTATTTCATGTCTAGCCAATATCAAACTACACCAAATTTGATCAAGCATGAGCATTGCAACACAAATTATGTTAGCCAGGCAAGTGTTAAAGAAAATAATGTGTATTAAAAAAATTTATACTTCATGTTATTGTTGTGTATGTATGTTACTTCCATGCCATTAATCAATATAAAACTATTATTGATGGACTAGAAGGATAATGAATAAGTAGATATTAACTCCCCAACCTATAAACATACTTATTACATATCCAATACACTAGATATAATATATTTTATAATATATATAACTTTTCCCTACCAGTACCTGATGGAAACTTCAATGCTTTGTGTATGTGGACTCAAGATTTCATTTCATGAAAATCATCTATGTTTATGCAATAATACATCACGTTGTTGGAACTTAGAAGTGTTATGGTTCCTACTAGTATAGTTGATGTGCACTCTTTTCTATCAAAAATCTTTTCCGTTGAAAACATATAAAACTATAGGATTTCTCATTAACATGATGCATGATTTCAATTATATATTTTCTTAGTAGTAGTGTGATGGAAAATATTCGGATATATCTGGTTAGCAGATACAACTCCTCCCCTTCTTGGATTTGTAAGGTTCAGATTCCAAAGCCTGCATTTGGCCCAGAAGAGTATATGATCCATACTCATTACAAGCCTTATATGGATATGTGTATGATCCATATGGACTATATACTAGATATAGTCTGCACAAAACTTCTAAAACCACATAAAAAAATAAAAAAATAAAAGAAGAATTTTATATGTTCCAAAATTATAATATATATATATATATATATATATATAACATCATTGTGTACAGTGTATAAAACTATATCTAGCACAGGATATTACTGTATGCATTTATGTCACTTGATATGTTAAATGATATTCAATGTTATATTCAGGGTTAGCTCCTTTCGGGGTCTTACAAATATATCACCTATTATGATTCATTGTATTTGATATGTATTGTTACTCTTACCGCTCAAATTGTACATTAAACTTTTGAAGTGGTGAAAGCTCCAACCTGCACCATACAATTTGAGTGGAACCTTGGCAAAACACTTTCCCTCTTCCCTCCACTGACTAGTGTTTGATACAATCTCCAATCTATTACCAACTCTAACTTCTATGCTATAATATCCTTAGTATTCCTAAGGCAAGTGCCTTTGGTTGGATAAATTGTGAAATGGTTTATAGACAGAGCATTTTTTCCTTCTTCATTACGCTGGCTAATATACCATTTCTCGTGGAGGCTATGCCACTGGTGACCATTGATTGCCAAACGAAATTATGTTTTTGACTAAGGCTACCTTTTCTAGGAGGGGTAACAGTTACAACATTTATACATGCCTATCTTGAGGATCCTTTAGATAGCTTCAATAGCTATAGGATCTCCTCTTCCAATTCCTTCCAAAAACCATTCTATACTTATCCCAATTTACTTCTTTAAATTATCTATTTGAGTAGCTTACAAAAGTGTACTCTGGAAACACTAGAATAATTTCTCAATAAAAAAATTTCCACCATTTGAAAAATTCTCATTATAGATCACTAGATCTAAATAATCTCTAACATGTTTTAAACCAAATACCCTCTGAGAAACAATAGTGACAAGATTCGAATCAAATCAACATATAAACACTAAAGAAGAAAGACAAATATATGAGAAATGCTCGTGAGCATGATAAACCTTCTGTAAAGATGATTATGCAACTTGATATCCCACAAAACATTAGATCTCAATAAGAACAAGGCTAAATATATAATATAATATGAAAAGGGTTGGGACAAAAAGCTCACATCAAAGTATTGTTAATAATAATAATAATAATAATAATAATACAAACCTAAGTAAATATTATACACTAACATCCTTGCTAAAGGCTGATCATGCGACCTTTTGAAAAGACAATCACTTCTATTCTAGTGTGAGAACTCTAAAAGGATGCCAATGTAACTCCTTATCTTTCTCTTTAGCATCCTTGATGTCAGCATGAATTTAGTTGAACTAAAACAAAATTCTTCCACGCTATCGAAGTCACCAAGCTTGAGACTATTGGTCCAATTCTAGGTCAAGGTAATACAAAAAGTGGGAACTATTGTGGTTTGGGGTCAGAAAAAATATCCGTTTCTAGCTCATGCTGAGAAGATTTATTAATTATTGCAGAGCCTTCAGATATTCCAACTAGAATGAATAACTTGAGAAAATATACAGATCATTAGAAAGAACCATGTCTGGATCTTAACTCATTACCATTTGTTCCATGTGCATGCATAGAAAAATTGAGATGCCACGTGAGGTTATCATTTTCTGATCCATACAGAAAAGGGGATCTGACTAATTAGGAGATGTGTTTTGCTATTTACAAGGGGATCTGACATGGCACACAACAATTTCTCTGGAAAATTAGGAGATGTGTTTAGTGGGACATGGGACATTAATTAATAAGATGGTTGAATGTCACTTACTCCCAAATGTTCCCTGGGAAAAATACTTAGGATATCTAATATTTTTAGGTAAATTTCCCATTCTTGCTTTGGCTCCAGGGCTTATGATTTCATCACACCTTGCTTAAATGTTCATCTAGATTTGTAATATCAATCTGATTTGTTCTAAAAATCTCACTCTTCTTTGGAGTACCATCCTTCGCTTTTATTTCAAAGTCATAGGACTTACCACTACTATTAGCATCACCCTTCTTACCTTCCTTTACCTCCTAATATTTCAAACCCTTTTCCATCATGAAAAAATAATCCTACAACCCAATATAGAACCTAACTCATGCCTTCCTCCTAAATTATACAACAAAATCTAAGAGATTATGAGCAAAAAAATATTTTAAAAATATAAATTCTGAAATGGGAAGATGGATAGATCCATAAAACTGCAGCTCAAGGCGTGTTATCCATGAGGTAATAGCCATGAAGAATAATTCTCTCAAAAAATGGACTTTAGTGACTTATAGTTATGCTAAATTGACACAGAACTAGAGTTTATCATATTAACATAATATCTCACACCTTAGGAATACTTTCTTAATATTAGGATGCATGCCACCTCTACATTAGCATGGAACTTGTGCTTATAATATTAACACAATCTCACACATCCAACTACAACTAGAGAGGAGAGAGAAGAAAAGGAGATTTTAAAATCCTCAAGGCTAAAGATATAGCCTATTGGATAGAATTAAACTCACATAGTCAACTTCCTTCCCTTCTTGTTAGGTTTGTGGAGAATATATTCTACCAAAAGTGTCAGGGATTTTTTTATCCCTTTGAAACTCATGTTTTTTTTTAGGGGAAAAAATAAACTGCCTTTTTATATTAAGATAAAAAAAAAAATCCAGTTACAACAACCATAGTTCAAGAGTGTTGTACTTCATCCTTTCCTGGCCTTTCATACAATAATTCCCAATTTGTCTAAAATTTAGAAAAGCATGTTTATGGAAAAGGACAAAAAAGAGCCAAGGATTTATCTATGATGCTTCTAACTAAGCGATATTCTGTGATTACCATGCTGTAATAGATAATTCTCTACCCAGCTGACATATGAAGTGATATGTCTCTGAAACTAGAACCAAGTTTTGATTCATTCTACCACCCCAGGTAATGTTGTCTCATCAGAGTTACGACATAACCTGAAATCCCACAGGAGATGCAAGAATGTCATCCACTCTACAACCAATATGTCTTGTAAGCCAATTTATACAACGTCCTTCCATACTGGTTCATTACCCTACCAATTCTGAATCAACTAAGCCATAATGAAAATCCCTCTTTCATGTAAAGGCTCCACAAGCCTAGTAGGAGGCCGTTCATGAGCCACCCCCAATATCGCGTATTTTTCTATAATTATTATGTTTCCTCCTCAAAAACTCCATTGAATTATAAGGAAGAAAATTTCCTGAGCATTCAAAACACTTTTCCATATAATGGAGCCCCCCACCAAACCAAATTTCCTCATATGAATGCAAACCATAAGCAGTCGTGCCTTCAGATATTTGTGCAAAAATATTTGGTGGACCATACCAGTACAACGATGTATCACCACATTGAATTTAGAATCAGGTAATTGTCAAAGGAAACAAGATCAATAATCCCTCAACCATTTAATTCACATGGTCTAGCAATGTCGAATCAATGGACCAAGTGGTACTTTTGAGCGCCCCTTTAACCCGACAATAAAAACTTCGCAATAATATCTTGTAGTGCATGGATAACTTGTGTCTGGAGTGTAATTAAATGAAGCTAATAAGTAGTTATTTGTTGCAATACTGACTTCACCAAGATAAGGCAACCCCCCAGGGATAAGTCCCAAATGACCAGTTTGTCAGCTTATGGTGGAATTTCTGCATTATCCAGTGCCAATTCTTAAATCTATATTTGTTTGTCCTCATATGAGTGCCCAAGTATGTGATCCCCGAATGGAGGGGGTGGAAATCGAATTGAAATAATTTGGCAATCCTCTAGATATTTTCATTGATCTCAATAGTATATAGGAGAATAGACTTATTACCATTTTCCACCCTCTCGAAAGCCACAACAAATTGCCTAAATAGATGATGCATCGTCTCTGAATGGGGAAGAGACAATCTTCTAAAAGTCAATATGTCATCCACGAAGAAAATATGAGTGATACATACCTCCAGACTCACCTAATGCCTACAAATGAGTGATCAGCCGTTTCCAAAGAAAAAGTATTATGCAAAAATAAAGAGGCTATGATGTGGATGAAACCTCAAACAAATCTAGAACATTTTTCCCTATAAGTTCATTATTATCAATTAAAATGGAGGAATTTGACTCCTTGAGAGATCATTTCTTAAAAATCAAGGATATTAGAGATCAATTGAAATCAATCTAGAGACAACGGAAGAAGAATGTATGGTTGTTATAGCTTTGAAAAATTTGGCTTCTTCGTATCCAAATTTTATTGAAACCTTAAACATTATTAGTACAAATAAAGATCTAACACTTGAGTAGTTAAGCACTAAGCTCTTGCAAAAAAGACAAATGGAAAAGGTAGTTTAAAAGTGTCCATGGGATTGAAAATTCTAAGGTATCACTTCTAATGAAGTTTAAGAGGAATTTCACTAAACAAGGCAAAGAGAATGATCATCACTGTAAGGAGTTAGTTAAAATTAAAGAAGAAATTCATTGATTTAATTTTGGCAAGTTACAACATATGAGTAGAGTTTGCAAGAAGCAGTCGTGGGATGAAAATAACAACCAAGAGCATTCATTTTATGAACAATTTTAAAATATACATGTTAGTTTGGATAAACGAGGAAGTGTTCTATATGTTAATGGACAAAAACAAGGATTAAAAAAGTGGTAAGGATAAATGGTATATTAACTCAATGGAATGTAGACATTTTATTAATAATATTTATTGCTATGCTAATTTTGTAGAGGATAAATTTCAACCTGGTCCATTGTGTTGACGGGTGGAAAAGAAACCAAAAATATGGTTTAAATATCACAAAAAATCAGCCATAATGCCTAGCCAAGAGAGCAGTCAAGTGAGACAGAGCTCACAAAATGAAGCCCTAGATGATGTTGCTACTAAAACAAGTCAAAATCAGCAAAAAGGAAAAAGCAGATAGAAATTATACCATGTATTATCTGAAATGATTCATAAGGACAACCCTAAGGAGGGGGAAGATGAAGTGGTAAAATGAGGTAGTGCTTCCTCAAATAAATAAACACAAACTTTTGATATTTTGTACCACCAGGTTGTGAAGGAGGTAAATTCAGCAAACGATCCAAAACTGTCAACGGTGGAAATTTAGTTAAGTGTGGCTCCCATCTGGCTCATGAGTCAACCATCAAACAAAAGGATGGTGACATATCTTGTGGACTACAGACATCTACTTTTCCTAAAGCTTGTCTTATTGTATTTTGAACAATATGTAAAATGATCATTATGAGAGGGTATTAGAGATAATGGTCATATTGATAACTTACGTGTGTTAGAGCTTGATATTTTTAGATGCATAATGAGGTACACACTTATCTTCTCCTACTCTGTAATGTTGCATCATCAAATGAAAATTTCTGCTCTCTTTCTCTCATTATTATGTCTATCCATGTCCATGCAAGTGCGTGTAAAAAAAAACAAACTAGAACTGCCCATAGAATGAGTAAAAATCTTGGTGGAATAAAAAATACAGAAAAGAAAATCAGTATATATATACATTCAAATTTCATGTGCATCAATATAAATAAAAACAATCAGACACCAAATATGAAAAACTTGTTGATTTATAAGCATGTAAGGTTGAAATTAAAAAATTTACATCAAGAAATAAGTTTGTAGATACATAAAATTATATTTCTAATATAAAATACTTAAACATTGGGGTTTTATTATCACACAAATCTGCACAGGCATATTGGCCTAGTAACTGTAGGAAAACCAATCGTAGTCATTGTTGGAGACCCTCTCCATTTTAATTGGTGCTTTTCCAATCTCATGGGGGTGTCCCTAAAATATGTATGCTGCCATATAATTTAAAGTATGCACAAAATCCAAGACAATCAATACATAAAGGACTCCCATCCTTGACCATTCAGTAAATAGTCAAGAGAGAGGGTAAGTTTCAAATAATAATTTTAAAGTGGTTCAGATAAGATTCTAAAAATAGATGTAAATGAAAATGAATGAAAAGAATGTGCACCTTAAATGAGAGGAATTCAAAGTAAATGCAGAGTAATCTATCATAACACTGCAAAAAAATTTATCAACAAAATCCAAGAGATTCAAAGAGATATAAAAATGCATAATTGTGTGAAGACTCAAAGCACATACCATCCAAGAGATTGGTTGAATCATAGTGAATCAATAGGTGATAGGCTTCCATGGACCTCCTTTCTTGCAGTGAAGGTAGTAGTCTAAGTCTCATGAATGGAAGAGTGAAGAGTTGTCCACTACTACATTATTGTCTACAAAAAAATGATATCCAACCCTAACTCAACCCCTCAACCTTGATTATCTAGAAGCCCAACCCATCAAGAGATATTCAGCCTAGCTGCTTGAGGAAAAAGTGAAATAAAAGCATGCCCACTTAGCAAGCATTAGCATGCATGCCAAAGGTGACCTTTTTTTAATTTTGGAATGTTTTTTCCTCATTTTTTGGATGCCTTAGCATGCTTTCCATTATCAGGGTGCTTCCTAGGTCATAGCCATCATCAAGAAACTACACTCTAGCAGAGGAGTTCTTGCTACATATCCTAGCTCTTTTGTTCCCCCTGGTTACAAATCTCAATAATGGTGTGCTTGGATCCAAATTTTTAGTGTTGAACTTGGAGATAAAGGAGACACATTTAATCCTCCAACACAACTGAGGTCATTGAGCCATTTTATCCCCACCTGTTATGAAAAAACTACCCAATATAGTACTGCTAATTTCATTTTATCCTTGCTTCTCCACTATTCTGTTTTAAAAAATAAAGTCTTTCATCCCTCGGGTTTTTGTTGTAGTTTTGTTTTAACTTTTAACTTTCAAGGGTTCTATTTTCCCATGTTTGGGTTAGTCACATTTGTTAAGTTTTGTGTGAGCTTTCTTTCTTTTGAATAGGAAACCAAAAGAAAAAATGAGGCCAAAAACTGCTGGCAATTTCCAAAAGCAACCAACGAACTAATCGGAAATACTTTGAAAAAATTGTTGAATTAGGACTATTTCGACATGGGAACGGTGCATAGAATTGGAATCTATTAGACTTTGAAGGAACCTAAATTTATGTAGCTTCGAATTTCCCATTAGATATTAAGGATTCGATCTTTGACAAAAATTTGAAAGGATTTGGGGCAGAGACACTAGGATAGAGACAAACGAGGGAAAGGTGCATCTATAGGAAGAGAGATAGACCATTAGGGGCTTGCTGACTAGGCTTGCTTGTTAAAGCCTGCTAAGCTTGTTAGGGCCTTTCCGTTATGAAATT
Organism: Pinus albicaulis; assembly: GCA_034641835.2. Taxonomy (NCBI): domain Eukaryota; kingdom Viridiplantae; phylum Streptophyta; class Pinopsida; order Pinales; family Pinaceae; genus Pinus; species Pinus albicaulis. The sequence goes on from CM076569.1 coordinate 733,655,836, forward strand.
TGAGAAGGGATTGGAAATCGATCCATAAATAAGGCAAAGTGGGTTAACGTTACAGTAAAGCATGGCAGGGAAGGAATGGCCATTTCTTCTCTGTCACCTTCACTTATCTGTTCTGGGGTTCATCGATGTTATTCAAAACCCATGAATCAATTTTAGGGTCCCACTACTTGCATTCATGATATCAATTTTAGGTTCCATAAAAATATACAAGCACCATTCAAAAATATACAAGAACCATTCACAACCTTTTTACAGTAACCTTTAATGACACATAATTAGAAATAAAATTGGGAAATTGTGCAAAAGGTAGGATAAATACCTCTCCAAAAATGGAAAAGGTTGTGGCTCTGTGCTCCAACCCCAATCTAACCAAAAAAATCGCTTTTCCAACATCCTCCAATAGCTCTAGGGGATTTTCAGCTGAGTTCTGGGGAATTTTTTCTGGGTTGTATGCTCACAGTCTGGTTAAACCACTATGACGAGGAAGCCTAGGAGCTCACAGTCTGGTTAAATGTCTACGGCTACGAAACTGTCGCCCGCCAAAACAAAAATATGTTGATCATTTATTTTTTAGTTTATATTACACATTATAGAATTTTATTATTGAAGTTAAATGCATATATTTAGGGGAATTCCATAGATATAGATCCTTTACAAACTCACCCTAGTAGAATTCTCAAAATTTAGTTGTTTCCAAAAAAAAATTTAACATTGTCCATTTCGAGTGAAAATATGAGTGAAATAAAGAAAATATTTAGTTTCAATTGTTTAAAAAGAATATTTTAGCCTTGTTTATTTATAAACATTTTGAAAATTTAAAATCTATGGGTGAAATGAAAGATAAAAGTGAAATTAAATAATTAACTTCAGCTGTTTAAAAAGAATATTTTAGCCTTGTTCATTTAAAAAGATTTTGAAAAAATAAAATATAGGAGTGAAATGAAAGATAAAAGTGAAATCAAATAATTAACTTAATTTTTATGAAACAAATTTCTTCCAAATTTGATGATCAATCGACAAAGAAAACTCAAGAATTAGTTGATACTAAAACCTCATAAAATTATTTTTTAGTTTGGATGTAAAATTTCAACACTCAATGCGTTTCCTTGGGTGCCCTCACACGGCCCAACTAGACCCGTTTGAAATAATTTCCTTGGACACTCTCAAATGACATGACTTGACTCAACCCGATCGTGTTTCCTTGGGTGCCCTCACACGACCCGACCCACCCGAATGAACGCAAAAGGGAGAAAACGAAAAATGGGTCACACAAACATGCACAAGGCACACAGGCTGTCATAACTTATAATTTTTTATATGAAATCCCTCACATGACCCCACTCATCCCGACCTACACGTGTTTCCTTGGGCGCCCTCACATGGCATGACCTGACCTGCCGGAATGAAGGAAAAATTGAGCAAAAGACAAACGGGTCGCACAAATGTGCACAAGGCACACGGGTGGTCACAACTTAGCATTTTTGATATGGCCTCCCTCACATGTCCTGATTTGACCTACCCGAATGTGTTTCGTTGGGAACCCTCACAAGACCTGACCTGACCCCGAACGATCGGCCCGAATGCGTTTTCCTAGGCACCCTCACATGACATGACACGACCTGACGTGACCCTCTTGAATGCATTTCCTTGGGCACCCTCACAAGACACGACATGACCCAACATAACCTGACCCCACCTGAACTGCCCAAATGCATTTCCTTGGGCTCCCTCACACGACCCAACATGACCCAACCCAGATGCGTTCCTTGGGCACCCTCACACAACCCAACCCACCCGCTCGTGTTTCCTTGGGCGCCCTCACACAACACAACCCAAATTGACCCGAATGTGTTTCCTTGGGCACCATCACATGACCCGGCCCAACCCGACCCACCCGAACGTCGAAGTCACGAGCAAGAAAATGGAAAATGGGTCGCACAAACATGCACATACTAGTACATTTGGCGGAAATTTTAACACTTTAGTTCCAACACTTTTGACCAAATGTCGGAAATTTCCCCAAATTTTATCAATTTTTCAAATCTTGCCCACAGCCATCACTATACCGACGTTTGGAGACAAGTGTTATTATTGCGACAGTTAGAGGTAAGTGTCGGTCTTGCGACGTTTGGAGAAAAGTGTCAAAATTACGACCGATTGGAGGAAGGAGTCGGTCTTGCAACACTGAGAGCTAAGTGTCGCTATTACGACGTTCGGAGCAAAGTGTCACAATTGTGACGAACTGGAGGAAAGTGTCGGTCTTATGAAACTTAGAGCTAATTGTTGCTATTGCGACATTTGGAGCAAAGCGTCAGAATTGCGATGGATTGGAGGAAAGTGTCGGTCTTGCGACACTTAGAGCTAAGTGTCACTATTGCGACGTTTGGATAAAAATATTTCAAAAAAAAATTCTGCAAAATGTACTAGTTTGAATGTATATCCTTTGCCTTGAGTCAATTTTGCATTTAGAGCATAATTGTAAATTCCATCTAGCATATTTATTCTTGCAAGTCTTAGACAATTCGCATTCATTTTGGAAGAAGTATGCACTTTATGCAGATGATAACTCTTCACACTACCTCCTTTTCTTTACTTATTTCAGTGTTTGTATTATTTAGAAGTCAAGAAGACCAGTTTCCTTTTTCCATTCTTATTGAAGTCCCTACAATATCCATCGTCAACATTCTTCTTTAGTGAAACATGCACAAAAGAAAATATATTTTTATAACATAGATGCATACAAGTTTTTAGATAACAAGAACAAGTGTCGGTATTGTAACAATTAGAACAAGTGTCAGTATTTCGACAGTTATGTCAAGTGTCGATATTGCGACGTTTAGGAGGCAAGTGTTGTTAGTGTTTAGGAACAATCTTAGCGTTTAGGGTTTGGAAGTTATTTTTGGTGATCCTGTCTTGTTGTGTGAGGTCGCCCAACGAAACACATTTGTACAAGCCGTTTTGTTTGAGGGCACCCGTACCAGTTTTGCTAAGTTGTGATCGCTTGGGTGCCTTGTGCATGTTCGGGTGGCCTGTTTTCCGTATTCTCCCTTGTGGCATCGTTTGTTTTGGTGCCATGTCACACCATGTGAGGTTGCCTGACCGGGTGCGTTCGGGTAAGGTCATTTCGTTCAAGGGCACCCATATCAATTTTGCTAAATTGTGACCACCCAGGTGCCTTGTACACGTTCGGGCGGCCTATTTTCTATTTACTCCCTTATGGCATCGTTCGGTCGGGTGCGCCATGTCGCGCCATGTGAGGTCGTTCGACCGGGCGCATTCAGGTCGGGTCGTTTCATTTGAGGGTGCTCGTATCAATTTTGCTAAGTTGTAACTGCCCGGGTGCCTTGTGCATGTTTGGGCAGCCCGTTTTCCATTTTCTTTCTTGTGGCATCATTTGGTCAAGTGCACCGTGTCGCGCCATGTGAGGTCACCCGACCAAGTGCGTTCGAGTCGGGTCGGGTCGTTTCGTTCGAGGGCACATATCAATTTTGCTAAGTTGTGACTACCTGGGTGCCTTGTGCATGTTTGGGCGACTCGTTTTCCATTTTATCCCTTGTGGCATCGTTCAGTCGGGCATGCTGTGTTGCATCATGTGAGTCGCTCGACCCGGCACGTTTGGTTTGGGTTGGGACATTTAGTTCAACGACGCCTGTATCAATTTTTCTAAGTTGCGACTGCCTGAGTGCCTTGTGCACATTTGGGTGGCCCATTTGTTGTTTTCTCCATTGTGGCATTGTTTGATCGGGCGCACCGTGTCACACCGTGTGAGGTCACCCGACTAGGTGCGTTCGGGTCGGGCCGTTTCATTCGAGGGTGCCCAAATCAGTTTTGCTAAGTTGTGACTACCCAGGTGCCTTGTGCACATTTAGGCAGCTCGTTTTCCATTTTCTCCCTTGTGGCATCGTTTGGTCTGGCATGCCATGTCGTGCCATGTGAGGTCGCCCGATCGGGCGCGCTTAGGTCGGGCCGTTTCGTTAGAGGGTGCCCATATCAGTTTTGCTATGTTGTGACTGCCCGGGTGCCTTGTGCACATTCGAGCACCCCCTTTTCCATTTTCTCACTTGTGGCATCATTCAGTCGGGTGCGCCTTGTCATGCCATGTGAGGTCGCCTGACCAGGCACGTTCGGGTTGGGTCAGGTCGTTTTTTTCGAGGGTGCCTGTATCAATTTTTCTAAGTTGTGACCACCCAGGTGCCTTGTGTATTTTTGGGTCGCCCATTTTCCATTTTCTCCCTTGTGGCATCGTTCGGTCGGGCACGTCGTGTCGCATAGTGTGAGGTCGCCCGACGGGGCGTGTTTGGGTTGGGCCGTTTCGTTCAAGGGTGCCTGTATCAGTTTTACTAAGTTGTGACTGCCTGGGTGCCTTGTGCACGTTTGGGCACCCCATTTTCTATTTTCTCTCTTGTGGCATCGTTTGGTCAGGTGTGTCGTGTCACGCCATGTGAGGTCGCCAAACCGGGCACGTTCGGGTTGGGCCGTTTCGTTCGAGGGCACCCATATCAGTTTTGCAAAGTTGTGACTACCCAAGTGCCTTTTGCATGTTTGGGTAGCCCATTTTCCATTTTCTCCCTTGTGGAATCATTTAGTCGGGCACACTGTGTCCCATCGTGTGAGGTCACCCGATAGGGTGTGTTCGGGTCAGGTCAGGCCATTTCGTTCATAGGCGTTCATACCAATTTTGCTAAGTTGTGACTACCCAGGTGCCTTGTACATGTTCGAGTAGCCCATTTTTCATTTGCTCCCTTGTGGCATCGTTCAGTCGGGCGCACCGTGTCGTGCCGCCTGAGGTCGCCCGACCGGGTGCCTTCGGGTTAAGTCGGGTCATTTCATTCGAGGGTGCTCGTATCAGTTTTTCTAATTTGTGACCACCTGTGTGCCTTGTGCATGTTTGGGCAGCCCGTTTGCCATCTTATCCTTTGTGGCAATGTACGATTAGGCACGCTGTGTCGTGCCGTGTGAGGTCGCCTGACCGGGTGCGTTCTTTTCGGGCCGTTTTGTTCGAGGGCACCTTTATCGGTTTTGCAAAGTTATGAATACCTAGGTGCCTTATGCATGTTTAGGCAGCCCATTTTTCATTTTCTCCCTTGTGGCATCGTTCGGTCAAACCCGTCATGTCGCGTCGTGTGAGGTCACCCGACCGGGCGCATTCGAGTTGAGTCGTTTTCTTAGAGGGTGTCCGTATCAATTTTGCTAAGTTGTGACCACCCGGGTGCCTTATGCAAATTCAGGCAGCCCATTTGCCGTTTCATCCCTTATGGCATCATTCGGTTAGGCGTGTCATGTCGCGCCATGTGAGGTCGCTTGACTGGGCGCGTTCGGGTTGGGTCGGGCAGTTTCGTTCAATGGCGCCCATATCAGTTTTTCTATGTTGTGACTGCCTAGGTGCCTTGGGCACATTCGAGCAACCCATTTGTCGTTTTCTCTGCTGTGGCATCGTTTGGTCAGGCGCGCTGTGTCGTTCCATGTGACGTCACCCAACCACGTTCATTCGGGCTGGGCCATTTTGTTCGACGGCACCTGTATCAGTTTTGCTAAGTTGTGACTACCCGTGTGCTTTGTGCATGTTTGGACGACCCGTTTTCCATTCACTCCCTTATGGCACCGTTCAGTCGGGTGCATCGTGTCGCGTAGTGTGAGGTCACCCGACCAAGCGTGTTCGGGTTGGGTTGGGCTATTTCGTTCGAGGGTGTCTGTATCAGTTTTTCTATGTTGTGATTGCCCGAGTGCCTTGTGCACATTCGGGCGGCCTATTTGCCACTTTCTCCATTGTGGCATCGTTCGGTCAGGTGTGCCGTGTCACGCCATGTGAGGTTTCCCGACTAGGCACGTTCGGGTCTGGTTGTTTCATTCGAGGGTGCCCGTATCAGTTTTGCTAAGTTGTGACCACCCGGGTGCCTTGTGCACGTTTGGGTGGCTTGTTTTTCATTTACTCCCTTATGGCATCATTTGGTCGGGAGCATCGTCTCGCGCCGTGTGAGGTCACCTGACCAGGCGCGTTTGGGTCGGGCCATTTCATTAGAGGGTGCCTGTATTGGTTTTGCTATGTTGTGACTGTCCGAGTGCCTTGTGCATGTTCGGGTGGCCCATTTGTTGTTTTCTCCCTTATGGCATCGTTCGGTCAGGCGCGTCATGTTGCGTTGTGTGAGGTCGCCCGACTGGAAATGTTCGAGTCAGGTCAGGCCACTTCGTTCGAGGGCACCTATATCACATTTTCCAAGTTGTGACCACCCAGGTGCCTTGTGTATGTTCAGTTGGTCCATTTTCTATTTTCTCCCATGTGGCATCATTCGGTTAGGTGCGTCATGTCGCATCGTGTGTGGTCATCTGACTAGGCGCATTCAGGTCGGGTCAATTCGTTCCAGGGCACCTATATCATTTTTACAAAGTTGTGACTGCCCAAGTGCCTTGTGCACGTTCGTACGACCCGTTTGTCTTTTTCTCCCTTGTGGCATCATTTGGTTGGGCACACCGTGTGAGGTCACCTGACCGAGCGCATTTGGGTTGGGCCGTTTCATTCGAGGGCACTCGTATCAGTTTTGCTAAGTTGTAACCACCCGGGTTCCTTTTACACATTCAGGCAGCCCGTTTGCCATTTTCTCCCTTGTGGCATCGTACGGTCAGGCGTGCCATGTTGCACCATGTGAGGTCACCCGAAAGGGTGCATTCAAGTCGGGTCATTTCATTCAAGGGTGCTCGTATCAGTTTTGCTAAGTTGTGACCACACGGGTGCCTTGTGTATGTTCGAATTGCCTGTTATCCGTTTGCTCCCTTATGTCATCATTCGGTCAGGCGTGCCGTGTCGCGTCATGTGAGGTCACTCAAACGGGCGCGTTCGGGTCGGGTCGTTTTATTAGAGTGTGCCCGTATCAGTTTTGCTAAGTTGTGACCGCTCGGGTGCCTTGTGCATGTTTGCGTGGCCAGTTTGTTGTTTGATCCCTTATGGCATCGTTTGGTCGAGCATGCCGTGTCGCACCATGTGAGGTCACCCTTCTAGGTGTGTTCAGGATGGTTCATCTCATTTGAGAGTGCCCATATCAGTTTTGCTAAGTTGCGACCGCCCAAGTGCCTTGTGCAAGTTCGGGCGGTCCGTTTTCTATTTTTGGTTGGGCATGCCATCTGAGGTCGCTTGACCGGACGCGTTTGGGTTAGGTTAGGCAATTTCGTTCAAGGGCACCCATATCAGTTTTTCTAAGCTGTGACTACCCAGGTGCCTTGTACATGTTTGGGCAACATGTTTGTTGTTTATTCCCTTGTGGCATCGTACGGTCAGGCGCGTCATGTCGCGTCGTGTGAGGTCACCCGACCAGGCACATTCGGGTCGAGCCGTTTCGTTCGAGGGCACCCGTATCAGTTTTGCTAAGTTTTGACCACCCGGGAGCCTTGTGCACGTTGGGGCAGTCCATTTGCCATTTGCTCCCTTGTGTCATCATTCGGTTGGGCGCACCGTGTCTCATCATGTGAGGTCGCCTGACCGGGCGTGTTCAGGTCAGGCCGTTTCATTAGAGGGTGCCCGTATCAGTTTTGCTAATTTGTGACGGCCGGGGTGCCTTGTGCACGTTCGGGTGGCCCGTTTGGAATTTGATCCCTTGTGGCATCGTTTGCTCAGGCGTGCCGTATCGCGTCATGTGAGGTCTCCCGACTAGGCGCGTTCTAGTCGAGCCATTTCATTAGAGGGAGCCCGTATCAATTTTGCTAAGTTGTGATCACCCAGGTAGCTTGTGCATGTTCGGGTGGCCCATTTTTCATTTCATCCCTAGTGGCATTGCTCGATCAGGCACGTTGTGTCGTGCCATGTGAGGTCACCTGACCGGGCACGTTTGGGTCAGGTCAGGCAGTTTTGTTCGAGGGTGCTCGTATTAATTTTGCTTAGTTGGGACCACTTGGGTGCCTTGTGCACATTCGGGTCGGGTCGGGTCATTTCATTCGAGGGCACTCGTATCAGTTTTGCTAATTTGTGACCGCCTAGGTGCCTTGTGCACATTCAGGTGACCCATTTGCCATTTTCTCCCTTGTGGCATCGTTTGGTCCCGTGCGCGATGTCGCACCATGTGAGGTATGCCTATCGGGTGCATCTGGGTTGGGCCATTTCGTTCGAGGGTGCCCATATCAGTTTTGCTAATTTGTGATCGCTCGGGTGCCTTGTGCACGTTCGGGTGGCCCGTTTTCCATTTTCCCCCTTGTGGCATCGTTCATTCAAGCGCGTTGTGTTGCGCCATGTGAGGTCGCCCGACGATGCGCGTTCGGGTGGGGTCAAGTCATTTCGTTCGAGGGCGCCCGTATCAGGTTTTCTAAGTTGTGACCACATAGGTGCCTTGTGCACGTTCGGGTGGCTTGTTTTCCATTTTCTCCCTTGTGGCATTGTTCGGTTGGGCGTGTTGTGTCGCGTCGTGTAAGGTCACCCGACTCAGCGCGTTCTAGTTGGGTCATTTCGTTAGAGGGTGCCTGTATCACTTTTGGTAAGTTGTGACCTCCTAGGTGCCTTGTGTATGTTCAGGCAACCCGTTTTCCGTTTGATCCCTTGTGGCATCGTTTGGTCGAGCGTGCTATGTCACGTCGTGTGAGGTCGCCCAACCGGGCGCGTTTGGGTCAGGTCGGGTAGTTTTGTTCGAGGGTGCCCGTATCAGTTTTTCTAAGTTGTGACCGCCTGGGTGCCTTGTTCACATTCAAGTGGCCATTTTTCCATTTGCTCCCTTGTGGCATCGTTCGGTCAGGTGCACCATGTCGCGTCGTGTTATGTCGCCTGACCGCGCTTGTTCGGGTTGGGCCGTTTCGTTCGAGGGTGCCCATATCAATTTTACTAAGTTGTGACCACCCATACCAGGCAACATGTTTGCTGTTTTATCTCTTGTGGCATTGTTCAGTTGGGCGCGCCATGTCATGCCGTGTGAGGTCACCCGATCCGACGTGCTCGGGTCGGGCCGTTTTCTTAGAGTGCACCCATATCAGTTTTGCTAAGTTGTGACCACCCGCGTGCCTTGTGCATGTTAGAGTAGCCCATTTGTAGTTTGCTCCCTTATGGCATCATTCGGCCGGGCGTGCCGTGTCGCACTGTGTGAGGTCGCCTGACCAGGCGCGTTTAGGTCGGGTCAGGCCATTTCATTCAAGGATGCCAGTATCAGTTTTTCTAATTTGTGACCACTCGGGTGCCTTGTGCATGTTTGAGCGGCCTGTTTTCCATTTTCTCCCTTGTGGCGTCATTCAGTTAGGCACGCCGTGTCACACCGTGTGAGGTCGCCCAACTGGGTGCATGTGGGTCGGGTCATTTTGTTTGAGGGTGTCTGTATCAGTTTTACTAAGTTGTGATCGCCCGGGTGCCTTGTGCATGTTCAGGCACCCCATTTACCATTTTCTCCCTTGTGGCATCATACGGTCAGGCGCGTTGTCTCGCGCTGTGTGAGGTTGCCCAACTAGGCGCGTTTGGGTCGGGCCGTTTCGTTCGAGGGCATCGGTATCAGTTTTGTAAATTTGCGACCACCCGGGTGCCTTGTGCACGTTTGGGCGGCCGGTTTGCCGTTTTCTCCCTTGTGGCATCGTTCAGTCAAGCGCGACATGTTGCGTTGTGTGATGCCGCCTGACCGTACTCTTTCGGGTCGGGCCATTTCATTTGATGACACCCGTATCAGTTTTGCTAAGTTTTGACTGCCCTAGTGCCTTGTGCACGTTCGGGCGACCCGTTTTCCATTTGCTCCCTTGTGGCATCGGGAGCATCGTGTCACGCTGTGTGAGGTCACCCGATCATGCGCATTCAGGTTAGGTCGAGTTGTTTCGTTCGAGGGTGCCCGTATTAGTTTTGCAAAGTTGTGACCGTCTGGGTGCCTTGTGCATGTTCGAGCGACCCGTTTGCCATTTTCTCCCTTGTGGCATCGTTTGGTTGGGAGCATCGTGTCGTGCCGTGTGAGGTCACCCAAACGGGTGCGTTTGGGTTGGGTTGGGCCATTTTGTTCGAGGGAACCCATATCAGTTTTTCTAATTTGTGACCGCCCGAGTACCTTGTGCACGTTCAGGCAGCCTGTTTGTCATTTGATCCCTTGTGGCATTGTCAGGCGCTCCATGTCGTGCCATGTGAGGTCGCTCGATCGGGTGTGCTCAGGTCGGGTTGTTTCGTTAGAGTGTGCCCATATCAATTTTGCTAAGTTATGACCGCACGGGTTCCTTGTGCACGTTTGGGCGGCTCGTTTTTCATTTGCTCCCTTGTGGCATTGTTCGGCTGGGCACGCCGTGTCGTGCCTTGTGACACCGCTCGACCACACTCGTTCAGGTCGGGTCATTTTATTCGGGGAGGCCAGTATTATTTTTTCTAAGTTGTGACTACCTGGGTGCCTTGTGCGCGTTCAGGCAGCCCGTTTGCCATTTTCTCCCTCATGGCATCATTCGGTCGGGCGCGCCGTGTCGTGCCATCTGAGGTCGCCCAACTGGGCACGTTCGAGTTAGGTTGGGTCGTTGCGTTCGAGGGCGATCGTATCAGTTTTTCTAAGTTGTGATTGCCTGGGTGCCTTGTGCATCGTTTGCCGTTTTCTCCCTTTTGGCATCGTACAGTCAGCCACGCCGTGTTGCACCATGTGAGGTCACTTGACCATGAGTGTTCGGGTGGAGTCATTTCTTTCGAGGGCGCCCATATCATTTTTGCTATGTTGTGACTGCTTGGGTGCCTTGTGCATGTTCGATCGGCTCATTTGCCATTTGCCCCCTTGTGGCATTGTTCAGTCAGGCGTGCCATGTCGCGCCGTGTGAAGTCACTCGACTGGGTGCATTCAGGTTGCGTCATTTCGTTTAAGGGCGCTTGTATCAGTTTTGCTAAGTTGTGACCCCCCGAGTGCCTTGTGCAAGTTTGGGTGGCCCATTTTCCATTTTCTCCCTTATGGCATTGTTCTGACCTACGCGCTGTGTCGCGCCGTGTGACGTCACCCGACCACACTCGTTCAAGTTGGGTCATTTTGTTCAAGGACACCCATGTCATTTTTTCTAAGTTGTGACTACTCAGGTTCCTTGTGCACGTTCGAGTGGCCCATTTTCCACTTTCTCCCTTGTGGCATCGTTTAGTTGGGCACATCATTTCGCGTCGTGTGAGGTCACCCGACAGGGCACGTTCGGGTTAGGTTGAGCTGTTTTGTTCTAGGGTGCCTATATCAGATTTTCTAAGTTGTGACCACTCAGGTGCCTTGTGCACATTCGGGCGGCCTGTTTGTCGTTTGCTTCCTTCTGGCATTGTTCGATCAGGCGCGACATGTCACACCGTGTGACATCGCTCGACTGCACTCGTTCGAGTTCGGTCATTTCATTCGAGGATGCCCATGCCAGTTTTGCTAATTTGTGACTGCCAGTGTGTCTTGTGCATATTCAGGCAGCCTATTTGCCATTTGCTCAGTTGTGGCATCGTTCGGTCGGGTGCGTCGTGTCACATCATGTGATGTCAGCCGACCGGGCGCATTCGGCTTAGGTCGGGCCATTTTGTTCAAGGGCACACGTATTAGTATTTCTAAGTTGTGACTGCCCGACTGCCTTGTGCACTTTTAGGCAGCCTGTTTGTCATTTTCTCCCTTGTGGCATCATTCAGTTCGGCGCATCGTGTCGCACCATGTCAGGTCGCCCGACCGGGTGCGTTCGGGTCTGGCCATTTTGTTCGAGAGCGCCTGTATTAGTTTTGCTAAGTTGTGACCACCCGGGTACCTTGTGCACGTTTGGGAGGCCCGTTTGCTATTTGATCCCTTGTGGCATCATTCAGTTTGGCATGCCGTGTCGCACTGTGTGATGTCACCCGATCGGGCGCATTCAGCTCGGGTTTGGTCATTTTGTTCGAGGGCACTCATATCACTTTTTCCATGTTGTGACTGCCCAGGTGCCTTTTGTACGTTCGAGCGGCCTGTTTGACGTTTTCTCCCTTGTGGCATCACTCGGTCGGGCATGCTATGTCGCGCCGTGTGAGGATGCTCGACCGGGCGCATTCGGGTTGGGTTCTTTCGCTCGAGGGTGCCTGTATTAGTTTTGCTATGTTGTGACCACTAGGGTGGCTTGTGCATGTTCAGGCGATCTGTTTCAAATTTTCTCCCTTGTGGCATCGTTTGGTCGAGCCTGCCATGTCACGCCATGTGAAGTCACCCGACCAGGCGCGTTCGGGTCAGGTCGTTTCGTTTGAGGGTGCTCATATCAGTTTTTCTAAGTTGTGACTGCCCGGGTGCCTTGTGCAAGTTCGGGCAGCCCATTTTCCGTTAGTTCCCTTGTGGCATCATTCGATCAGGCACACTATGTCATGTCGTGTAAGGTCAGGCCATTTCATTCGAGGGTGCCCGTATCAGTTTTGTAAATTTGTGACCACCCAGTTGCCTTGTGCACATTCGGGCGACCCGTTTGTCGTTTTCTCCCTTGTGGCATCCTTCCTTCGGGCGTGTTGTGTTGCGCCGTGTAAAGTTGCCCGACCAAGCACATTTGGGTCAGGTCAATTTGTTTCATCTCAGGGTGCCTGTATCAGTTTTGAAAAGTTGTGACCACCCAGTTGGCTTGTGCATGTTCGGGTAGCCCGTTTTTCGTTTGCTCCCTTGTGGCATCATTTGGTCGGGCGCGCCGTGTCGCATCCTGTGAGGTCACCGGAATGGGCATGTTCCTATCAGGCCATTTCGTTAGAGGGCGCTCGCATTACTTTTGCTAAGTTGTGACCACCTAGGTGCCTTATGCACGTTTGGGTGGCCCATTTGTCATTTTCTCCCTTGTGGCATCATTTGGCCAGGTGCACCATGCCGCACTGTGTGAGGTCGCCCTACTGGGCATGTTCAAGTCGGGCAGTCTCGTTCGAGGGCACCCATATCAGTTTTGCTAAGTTGTGACCACTCAGGTGCTTTATGCATGTTCGGGTGACCCGTTTTCCATTTTCTCCCTTATGGCATCGTTCCTTCGGGCGTGCTGTGTTGCGCTGTGTGAGGTCGCCCGACCAGGTGCGTTCTGTTCAGGTCAAGCCATTCCGTTCGAGGGTGCCCATATCAATTTTGCTAATTTGTGACCACCCAGTTTCCTTGTGCACATTCGAGCAGCCCATTTTCTGTTTTATCCCATGTGGCATCATTAGGTCGGGCGTGCCATGTCGCGTCATGTGAGGTCGCTCGATCGGGTGCGTTCAATTTGGTCCATTTCGTTAGAGGGCACCCATATTAGTTTTGCTAAGTTGTGACCGCCCGGGTGCCTTCTGCACGTTCGGGCAGCCCATTTTCCGTTTGATCCCTTGTGGCATTGTTCAGTCGAGCACACCGTGTTCTCTTGCTTAGCCATCGGGTAGGATGGAGTCACACTTACTATGGTACCAATATTTGATTGATTTATTATTGGTCCACCTTGGGATGAGTGTTATAACTAGCCTCTCATCCTATAAGTATTGGTATCAATCAAATCATAACCACCCCGTTTGTCATTTGCTCCCTTCTGGCATCGTTCGGTCGGGCATGCCATCTGAGGTCGCCTGACCAGGCACGTTCGGGTTAGGTCGGGCCATTCCATTCGAAGGTGCCCATATCAGTTTTTCTAAGTTATGACTGCTGGGGTTCCTTATGCACGTTTGGGCGTCCCGTTTGCCATTTTCTCCCTTGTGGCATCGTACGGTCAGGTGCGCCATGTCGCACCATGTGAGGTAGCCTGACCGAGTGCATTCAGGTTGGGTCATTTCATTCAAGGGCACCCATATTAGTTTTGCTAAGTTCTGACCACCCTGGTGCCTTGTGCACGTTTGGGCAGCCCGTTTGCTATTTTCTCCTTTGTGGAATCATTCGGTCAGGCGCTGCGTGTCGCGTCATGTGAGCTCTCCCGACCGGGTGCGTTCGGGACGGGCCGTTTCATTATAGGGCGCCCGTATCAATTTTGCTAAGTTGTGACAGCCTGCGTGCCTTGTGCACGTTCGGGAAGGCCATTTTCCATTTGATCAGTTATGGCATCATTCTGTTGGGTGTGCTATGTCACGCCGTGTGAGGTGGCCCGACCAGGCGCGTTCGGGTCGGGTCGGGCAGTTTCGTTTGAGGGTGCCTGAATCATTTTTTCTAAGTCATGACTGCCTGGGTGCCTTGTGCATGTTCGGGAAGCTCGTTTGCTATTTTCTCCCTTGTGGCATCATTCGGTTGGGCACGCCATGTCGAACCGTGTGACATCGCCAGACCGTGCTCATTCAGGTTGGGTCATTTCTTTCGAGGGTGCTCATATCAGTTTTTCTAAGTTGTGACTACTAGGGTGCCTTGTGCATGTTTGGGCGGCCTGTTTGCCATTTTCTCCCTTGTGGCATCATTTGGTCGGGCACGTCGTGTCGCGTCGTGTGTGGTCACCCGACTGGGTGCCTTCAGGTCAGGTCATCCATTTCGTTCGGGGGCACTCATATGATTTTTTCTAATTTGTGACCAGCCGAGTGCTTTGTGCATGTTCGAGTGGCCTCTTTGCTAATTTCTCCCTTGTGGCATTGTTTAGTCAGGTGCGTCGTGTCATGCCGTGTGAGGTCTCCCAACTAGGTGCGTTCGGGTTGGGCTGTTTCGTTAGAGGGTGCCCGTATCAGTTTTGCTAAGTTGTGACCACCCAGGTGCCTTGTGGATGTTCAAATGGTCAGTTTTCCATTTGTTCCTTTATAGCATCATTCGGTTGGGCGTGCTGTGTGATGTCGCCCGACCGAGCGCGTTCAGGTCGGGTCGGGCCATTTCGTTCTAGGGCACCCGTATCACTTTTTCCATGTTGTGACTGCTTGGGTCCCTTGTGCACGTTTAGGCCTCCCATTCGCCTTTTACTCCCTTGTGGCATCATTCAGTCAGGCACACCATGTCGCGCCATGTGAGGTCGCCCAACCAGGTGCATTCGGGTCGGGTTGCTTCATTTGAGGGTGCCCATATCAGTTTTGCTAAGTTGTGACCAAACTAGTGCCTTGTGCATGTTCGAGGGCCCATTTTCCATTTGCTCCCTTGTGGCATCATTTGGTCAGGCGCGCCATGTTGCGTTGTGTGAAGCCACTCAACGGGCCGCGTTCGGGTCAGGTCATTTTGTTCTAGGATGCCTGTATCAATTTTTCTAAGTTGTGACCGCCCGAGTGCCTTGTGCACATTTGGGCGGCCCATTTTCCATTTTCTCCCTTGTGGCATCGTTCGGTCGGGTGCACTGTGTCGCACCGTGTGAGGTCACCCTATCGAGCGTGTTCGGGTCCAGCCATTTTGTTTGGGGGCGCCCGTATCAGTTTTGATAAGTTGTGACCGCTTGGGTGCCTTGTGCATGTTTGGGTGGCCCATTTGCCATTTTCTCCCTTGTGGCATCGTTCGTTTAGGCACGCTTTGTTGCGCCGTGTGAGGTCGCCAAACCAGGTGCATCTGGGTTGAGTCAAGCCATTTCGTTCGACGGTGCCTGTATCAGTTTTGCTAAGTTGTGACCACTCAGGTGCCTTGTGCACATTTGGGCAGTTCGTTTTCCATTTTCTCCCTTGTGGCATTGTTTGGTCAAGTGCATCGTGTTGCGTTGTGTGAGGTCGCCTGATTGGGCGCGTTCAGATCGGGTCATTTTGTTAGAGGGTGCCAGTATTAGTTTTGCTAAGTTGTGATTTCCCGAGTGCCTTGTGCACATTTGGGTGGCCTGTTTGCCATTTGATTCCTTGTGGCATTGTTCGGTCGGGCACGCCGTGTCGCGCCATGTGAGGTCACATGACTGGGTGCGTTTGGGTTGGGTCGGGTAGTTTCATTGGAGGGCACCCATATTCGTTTTAGTAAGTTGTGACTGCATGAGTGCCTTGTGCACGTTCGGGTGGCCTGTTTGCTGTTTGCTCCCATGTGGCATCATTCGGTCAAACGCGCCATGTCGTGCCATGTGACGTCGCCCGACTGTGCTCGTTCAAGTCGGGCCATTTCATTCGAGGGCACCCGTATCAATTTTGCTAATTTGTGACTTCCTGCGTGCCTTGTGCACGTTCAGACGACCTTTTTTCCATTTTCTCCCTTGTGGCATCCTTTGGTCGGGCGCGTCGTTTCACACTGTGTGAGGTCACTCGACCGGGCATGTTTGGGTCGGGTCTGGCTATTTCATTCAAGGGTGCCCATATTATTTTTTTCAAGTTGTGACTGGCTGAGTGCCTTGTGCACGTTCGGACGACCTGTTTGTCGTTTTCTCCATTATGGCATCGTTCGGTCAGGCGCATCGTGTCGCGCAATGTGAGGTATCCTGACTAGGCGCATTCAGGTCGGGCTGTTTCGTTCGAGGGCACCCATATCAGTTTTTCTAAGTTATGACCACCCGGGTGCCTTGTGCATGTTTGGGTGGCCTTTTTACCATTTTCTCCCTTATGGCATCATTCGGTTGCGCGCGTCGTGTCACACCGTGTGAGGTCGCCCGACCATATGCGTTCGAGTTAGGCCATTTCATTAGAGGGTGCCCATATCAGTTTTGCTAAGTTGTGACTGCCCGGGTGCTTTGTGCACATTCAGGTGGCCCTTTTTCTGTTTACTCCCTTGTGGCATCGTTCGGTCGGGCACGCCATGTCGCGCTGTGTGATTTCGCCTGACCAGGTGCATTTGGGTCGGGTCGGGCCATTTTGTTCCAGGGCGCCCATATCACTTTTTCCAAGTTATGACTATCTGGGTGCACGTTCGGGTGACTCGTTTTTTGTTTTCTCCCTTGTGGCATCGTTTAGTCGGGCATGCCATGTCGTGCCGTGTGAGGTCGCTCTACCAGGCGCATTTGGGTCGGGTCATTTTGTTTGAGGACGCCCATATCAGTTTTGCTAAGTTGTGACCACCCAGGTGCCTTGTGCATGTTTGGGTGGCCCGTTTTCCATTCTCTCCCTTGTGGCATCATTCGGTCAAGTGTGCCATGTCGCGCCGTGTGAAATCGCCTGACCGGGCACATTCAAGTTAGGTCGTTTCGTTCGAGGGTGCCTGTATCAGTTTTGCTAATTTGTGAACACTCAGATGCCTTGTGCACATTTCGACAGCCCGTTTTTCATTTTCTCCCTTGTGGCACCATGTGAGGTCGCCCTACTAGGTGTGTTCAGGTCAGGCCGTTCCATTCGAGGGTGCCCGTATCAGTTTTGCTAAGTTGTGACCACTCGTGTGCCTTATGCATGTTTGGGCGGCCTATTTTCCGTTTGTGCCCTTGTGGCATCGTTCGTTCGGGCACGTCGTGTTGCGCTATGTGAGGTCACCTGACCGGGCACGTTCGGGTGTGGTCGGGCCATTTCGTTCGAGGGCGCCTGTATTAGTTCTTCTAAGTTGTGACCGCCCAGGTTCCTTGTACATGTTTGAGCAGCCTATTTGCCATTTTCTATCTTGTGGCATTGTTTGGTTGGGAGCGCCATGTCACACCGTGTAAGGTCGCCCGACCGAGTGCATTCAGGTCAGGCCATTTTGTTCGAGGGCCCCTGTATTAGTTTTTCCAAGTTGTGACTGCCTGGGTGCCTTGTGCATGTTTAGGTGGCTCATTTTCCATTTTCTTCCTTGTGGCATCATTCTTTCGGGTGCACTGTGTCGCACCATGTGAGGTCACCCTATCGAGCGTGTTCGGTTCCAGCCATTTCATTCGGGGGCACCTGTATCAGTTTTGCTATGTTGTGACCACTTGGGTGCCTTGTGCATGTTTGGGTGGCCCGTTTTCCATTTTCTCCCTTGTGGCATCGTTCGTTCAGGCACGCTTTGATGCGCCGTGTGAGGTCGCCAAACCGGGCACATCTGGGTTGAGTCAAGCCATTTCATTCGACGGTGCCTGTATCAGTTTTGCTAAGTTGTGACCACTCAGGTGCCTTATGCACATTCAGGCAGTTCGTTTTCCATTTTCTCCCTTGTGGCATTGTTTGGTCAGGTGCATCGTGTTGTGTTGTGTGAGGTCACCTGATTGGGCGCGTTCAGGTCGGGTCGTTTTGTTAAAGGGTGCGAGTATTACTTGCTAAGTTGTGATTGCCCGAGTGCCTTGTGCACATTTGGGTGGCCTGTTTGCCATTTTGATTCTTTGTGGCATCGTTCGGTCGGGCACCCTGTGTCGCACCATGTGAGGTCACATGACCGGGTGCGTTTGGGTTGGGTCGGGTAGTTTCATTGGAGGGCACCCATATTCGTTTTTCTAAGTTGTGACTGCCTAAGTGCCTTGTGCATGTTCGGGTGGCCCATTTGCTATTTGCTCCCATGTGGCATCATTCGGTCAGGTGCACCATGTCGCGCCATGTGACGTCGCCTGACTGCGCTCGTTCAGGTTGGGCCATTTCATTTGAGGGCACCCATATCAATTTTTCTAAGATGTGACTTCCTGCATGTCTTGTGCACGTTCAGACGACCTATTTTCCATTTTCTCCCTTATGGCATCCTTCGGTCGGGTGTGTCACTTCACATCGTGTGAGGTCACTCGATCAGGCGTGTTTGGGTCGGGTCTGGTTGTTTCATTCGAGGGCGGCCATATTATTTTTTCTAAGTTGTGACCAGCTGAGTGCCTTGTGCACGTTCGGGAGACCTATTTGTCATTTTCTCCATTATGGCATCGTTTGGTCAAGCGCATCATGTCGCGCAATGTGAGGTTTCCTGACCAGGCGCATTCAGGTCTGGCCATTTCATTCGAGGGCACCCATATCAGTTTTGCTAAGTTGTAACCACCCGGGTGCCTTGTGCATGTTTGGGTGGCCTATTTACCATTTTCTCCCTTATGGCATCGTTCGGTCACACATGTCGCGTCGCGCCGTGTGAGGTCGCCCGACCATATGCGTTCGGGTTAGGCCATTTCATTAGAGGGTGCCCGTATCAGTTTTGCTAAGTTGTGACTGCCCGGGTGCTTTGTGCACGTTCAGGTGGCCCTTTGTTTTTTACTCCCTTGTGGCATCGTTCGGTCAGGCACGCCATGTCGCGATATGTGATTTTGCCCGACCAGGTGCATTTGGATCGGGTCGGGCCATTTTGTTCGAGGGCGCCCATATCACTTTTTCCAAGTTGTGACTACCTGGGTGCACATTCGGGTGACCCGTTTGTTGTTTTCTCCCTTCTGGCATCGTTTAGTCGGGCATGCCGTGTCGTGCCGTGTGAGGTCGCTCTACCGGGCACATTCGGGTCGGGCCATTTTTTTTTAGGACGCCCATATCAGTTTTGCTAAGTTGTGATCACCCAGGAGCCTTGTGCATGTTTGGGTGGCCCGTTTTCCATTCTCTCTCTTGGGGCATCATTCGGTCCAGTGTGCCATGTCGCGCCGTGTGAAATCGCCTGACCGGGCACATTCAAGTTAGGTCGTTTCGTTCGAGGGTGCCCGTATCAATTTTGCTAATTTGTGAACACCCAGATGCCTTGTGCACATTTCAGCATCCCGTTTTTCATTTGCTCCCTTGTGGCACCATGTGAGGTCGCCCTACTAGGTGTGTTCGGGTCGGGCCATTCCATTCGAGGGTGCCCGTATCAATTTTGCTAAGTTGTGACCACTCGTGTGCCTTATGCACGTTTGGGCAGCCTGTTTTCCATTTGTGCCCTTATGGCATCATTCGTTCGGGCACGCCGTGTTGCACTATGTGAGGTCACCTGATCGGGCGCGTTTGGGTGTGGTCGGGCTATTTCGTTCGAGGGCGCCCGTATTAGTTCTTCTAAGTTGTGACCGCCCAGGTTCCTTGTACATGTTCGAGTAGCCTGTTTTCCATTTTCTATCTTGTGGAATTATTTGGTTGGGAGCACCATGTCACGCCATGTACGGTCACCCAACGGAGTGCATTCGGGTCGGGCCATTTTGTTCGAGGGCCCCTGTATTAGTTTTTCCAAGTTTTGATCGCCTGGGTGCCTTGTGCATGTTCGGGTGGCTCGTTTACCATTTTCTCGCTTGTGGCATCATTCGTTTAGGTGCACTGTGTCGCACCGTGTGAGGTTGCCCTATCGAGCGTGTTCGGGTCCAGCCATTTCGTTCGGGGGTGCCCGTATCAGTTTTGCTAAGTTGTGACTGCTTGGGTGCCTTGAGCATGTTTGGGTGACCCGTTTGCCATTTTCTCCCTTGTGGCATCATTCGTTCAGGCACGCTTTGTTGTGCTATGTGAGGTCACCAAACCGGGTGCGTCTGGGTCAAGTCAAGCCATTTCGTTCAATGGTGCATGTATCAGTTTTGATAAGTTGTGACCACTTAGGTGCCTTGTGTACATTCGGGCAGTTTGTTTTCCATTTTCTCCCTTGTGGCATTGCTTGGTCAGGTGCATCGTGTCGCGTTGTGTGAGGTCGCCTGATTGGGCACGTTTAGGTCGGGTCATTTTGTTAGAGGGTGCCAGTATTAGTTTTGCTAAGTTGTGATTGCCCGAGTGCCTTGTGCACATTTGGGTGGCCTGTTTGCCATTTGATTCCTTGTGGCATCGTTCGCTTGGGCACGCCGTGTCGCGCCATGTGAGGTCACATGACCGGGTGCGTTTGGGTTGGGTCGGGTAGTTTCATTCGAGGGCACCCATATTCATTTTTCTAAGTTGTGATTGTCTGAGTGCCTTGTGCACATTCGGGTGGCCCGTTTGCTGTTTGCTCCCATGTGGCATCATTCGGTCAGGTGCGCCATGTCGCGCCATGTGACGTCGTCCGACTGTGCTCGTTCAGGTCGGGCCATTTCATTCGAGGGCACCCATATCAATTTTGCTAAGTTGTGACTTCCTGCGTGCCTTGTGCATGTTCAGATGACCTATTTGCCATTTTCTCCCTTGCGGCATCCTTCGGTGGGGCGCGTCGTTTCACACCGTGTGAGGTCACTCGACCGGGCTTGTTTGGGTCAGGTCTGGCTGTTTCATTCGAGGGCGCCTGTATTATTTTTTTCAAGTTGTAACCAGCTAAGTGCCTTGTGCACGTTCGGGCGACCTCTTTGTCCTTTTCTCCCTTATGGAATCATTCGGGCGACCTCTTTGTCCTTTTCTCCCTTAAATGGGCCATTTCGTTCGAGGGCGTCCATATCATTTTTGCTAAGTTGTGACCACCCGGGTGCCTTGTGCATGTTTGGGCAGCCTGTTTACCATTTTCTCCCTTATGGCATCGTTTGGTCGCACGCGTCGTGTCGCGCCGTGTGAGGTCGCCCGACCATATGCGTTCGAGTTAGGCCATTTCATTAGAGGGTGCCCGTATCAGTTTTGCTAAGTTGTGACCGCCCGAGTGCTTTGTGCACGTTCAGGTGGTCCTTTTGCTGTTTACTCCCTTGTGGCATTGTTCGGTCGGGCACGCCATGTTGCGCTGTGTGATTTTGCCCGACCAGGTGCATTTGGGTCGGGTCGGGCCATTATGTTCGAGGGTGCCCATATCACTTTTTCCAAGTTGTGACTACCTGGGTGGACATTTGGGTGACCCATTTTTTGTTTTCTCCCTTGTGGCATCGTTCAGTCGGGCGTGCCGTGTCGTGCCGTGTGAGGTCGCTCTACCGGGTGCATTCGGGTCGAGTCGTTTTGTTTGAGCACGCCCATATCAGTTTTGCTAAGTTGTGACCACCCAGGTGCCTTGTGCATGTTTGGGTGGCCCGTTTGCCATTCTCTCCCTTGTGGCATCGTTCAGTCCAACCATTTCGTTCGGGGGCGCCCGTATCAGTTTTGCTAAGTTGTGACCGCTTGGGTGCCTTGTGCATGTTTTGGTGGCCCATTTGCCATTTTCTCCCTTGTGGCATTGTTCGTTTAGGCACGCTTTGTTGCGCCATGTGAGGTCGCCAAACCAGGCGCGTCTAGGTCGAGTCAAGCCATTTCGTTCGACAGTGCCTGTATCAGTTTTGCTAAGTTGTGACCACTCAGGTGCCTCGTGCACATTCAGGCAGTTCGTTTTCCATTTTCTCCCTTGTGGTATTATTTGGTCAAGTGCATCATGTCGTGTTGTGTGAGGTCGCCTGATTGGGCACGTTCAGGTTGGGTCATTTTGTTAGAGGGTGCCAGTATTAGTTTTGCTAAGTTGCGATTGCCCTAGTGCCTTGTGTACATTTGGGTGGCCTGTTTGCCATTTGATTCCTTGTGGCATCGTTCGGTCGGGCACGCTGTGTCGTGCCATCTGAGGTCACATGACCGAGTGCGTTTGGGTTGGGTCGGGCAGTTTCATTCAAGGGCACCCATATTCGTTTTTGTAAGTTGTGACTGCCTGAGTGCCTTGTGCACGTTCGGGTGGCCCGTTTGCTGTTTGCTCCCATGTGGCATCATTCGGTCAGGCGCGCCATGTCGCGCCATGTGACGTCGCCTGACTGCGCTCGTTCAGGTCGGGCCATTTCATTCGAGGGCACTCGTATCAATTTTGCTAATTTGTGACTTCCTGTATGCCTTGTGCACGTTCAGACGACCTGTTTGCCATTTTCTCCCTTGTGGCATCCTTCGGTCGGGTGCGTAGTTCAATACCCTGTGAGGTCACTCGACCGGGCGTGTTTGGGTCAGGTCTGGCTGTTTCATTCGAGGGCACCCATATTATTTTTTCTAAGTTGTGACCGACTGAGTGCCTTGTGCACGTTCGGGCGACCTGTTTGTCGTTTTCTCCATTATGGCATCGTTCGGTCAGGTGGATCGTGTCGTGCAATGTGAGGTTGCCTGACCAGGCACATTCAAGTTGGGCCATTTCATTCGAGGGCGCCCATATTAGTTTTTCTAAGTTGTGACCACCCGGGTACCTTGTGCATGTTTGGGCAGCCTGTTTACCATTTTCTCCCTTATGGCATCGTTCGGTCGCACGGGTCGTGTCGCGCCGTGTGAGGTCGCCCGACCATATGCGTTCGGGTTAGGCCATTTCATTAGAGGGTGATCGTATCAGTTTTGTTAAGTTGTGAATACTCAGGTGCTTTGTGCATGTTCAGGTGGCCCTTTTTCTGTTTACTCCCTTGTGGCATCGTTCGGTCGGGCACGCCATGTCTCGCTGTGTGATTTGCCCGACCAAGTGCATTTGGGTCGGGTCGGGCCATTTTGTTCGAGGGCGCCCATATCACTTTTTCCAAGTTGTGACTACCTGGGTGCACACTCGGGTGAACCGTTTTTTGTTTTCTCCCTTGTGGCATCGTTCAGTCGGGCGTGCCGTGTCGTGCCGTGTGAGGTCGCTCTACCAGGCTAATTCGGGTCGGGCCGTTTTGTTTGAGGATGCCCATATCAGTTTTACTAAGTTGTGACCACCCAAGTGGCTTGTGCATGTTTGGGTGGCCCGTTTTCCATTCTCTCCCTTGTGGCATCGTTTGGTCCAGTGTGCCATGTCGCACCATGTGAAATCGCCTGATCGGGCACGTTCAAGTTAGGTCGTTTCGTTCGAGGGTGCCCGTATCAGTTTTGCTAATTTGTGAACACCCAGATGCCTTGTGCACATTTCGGCAGGCTGTTTTTCATTTGCTCCCTTGTGGCATCATGTGAGGTCGCCCTACTGGGTGTGTTTGGGTCAGGCTGTTCCATTCGAGGATGCCCGTATCAGTTTTGCTAAGTTGTGACCACTCGTGTGCCTTATGCACGTTTGTGCCCTTGTGGCATCGTTCGTTCGGGCACGCCATGTTGTGCTATGTGAGGCCACCTAACTGGGTGCGTTCGGGTGTGGTCGGGCCATTTCGTTCGAGGGCGCCCGTATTAGTTCTTCTAAGTTGTGACCGCCCAGGTTCCTTGTACATGTTCGAGCAGCCTGTTTTCCATTTTCTATCTTGTGGCATTGTTTGGTTGGGACCGCCATGTCACACCGTGTAAGGTTGCCCGACCGAGTGCATTCGGGTTGGGCCGTTTTGTTCGAGGGCCCCTGTATTAGTTTTTCCAAGTTGTGACCGCCTGGGTGCCTTGTGCATGTTCAGGTGGTTCATTTGTCATTTTCTCGCTTGTGGCATCATTCGTTCAGGGGCGCTGTGTTGCACCGTGTGAGGTCGCCCGATCGGGTGCGTTCGAGTTGGGTCAGGCCGTTTCATTCGAGGGCGCCCGTTTCAGTTTCTCTAAGTTGTGAGCGCCTGGCTGCCTTGTGCATGTTTGGGTGGCCCATTTTCCATTTTATCCCTTGTGGCATCGTTCGGTCTGGCGCGCCGTGTCAAACCGTGTGAAATCGCCCGATCAGGCGCGTTCGGGTAGGGTCGTTTTATTCGAGGGCGCCCGTATTAGTTTTTCTAAGTTGTGATCACTTGCGCACCTTATGCATGTTCAGGTGACATGTTTTCCATTTGTTCCCTTGTGGCATCGTTCGGTCAGGAGCATCGTGTTGCACCGTGTGAGTTCGCTCGACCAGGTGCGTTCAGGTCAGGTTAGGCCATTTCATTCGAGGGCACCCGTATAAGTTTTGCTAAGTTGTGACTACCCAGGTGCCTTGTGCAAGTTCGAGAAACCCATGTGCCATTTTCTCCCCTGTGGTATCATTCGCCGTGTTGCGCCATGTGAGGTTTCCCGACAAGGTGCATTCAGGTCGGGTCATTTCGTTTAAGTGCGCCCTTATCTATTTTGTTAAGTTGTGACAACCCTGGTGCCTTGTGCATGTTTGGGCGGCCCGTTTGCCATTTTTTCCCTTGTGGCATCATTCGGTTTGGCGCACCATTTTGCGTCAAGTGAAGGCGCACGACCAAGTGTGTTCGGGTCGGTCCATTTCGTTCAAGGGCGTTCGTATCAGTTTTGCTAAGTTGTGACCATCCGGGTGCCTTGTGCACATTCGGGTGGCTCATTTTCCATTTTCTCCCTTGTTGCATCATTCGGTCAGGTGCCTCGTGTCGCGCCATGTGAGGTCACCTGACTAGGCATATTCGGGTCGGGTCGTTTTCTTCGAGGGCGCCCGTATCAGTCTTGCTAAGTTGTGATCGCCCGGGTGCTTTGTGCATGTTCGAGTGGCCCATTTGTGATTTTCTCCCTTGTGGAATCGTTCAGTCGGGTGTGTTGTGTGAGGTCACCCAACCAGGCACGTTCGGGTTGGGCCATTTCGTTTGAGGGCGCCCGTATCAGTTTTGCTAAGTTGTGACCACCAGGGTGCCTTGTGCATGTTCCGGTGGCCCATTTGCTCCCTTGTGGCCCATTTTTCATTTTCCCAGGGAAACATGTTCAGGTCGGGTCAGGTCGGGTCATGCCATATTATGAGGGCACCGAAGGAAACACGTTCGGGCGGGTCAGGTTGGGTTTGGTCTGGTCAGGTCATGTTGTGTCATCAGGCCGCCCAAGGAAACACGTTCGGGCGGTTTGGGTCAGGTTGGGTTGGGTTGTGTGAGTGTGGTCATATAGAAAATGCTAAATTGTGACCTCCTTAAAATCCAGTGCCTCCTCATAAAATCCTCTCCTCGTATAATCGACCACCATTACAATCCTTTACACCACATTTGGTTTAGACATTTAGTAGGTAGCTGGTAGGGTGCCCCTATCTCCCATCGCTATATAGAGTAATTTGGTCACATATTATTTCTTCTATGATACTGGTTCCTCCCTCTTAACTCCTATCTCTTGTCCTTCTTCTCTCTCCCTTTCTCTCCTTATACCTGCCTCTCTCTTCCCCAATATCTCTCTCTCTCTCTCTCTACCCTCCAATCCTCTCACTATATCCCTCCCTCTATCCTTCTTTCTATCCCCCTTCCATCTTTGTGGCACTATCTCCCTCTCTTACCCTTCTCTACCTCTCTCACTCCTCTCCCTCTCTCTCTCTCTCCATTCATTCTCTCCCCTCTCCTTCAGTTTATCTCGATCTCTCTCTTCATTCGGTTGGGAGTGTTGTGTCATTTTGTTTGAGGGTACCCACCCAAACACGTTCGGGTTGGGTCGTTTCGGTTGAGTGTGCCCATCCAAACGTGTTCGGGTCGAGCCTCCTAAGCCCCCAATCCCTAATCCCTTAACTACTAAGTTATTATTTGACCCCTAACCCTAAATGCACCTAAATCCCCTAATCCCTAACCCCCAATCCCCTAAGCCCTCCAACTTTGAATTAGCTTTGAAAAAGTAATTGTTTTCTTACTTCTGTCTAATTCACTATATACTTAGATCATGAATGTGAGTCGAAGCCTATTTGCAGATTATATTATTATTATATCAACAATGTAATTATTTCTGTGTAGTTATTTCTTTCTAGTCAAAAACCTCATCTTCAGAAATAATTTCTTGTCATTTTCAAAATTGACTGCTTCATTGAGGACAACATGCAACTTATCTAATACTTTATTGAAGCTAAGAGCTCCATCTTTGGGGCAAGCTGCTTTTCAGGCGCTAACTCCACTATGTGTGGGGTTAATTAACCCTTTGCTTACAATGTTTACTGTTTCCATATCGGATTGTGTGGAGGTAGATAAATCGTAGCCATATCACATAGGCCCCATTCACTTACGAAGGTTCCCCAAACTCTGCCCCCAATTTGGTTGATCTTGGTTAGCTTGAAAATTTTGAAATTTCAATGATGATTGATTTTCCTCTTGCTCGAGTGCAAAAGGAAGATGAATTTCATCTCTTTCCTCCATAATATCCACATTCAACATCTATTGTAGCTATTCATCTATGCTCATCTAGAATCACCACAAGTTGTACTTTTTTTTTGCAATGGATTCTTGACGTTGATCTCGATGAGATTTCTCCTCCTCAAAAAATATATCATGGTTGTAAGCATGGTTGTGGTATGTTGATGTTCAGACAAAAACTACAACTTGTAGCCCTTGATCTGCTAGGGGTCGGTTACCTTGATATTAATGGTGGTGTATTCATACTCCTTCTAAATAACGAATAAAGGGTCAAGGAAATCGACCAATATGTTGTCAAGTTTTATCTTATCCATATCTAGGGTAAGTTGTTTTTCGGTTAACTCCACTACTTTTGATCTCAATTTTTCCAATTTCTTCCTTCTCTCATATGATACCTAAGCCTTTGCCTTTATCTTCCCTTCTAATTCCGTAATAGTGTCATACTGATGCCAGCTAAATTCTTTGGAAATCCTTCCTAGCAGAAAATACTTGTGACTTGGCACCTAAATCCCCTAACCCCTAACCCCCAATCCCTAAACCCTTAACCACTAAATAATTATGATCTCCCTAACCCCAATCCCTAATCCCTTAACCACTACTAAATAATTACTCCCCTAACCCCTAAATGTACCTATATCCCCTAACCCCTAAGCCCCCAATCCCTAACCCCTTAACCTGCACTAACTCATTATTCTAGTCATAACCCCTAACCACTAAAACCTAAGCCTCTAACCCTAATCTCCTATTCATTGAACCCCTAAGCCCCTAAAAAATATGCCATGAAAACCCTCCAAAAAATTCTTAAATGATGGGAATTCCTATTCAATATGCATGAAGCTAGTCATGGAATGTGACAAGTCATCCAAGATACATCCAATTATTTGATTTGTGCCATAGGGAATGTGAAATAATGGGTAAGATACAATCATTAGTGATAAATTCATTGGTTCGAAACTATGTGGGAAAAATTCTAGTCAAGCTAAGGGATGGTGTGGCCTAGGTTGGATGCGATCCCTAGGTGATTTTGACGGCTTAAAAGCCCTTGGTTCATGGCTACTCAAGTCACATGTTAGGCATGCAACTCATCTCAAAAATCACATTACCTAACAAAATAAAAGTAATGGATTAATGCACAACTTATTTATTTCCTGGGCATACGTCTAGGTATGTTGACATAAATTATTTACTTATTCATTAGGAATAACATATAATGGTTGAATATATGGAACATTAGAATTTTAAATATGAATATTTATATTTTCAAAAGTTTGCATAGGATTAGAATATGCACTAAAAAAATTTGTGTGACATATCATTATGTATATTATTATTATCATTCATACAATACAACCCTCCTAGAGCCAAAATTGTTGACATGGTTGAACGACCGTAGGAAATGAGTGGATGTTCTCCCCTATGAAAGTTCCCATTTTATGTATGGAAACATACAAATAACCTACATACTTTAGAAAATAAATGTCTACTTAACTTTTTATTTTTGTGTACAATTTAGAATTGATTAGATATAATCTTATAAATAAAATACAATGGAGAAAATTAAAATCCCTTAACATTCTTCTTCACAAGGGTGTTTGATTTGAACATTGCTCCTAATCAAGAAGCTAGGATATGATTTTTTTCTTAAAGGTATAATTTAAAAAGTAAACTGATTTTAGAATCAAGACTATGTGAAACCTAATTTTAGATTTTATACCTATCCAAATATTTTTGTCTGCTTCGCTTGTTCCACCTATTCAAATTTTCTTAATCGACCTATTCAATTTTTTTTTCCTGCTCCACTTGTTCAACCTTTATGACTTCTTTCCCATGATTCCATTATTCCCTATGATACTTTATTTTTTCCATATTCTTGCAGAAGCATGGACGCTCTAAAACCCGAAAGTGGCCATAGTCCATTAATGGCTCAAAAGCCATAGTAGCTGGTGAAGATATTTCGTGTTTTTCTGATGTTTAGAAATCTGTGGGAGATCTGAAGAGAAATAAATTGTGGAAGAATGCTCTCTTCTTCTGGAAGAATCATATTGGTATTTCCCTTCTTTTACCCCATTCAAATTCACTATTTTTTCTTCTACGCTATCTTGGTTATGAGATATAGATGGTTGTAGGTCTGAATTTCTGCACTCTATCTTTTCTGGGTCTGTTCAAATGATAGGGATATGGATTCTTCTCCTTTGAACTAACCCAATAAACTCTGAGGCTGTATGTGAATTGTAGAATATAGCGAGGAACAGAACACAACAAAAGGGTTTTAAATTATTGTGGCACTTCAATGGCCGGTGGAGTAGCAGAACAATGTTGTTCAACCCTAATAGGTAGGAGAGGGGGATTTCTCTTGTCTTATTCAAGCTCCACCTATATAAATGGAGGCATGAAACTTGAGTTGCAGGTCCCTCTACCAATGCAAGGTTCTGCTATGACCAGAGCACCCCAGCTAATTCTAGCCATGGCGCCCAAAAAGAAGGTACTCCTGTTATCCTCCAAAGTTGGCTTAGATTGGCTTAGATTTATATGTCTAGTGTCATTTTGTGCATTTTGTGTAACAGTGCACCCCACTCTCTCTCTCTTTTCTATTGGAAATCTCATGGAGAAACATCCAGGTTCTTCTTTGCATTTCATAGATGGTACTCAGTGTAAATCTATTGTCGTTCATTGTCGTGCTTGTCCCTGTTAGGTCATATATTTAGTCACTTACTAGAGGCAGCAAGCCTAAGGCATTGACCCTGAGACCTCATACATAAAACTCAAATCACCACTCAAACTACTTGAGTTACCCCATTTAAACATTTCATCTGACCAATAAGAACTTAGGCAAGCTCGCTGAGTTTTTAAATGTTTGGAACTATCTCATCTGATACTTAAGAACTTAAGCAAGAGTTAGATTGCTTATACCTTGCCAATCTTAACCGACCAATGAAGGGAAATCTTATCAAAAGTAGGATTGGAGGGGAAGGATAACAAATATTCCTCTTAACCACCCAGGGTGGACCTAATTGACATCTCTATATAATGCAATGATAAAACCTTATGCTCAATGGGTGTTCACAGTTGAGGCTTGTGTTTATGTTGTTTGGCAGGTTATGTGTCTGTCTATATACACACAGTTAACTTATACAAATAATCCAAAAAGCTTGGTATAACTCTATGGTCAATATAATCAAATTTCCATTTGATTATATTTATGGTCGTAAACTCCTAATGGCATGTATGTTTTGAAAACAATCTCTACTAAATTTGCTTAAGAATCACATGTAGGCCCAAACTGCTATAAATACAGATGCATTATTTTTCAAATTTTCACTATACATTGCCAATAGAACCTAGCATCAAGTTCTATTGGAATTTTCATAATAAAGGTGAGCATCTCTTTCATGTGCCAAGCTCGACCAAGAAGATCAACTATACAAGCACAGTGTTCCAGGGTACTAACATCTGCAGCATAACCATACTAATAAAACCTTGCCTCTGACCACAATTCTTTGACACAAATATTATACACCAAAAACAATAATACTTCAGGTTATTAATAACATCAAACCCTATGCAAAAAACCCTTGACCAACCAGATACATATATCAGCTTGAATTTTCATAATCGCTAGTTACATCATGCTTTCTCAGTCATTTGTCATACAATTCTTTCTTTGCTTCACATGGCATATATTATGGTAGTGGGATTCTTATTGATAGTCTCTCCCAGCCATACTAGAAAAAAACTTGACCAAACTTTAGACACATCTTCAAAAACATGATAAATAACTCATTATAATACATGTAGATCCTCATACAATATCATGCCATATGTTCTTTTCTTCAGTCCATTTCGTTTATGCTAAAACACCATAGTTAATGTACTAGTCATAAGCACAAATGGCTTTTCAAGGCACAAGTTTACAATCCTCGGATTGCAACAATCTCAACTCATTTTTTGTGTGGGTTTGGTGGATTGAGGGTGGAAGTTAATTGGAAAGAATTCAATTTCACAAAAACATCCAAATTCAACTAGATTTACACAATTTTGGTGATAAACATTACTGTTAAATGTTATGGGGAAAATAGACCATCAGCCTGATGAATTCACATACAATATACTTATAAATGAGTTGTCTAGGGTGGGTAATCTAGAGAAGGTCAGGGCACTCTTTTAGGAGATTTCAGAGAAAGGTTGTAGACCTAACCTAGTTAGCTATACTACATTAATATCTGGGTTCTGCAAGCATGAGATGATAGAGGAAGCTCTACAATTATTCTATGAGATGCCAAAGCAAGGCTTCAACCCTGATGCTTTTACATACAACATATTGGTGAATGGATTCTACAAAGTAGGTAATCTCAAGTAGGCATTAAATTTGTTTAAACAGATGATAGATAGTGGTCAAATCCCTGATATCATTACATATACCATTCTCATGGATGGAATATACAAGGAAGGCACACTCCAAAAGGCCAATAGACTACTGGATGAGGTCTTAAAAATTACTTGACACTATAACTGTGACATATTTATAAATAGCAGCCTCTGTAAACATATTGTTGAAATGCACCTGGTAAAATTTAGTAATAGATGTGAGTTGCAATTGAGAATGTTCGGAGGTGACTTCAGTAAAAATTGACTAGGCAAGATTTTTGAAATAGGGAAAGATAGTAACTTATTTCTACTTTTGGAAGTGGAGTAGCCCTATGTTATGCCCTCAACTAAAAGTTGTTTGCAATTTTGAGGCTTGCCTTATTTTTGTTGTGGTTTTGGCTATTGAGCTGTGTTAGATAGTTTGTTGCATTTCTTGCTTTTCTTGATCATAGATCTATTTAGTATGTTGAACCCTTGTCATCTACAATACTAGTGGTACATGAAGACATGACTAATTTCACATGACATTTATATATCATCCTAAGAAACTATCATTCCTAGATCAAACAGAGCTCCCAATCCTCTTGGTCTACCCCTTGTCTGGTGAGACTTTGCAGCTCACTTATTCCTTCTGTCATGTTCCGCTTTAATTTTTTATTCATAAAAGTGGACTTAGATATTTGTGCCAGATCTTTCTTTGATGTTTATAATGTTCAATTTATTTTCTTTGTTTACCTTGTTATATGACATCTGAAATTCCTATTCATTTTCTGTGGATGAGGTGTAATACTTTTAATTCCTTTTCTGTGGATGAGGTTAGTGCCAAATGTGCTAGTTTATTGGACTTAATTCAATTGAAATACCTAACGAATTTTGTGGCTTTCCAATGTACAAGCACATGAATGGCCTATTTTAATCAATACAATGAATTTTTAAACTTGGAAACAGGGCATTCGTTACCATGATCTTAAATCCATGCAACTGTGAACTGTTTCATATAAACCTCGTATTTCAACTAACCATTCAGGAAACTGATTTTGACACTCATTTGTTACACCTTCCCCCAACCTCTATTGAAATTTCTATCATATACCCAATATCTATCATTGTTGGTGAAACACATTTTTTATCATAATTAATTTCCTCCTATGTAGATATTTTTCCCACTACCTTTGCCTTGTGCTTGTTAAAAATCCATCAACCCTATTCTCTATTTTGTACACACATAATTATAAGCATTAATTCTATATTCCATTTTGAACAGAACCTACATACTTTCAACCTCACCAATTAGGTGTCTCACTATTCACATCATATTGATGGAACATGTGCAGAGTTCGGTATCATTTTAGTGTCCTCTCTACATCCAATTCCAAAATTTCAAACACTTCATCGATAATAATATAGGCTTTGATTCCCATCCATTCTTCATCATCTAATTGGATCCAAGTAAAAAAGATCTGATTGAGCATGGCTACTCGCCAATCACCTGTATTCATTTAGTGAATGCGTAATCTTAAAACTCGGCGCATTTCAAATTTTGGGTGCTTTCAATTTTCGCTTTTCAGTGGATAAACTATAGTTTTTCTTTGTAGGTCATGTAAAAAAGTTGTAAATATAAGCCTATACCATGGTGTTGTGGTTCACAACACTCTGAAATGGGCATATGATTCTCTTGGTTATGGGGTCTTGGGATGACCATCACGAGATAAAGTTGAAATCTAATGCCGAACAGTTAGGCTGGACCCTATCTGACAAATTTATGGTTGAGCATATATTAATTAGTGGACTGTGGATAACATTCTCCCATTTTCTGCTAACTTCTTTGACAACCATGGCATGGGTTCCAGCCCATTGGTAGAATTTCATTACTATTTGTTTGAGTAGAATTTCATTACTATTTATTTATTTATTAAAATATTTTTATCATAGCATTGGAAGACAGACGCTTTAGACGTCAGAAGAGCGACGTTTCTTAAGCATCAGAAGAAATTTGTATCGAAAGAGTGATGGCTCTTTTTTTAAATATTTTTATGTTTACGTCAGAAAAGCGACGTTTCATAGGTGTCGGAAGAGCGACGCTTTAAACTTCAGAAGATATATCATTGGAATTGCGACAGTCATGTGAAAAATTGATCAACATCGAAATATTGACACTCGAAACATCGAAAGACATATTGTTAGAATTCTGACAGTTTGGAAAAACGTCGGAAGAGTGATGGTTTGGAAAATGTCGAAAGAGCGACGGTTTGGGCAAGGTCGGAATAGCGATGGTTTAAAGAACATCGGAATTGCGACAGTTTAAAAAACGTCGAAAGAGCGACGGTTTGGAAAATGTCAGAAATAGTGTCGCTATTCCGACACTTTACTAAAGTGTCGAAATTGTGACATAATGGCTAACCACGTTTTTTCCTACCTAAAACTGTCGCTCTTGCGACACCTATGTGTCATAATAGTGACGAATTGGCTGTCGAAAATTGGGCCAAATGTGCTAATGACAAGGCATACAGGCGATCACAACTTAGAATTTTTTATACAACCTCCCTCACACGATCCAACCCAAACATGTTTCCTATGGCACTGTCACACATCATGACCCAACCCACTCGAACGAAGGCACGAGGGAGAAAACAAAAAATGGATCACACAAACGTGCACAAGGAACATGAGTGGTAACAATAGAGTATTTTTTGTATGTCCACCCTCACACAACCCAACCCAACTCACCTGAACATGTTTCTCGGGGTGCCCTCACATGACTTGACCTGATCACCTAACCCACACGAGTGTGTTTCCCTAAGCGCCCTCACATGACCCGACCCGATAACCCGACCCACACAAACGCGTTCCCCTAGGCACCCTCACACGACCCAACTCGACCTGCCTGAACACATTTCCTTGGGCACCCTCACACAGCACAACCTGACCTGACCCATCTGAATGCATTTCCTTAGGTTCCCTCACACGACGTGACCTCACCCACACGAATGCATTTCCTTGGGTGCCCTCACATGACCCGACCTGACCCGCCCAAACACGTTTTCTTGGGCACATTCACATGACACGAGTTGAACCAACCCGACCTTCTCAAACGCGTTTCCTTGAGCACCCTCACATGACACAACCCGACCTGACCCGCCTGAACACGTTTCCTTGGGTGGCCTCACACAACACAACCCGATTGGACCTGATAACCTAACCCACTCAAACGTGTTCTCTTAGGTGCCCTCACATGACCTGACCCAGACGCGTTCCTTGGGCACCCTCAGACGAATTGACCCAACCCAACCTGATCGAATGCATTTCCTTGGGCGCCCTCATAGTACGGCATGACCCGACCTGACCCGAATGCATTTCTTTGGGTGCCATCACACGACCCAACCCGACCTGACCCACCTAAACATCGAAGGAATGAGGGATTAATTCATATACTTGTTGTACTTGTTATTTGGTTATATTTTTTTTCTTGGACTATAATAGTCATTTACGTTAATCATTTTTAATTTTGTCACTTATTATCTACTCATATATTTTAATCCTGGACTAAATTAGTCGTTTAGGGTAGTTGTTTTTAGTTTAGTCACTTATTATCTGGTCGTAGATTTTATTCCTAGACTAACTTGGTCATTCAAGTTAGTTGTTTTAGTTTAGTCACTTATTATCTAGTCATATATTTTATTCCTAGACTAAATTGGTCATTTAAGTTAGTCATTTTGAGTTCGGTCACTTAAAATTGCTCAAATTTAGTAGTAATTCACTTGAAATAATTGTGGTGACTAACTTTTTTAGTCACCTAGTACCTAATTTCATCATTTTCTACTAGTGATGGTTTCTTGACCATCATCAACCTCATTAGGATCTAATCCTAATTTGGTAACAATGTATTCTAAATCCTTTATACTTGTATCTTTTTCCAATGATGACATCACTTCCAAATTTAGTTGAGAATGAATATATCATTTCACTAGTTTTATATATATATCAATATGATATATGTGACTAATATGTTATGTATTGAAAGAGAACATTGAAGTCTTATAATCCTCTACATGTTTTGAAACTAGGACCTTTGGCTCCATAAATGCCAATTGAAATTGTCCTTTGTCTCGATCTAGTGCAAAAAATAACCTATTCTGGGTAGGATAGGTTTGTTTCCAGAACTCAGAATAGGTAGTAGTTTTAAGTAATTCATTTTTCTTCTTCATTTATACGAATATAGAAAAAATAATTTATCCATCGGAAGAGGGAGAGACAGATGAATCGAAAATTATTTCTTCATTATTTTGTAGAATGGAAAAACGCACACTTGATATCATTAACATAGTAGACACCTCTGTATTTTTGGCTTCTAATGATTCCCCCTTTGTATTATTTATCTTTTTTCTTTTGGAAAATTTAAATTCTACTGATTTTGAATCAGAACCAATAGGAGAAATGATTCCACTTGGTATTTTTAACTCCTTCTCTTTAGGTTTATGAGTTTCAAAGGTTGTTTGTCTAGAAATATGCTCTTCAACTTCCTCCAAATTAGTATCTTCCCAAACATCCTGATTAGCTTGTTGTTTAATTTCTGGTTTTAAAAAATGAGTATAAGGAGGAAACATTTACTCATGTATAAGAGATGAATTTACTCCCAAATGGAAATAAGTCCAGTTGAACCTTAATTTAAACTTCATTTGACCGAATAATATCTCTACGTCCTTATCATCTGCTCTGGTATTTCTATAGATGGACCAATTTCATTTTTTCAGTTTAAATTGATCTTTTTTCTTCCTTGATACAAAACGAATTTCATCTAGATTCAAGCTTTCTTATAAATTTGAGAGAAAAAAATATCATAGGAATAAAAAATGGAAGCTTGTAGGGTGGAAACTTACAACCATAAACTTTTATCTTTGTAAAATTCTTATATAAATACTAGTCTCCCACTTTTGACTGTTCACTGAGATGAAAAATTATCTTAATTTACGTTGTTATCCTTGGGACTGCATCACTAGTAAGGGGACATAATGACACATATAGAAAGTTATCCGTAATGTCACTACAGGAGTAATCTTCTCGAATTTTTTTTGACAAGTGAAGTCCAATGAATGACAGATTGTGGTGTTCACTATGAATCTTACTTCTGAAGTGGCATCTTGAATCTCTCAGAATTATGATATAAGAATAAATACATTAATACAAATTGATGTTTAAAATCCCTTTCTGCACTAAAATTCAATAATTCATCATGAATGATATCTGAAATAAATTTGGAAAATTTGAAAAGAAGCGAGGGCTTTTCCTTAGATGAAAATAATGATAAGAACCCTATGATTACTTAATAAACTGTTTCATCAATTTGATAGCCAAAAAGACAATGATTTGTATAAATTACTTATCTAGACATTTATGGAAATGTTTCTTAAGAATGGGGTGTATTATTATGAGTTAATTCATAACCTTCTAGCATAAAATTCTCTAAAATGTGGTGTCTTTTCCAAAAGGTAAGTTTATGATAGATTTCCATTAGTGAATCAATGGAAAATGTCTGGAGAGATATTGGAGGATTGATTTTCAAAGCCTAGCAAATGGATTTTAGGGCTATAGAGAATAATTTTTCACCATTTATAGCCACTATTTCTCTCTGAATGGGAAAATAAAAATATTCAAACAAGGAAACAAATTCTGAAAATTAATGGAGTTGAGGGGAGAAAATTTGGGGTAACATGGATTCCCGAAAATTGAACTTGTCACTAGCATATTGTAACTATTGGAAGACCCAATTGTGAAATTCATACAAGTAAAATTCACATTTCGTCTCTATGATTTTGAAATCGGTATCTACTAGAGGGAGTTCATTTAAATTTAGGACGAATGGAATCATTGAGTTTTCAGAATATATTTTACTCTTTCCCTTCTGACTACTCATTACGAATTAAAAGGTGAATAGGAAATAAATAATACTCGGTGATTTCTTGGCTATTTGATGTGTTTAAATTCAAAATTAAGAAGATTCATCTCACTCGGCACCTTTGGAAATACTACTGAAATAAAGAAAAATGATAAGATTGGTTGAGGATAATTTGGTTTAGAAAATGGATTTGAATATATATTAACCAAATTAATGATTAGCACGCCAAAAATATGTATCTAAAGGTTGGAGGGATTTATTTAATGAATTAATGATCTTTAAAAATATTGGAAAAAATGGCCATGGCTAATTTGATAGTTAGCTAGTGGAGGGGATAAAATGGTAGGAGTAATGGTAGAGGAAATGGTTAGGCGAAAGGAAATTTGTGGGGGGTAGGGGGGGTGTTCTGGGGGTGAAAAGAAGTTTTGGTAGTGGGGGGGAGTGCAGTGAACAAGCACCTAACAGGTAATCCTTAGTGCTCTCCCTAAAACATGATCGCAGAACCCCTCCCCCCCCCCCCCCAAACCACCACTTCCCCCTCCCCTCCCTTCATGAAACGTTGGGAGTGTAGGTGTCTGTAATCTATTTTGAATTTTTGATTACAACAGAGTACCACCTATGCATTCGAACATGTACGAAGAATATGTGCTAGAAGATTTTTCAAAATAAACCAATAAATAAGGGTTCTTAATTTTCTTAGAAATTAGATTAAAGTGGAATTCATAAAGTTATTCCAAGCTTTATTACAAAGTGTAATAATTTTTATTTTTTTTAAACATACAAATTTAGAGTATAATTGCATGGGTAAAAGTATTTACAACATTGACTCCATATGGGATTTTCTTCCCCTTGGGGGATGAAAAGAACATGCAGATCCATGTGCCTTCTCCTCAGGCTATGTAGCCATTGCTGTAGAAAATAACACTTTCTCTGAAAATATAAATCACACCTACCATTTACAATGATAATGAAAGTAACTTGCTCAATATTGAATGTAGTGTTTCAAATATTTCCCATTGACTGGAAATGAGTAATATTCTCCTTGCAAATTCCGAAGGATGAAAATATTATTTCCCTTGATTTTTGTATTCTTAAAAGGTCCCAAACAGATATTGTCAAACTTTCCATGCTTTCTTTTTTCTTCTCTTCTTGCATCCCATCTTCATACCAAGTCTCAATGTATGAAATGACTCTTTATGGCTCTCCCATCAAATAATTTTTTTATTTTATCGTGGTATTGGAAAATTTTGTGTTGTACTTCTTCCTTTTCTTGATTTAGTTTAGTATGTTGATTTATTATTTTAGATAAATCATCAGTTTCCCCATAAGAATCCTACAAGAGATTCATGACAACAAATTCCAGTGAGCTAGGAAAAATAGCTTTAGTACCATAGATTAAATAA
The DNA here is from genome assembly GCA_034641835.2 of Pinus albicaulis. Classification (NCBI taxonomy): domain Eukaryota; kingdom Viridiplantae; phylum Streptophyta; class Pinopsida; order Pinales; family Pinaceae; genus Pinus; species Pinus albicaulis. Next base: position 733,693,789 of record CM076569.1, read on the forward strand.
AATGGAAATTTATGAGTAGATCTTTTAGCTGAAACTCGATTTTCCCAAAGTCCATTCCTTGTGGATAATATGGTGTAGAGTGATATAAATTAATTTGGTATTTTTGAAAAAAATCAATAATTCTAATGGAACTGAAAGATTGAGCATTTTTTGTAAGTATTTATCTTGGAAAACCAAACCTCTATCAATTTTTTTCTTCAATGAACTTCATCACAACAAAATCAGTTGCATTTCTCATAGGGATAACCTCTACCCATTTTGTGAAATAGTTTTTTTTTCTATTAGGATCTAATTAATTTGATTACTAGAAGAAGGAATTATCTCACCAATAAAATGTAGGCCCCATTATAGGAAATGAACTTCTACGAATACAAGAATGAGAGGTAGCCCCCCCCCCCACCCCAACCCGCCCTTCATGCAAAATTGGGAGTGTGAGTGCCTATAATTTATTTTGAATTGTTGATTACAGTAGAGTACCACCTACGCATTGGAACATGCATGAAGAATATGTCATAGAATATTTTTCAAAATAAACCAATAAATAAAGTCTTTTAATTTGCTACAGAAATAAAATGAAAGTGGAATTTATAAAGTTATTCCAGGATTTATTACAAAGTGATAATTTTTTTTTAGACATACAATTTTAGAGTATAATTGCATGGGTAAAACTATTTACAACATCAACTCCATATGGGTTTTTATTCCCCTTGGGGGATGAAAAGAACATGTAGGTCCATGTGCCTTCTCCTTAGGCTATGTAGCCATTGTTGTAGAAAATCACACTTTCTCTGAAAATATAAATCACACAGGCCATTTACAATGATAATGAAAGTAAATTTCTCAATACTGAATGTAATGTTTCAAATATTTCCCATTGACTAGAAATGAGTAATATTCTCCTTACAAATTCTAAAGGATGAAAATATTATTTCCCTTGATTTCTGCAATTTTAAAAGGTCCCAACCAGATATTATCAAAATTTCTATGCTTTCCTTTTTATTCTCTTCTTGCATCCCATCTTCATACCAAGTCTCAATGTATGAAATCTCTGTTTATGGCTCTTTGATCAAATATTTTTTTAATTTTATCTTGGTATTGGAGAATTTTGTGTTGTACTTCTTCCCTCTATTGATTTAGTTCAATGTGTTGATTTATTCTTTTAGAGAAATCATCAGTTTCCCCATAATAATCCTACAAGAGCTTCATAAAAAGAAATTCCAATGAGGTAGGAACAATAGCTTTAGTACCATAGATTAGATAAAATGGAAATTTACGAGTAGATATTTAGGTGAAACTCAATTTTCCTAAATTTCATACTTCAAATGATTATCCCAATTTATTTTATGATATGCTAACACCTTCTAAATAAATTGAATTAAGCTTTTGTTTCATGATTCTAGTAGTCCATTCCTTGTAGATAGTATGGTGTAGATTGATATAAAGTAATTTGGTATTTTTGACAAAACTCAATAATTATAATGGAATTGAAAGATTGAGAATTTCTTGTAACTATTTATCTTGGAAAACCAAACCTCGATCAAATGTTTTCTTCAATGAACTTCATCACAATAGATTCAATTGTATTTCTCTTTGGGATAACTTCTACCCATTTTGTGAAATTATTTGTTTCTATTAGGATCCATTTAAGTTAATTACTAGAAGAATGAATTATCTCACCAATAAAATGTAGGCTCCATTATAGGAAATGACCTTCTACCATACAAGAATGAGAGGTATATTAGCTAATTTTTGTTTATTTGTGAAGATTTGGCAAGGAATACGATTATGTACCATAAAACCAACTCAATAAAATAATTTAGGTCGATAGAATCTTGCTCTCAATATCTTGTGTGTAGTTTCTTTCGAGTCATAATGGCCTCCATGTACTCCTTGAAACGTCTCAATTACGAGGCATAATGAAAATGTAGAAAATTTACAATATATTTATACCAGTCTTACAATAAAACTTCTCATCAATATGCAAAGGGAGTTGGAGTGGCATTGAACCAGAATAAGTTTCTTGTTGATTCTTCACCTTAGAAATAGGAGAAGAATCTTGTGGATTATTCTCCTCTAGTGTTTCTGAAATATGCATATTTGAATCTATACCAAAAACTTTATAAGTTGATTCGGTGAACAACGTTTCCAATCCTTATCCTTTAACTAGCTTTGTTAGTTTGATATCCAAATCAAACTCTGAAATTTTAGCTATCCATGTTCCCATTTTCCTATCTATATCTACTTGGGTGAGTATTGTGTTTACTCCATTATTTTATACAAAATCTATTATTTGAGAATGCAGGACATAAATTGTAAAATCTTGAAAAGCTTTAGCTAAAGCATAAGTGTTTCCTTCAATTATATCATACTTAAATTATGAATCCCTCATAACTTTGCTAAAGAAAGAAATTTTTGGTCCATATTGATATTAATTTTTTGGTAATAAAACTATTGTTATTTTATTTTCTGATGCAAAAGGAAAAATATTGAAAATATTGGAATAATTTGGACTCACTAGTAGTGGTGCTTCTAAATGTGTTTTTTTGATTTGTGAAAAAATAATATAGCCTGTGCATTCCACTAAACTTCATGATTTTTTTTTTTTTTTTTTTTATCCCTAAAAATTCTTGAATCTATTGTTACTCCTTCCTTTGAAATAATATGGCCCAACAATTTCCCTTCTTTCAAGGAAAATATTGGTTTCTTTGAATTAAAAGAAATCCAAAATTTCATGCATCTCTCAAAAAAATTCTTTAAATGTTTTATATGCTTTGCATCAAATTCTCAAAAGACAACTAAAACATCAAGGTAAATTATTATGAATTTATTTACTTTTCCAACAAATTCCAAGTCCATGGCCCTTGGAAAGCTTGTCCCTCCAATTATTATTCGAAAATCCATCTTAGCATACATTAATGTACCGCTTGGTGTGGTAAAAGTTGTATTTTCCATATCTTATTTACTGACCAATATCTGGTTATATCCTAAAAAAAATCTTACATTAAAATTCTATTTGACCTTGTTACTCTATGAAGCATATGGTCCATCATTGGCAGTGGATAAGTATCCTTCATTGTCAATTTATTAATATTTCTAAAGTCAACACACAATATTATTTCTCTGTTCTTTTACTTGATGGGAACCAGATTGGCTAGCCAATAAGAATATCTTAAAGGAAATAGGAATTTTCCATTAATTAGTGTCTTTAATTATTTTTTCTATTATTGGCAGTAGAATTGGATTTATCCTCAATTTATGTTTAAATGGTTTAGCTCCTAGTTTTAAAGGAATCTTATGTTCAATGATAGGTTTTTCATAATTCTTCAAATGTTCATATCTCCATGAAGAAACATGTTTATATTCCTTGAATAATTGGACATATTTGTCTTTAACGTATTGTCGTAATGTTGTTGAAAATTTAATGCTTTTAACCTCTTCTTTTGTACAATATTACAACCTTGCACATAATCTTGTTGTGAATTTAGTAATGAATGTCTTATAACATCATTTTGGTCAAGAAATCTCTCAAGGGGAACTAATCCTTTATGGATGTGATTATTAGATAGTTGAATAAAATAATTGTAAGTTATTTTCTACTTGAAATTTATTTTTGAATCAAGAATACTTAATGTGATTGTTTCATTATTTTCTTCATTAATATATAAGAAAGAAAATTCCTCAATAGTTTGCATATTTTTTTTCAATTGTTGATCATCTTAAAATACTTGCCAATGTTTCATATTATTTGTGATAGAAGGTCCATACCTAACTTCAATCTAATAATGAAATTGAAAATATTCTCTAACTTTGAAAGTACTTGCAAAAACTTTCAAAGAATATGCGTGCATGTTATCCACTCATGTTATATATTCAGTGGTAAAAGCTTGGAAATAAATTTCTATATAATCTTGTGTTTCATTTATGTAATATTTTAACCTCAGATGTTTTTTCTGACAAAGTTTTCTAACTTGTTTCACCACTAATTCTAAATCAGTGAATACTGACAATCTCATAACCTTAATTTTCTTGGCCAGGGGAAATCTTAGTATTAAAGGTTCATATTCTACCACATTGTTAGTGACCTCAAAGTCTAGTTTAAAATATTGAGTAATAATTTTCTTTTCAGGTGAAATTAAAACAAACCCAACTCGAAATCCATCTTTGGAAAAATCCCCATCAAAATAAATCTTCCAAACAACATTCTTTGAAGGTTGAGGCATATTTACAATGTCTTCATTTTTGTTCTGGACATTGTGTTATCACTCTAATATTTCTCAAGGTTGTTAGTCCTTTTGGTTCAAATAATTTTAGAGGTAACCACAAACCTATTTTTAAGCTTTAGGATCTAGCCTTCCTAATGCTCAGAGAGGGCTCTCTCTATATGATTTAACATTGTTGATTTTAGTTGATTTTAGACCAGTTATGTAGGATTACTTGGGATTTGATTTTGGGTTTGATATGGTGGTGGAATCACTAATTCAAATGGATAGATGTAGGTCTGAATTCCATTGGGCTAATGGAGTCAAAGTGTCAAGCAATCAGAGCAGAATCAAGGTTCTAAAAGGAAGTGTTCACTAGGCAAGATAGCTGAGATGATTTGGATCTTTAGGTTGGATGATGAAATGGTTTCAATTGGGATGAGAAAGCAATTAAGGGTTCTCAGGTCCGGATAATGAGGTAAATTATAGAGTTCAATAGAAACTAGGGAGAAATTAAGAATTCCCTAAACTGGATATCAGTAGAAAACATGAAAATGACATAACAGCTTAAGACAGAGTGTTTTTAAACATATTCTGAAATAATATTCCTGTTATACATTTAGATTTAATAAAACATGCAAGTATGTGAAAACTTCAGATAATAACAAAGAACAATTGAGAGTACTTCACTGAAGTGGCCCAACACATGAGTCCTGTAATATAATCTCTTTATTGCTCAATCCAGTCTGCTACATTGAAAATGGTACAAAGAACCCTCTGGTTCAGATCAATACATCTAAAAAAATGTTTTAGAAATCCATAATCCACCCACAATAGTTTGAAATGTGAAGTATTTATACAAAATATCTTACAAAATATCCTAAAACAAACTTAGGAATTATTCAAGGAAAAACAAATATCTTCATGCAAGAAGATAGAGATAGCTATCTAACTAATGCAAGCTGTCCCTGCTTTTATTGATTTGTTGTTTGATCTTTTGTTGATTTGTATCTGACTATTGCTCAAAGAAAGTTGTCTTTTAGGCAGTTGATTATCCTTCACGCTGGCTTTATTTTTCACTCTGCTTTAACTTTTAAAATTTGACTTTCATCTGATAGATTTTAATCTCTGATACTCTTTACTGTTACTGTTGTTTTTAAATTTTATCTTAGATCCTCAGTTTTATCTTTGAGTGCTTTCATAGGAAATCAGTCAACTTCTCCCAATCTTTTACTTCTTGTAACTTGATTTTTACCATCCTTTTGAAAATCTCATAAGCTTCTGTGTACTTTGAAAATGTAGGCTTGTTAATGAATAAATGTTTTACCTCATGTTGTAGGTAAAAGAGGTTCTCAAAACTTTTGTAAAGTACTTTCTGTGTTGGAATTCCTTACATAGTTGAATTGTTAGCTTACTCCTTTGCCACTTCTCTGATTTTCTTATCATAGTCTTATTATTTCATTAATCTATCATTAATAACTAGAGGATCTGGCAAGCCTTTCTGTCTTAGAATATCAAACTTCATCATGAACTTGGTTATGTCAATCTCCATGTTTTGACATTTTTCCTCTAGTTGTATCATTAAGTTTATATTAGAGATCACCTTCCTAACTTCTAGGATTATTTTTGTCCTATCAATAATTCCAATTTCCTCTAATTCTTGCTTATTCTTGGAATTAAGAAACTTTATGATTTCATTAGCCTCTTCTGGCTTCTAGCCAATTTCTTCTTTGATTTTCTAGATAGCTTCACCTGCTAATTTGATGAGATCTTTTTGCTCATAAATAACCTGAATGGATGGAAAAATATCATTGGTATATTTAATGATATTGGCCCATAACTGTTGCTTGGCTTGTGCCATTGGTTCTTTCAGTGTTAAATCTTTCTCTAACTTCTACAATTTCTCTGTCAACCTATTTGTCTTATGTACTTCATTGTTGTGCATAATCTGAACTAGTTTCTTCTCATCACCTAGAATTTTTAGTTGTTCTTTAAGTCTATTGATTTCATTAGTATAGATAGACATTTCCTACATTGCTTTAACAATTTTTCCTGCTTCATCACTGGGTTGTGTTGTTGTTGAAGATGAATCTGTAGCTGAAGTGTTTGCTGATGTAACAAGAAGTGTTGTAGCTATTGGAAGTGAAGGGGCCAATGACACTGCTAAGGTAGAAGGAACAGTTGTAGTGACTATAGGAATAACAGTGACAGGGATTTCTTCTGACCTGCCCTTTTTCTCTTGCACCAAATTATCCATTTCATTTACCATTTCTTTCAATTGGGCAATTAATTGAAGAATGGGGTTCATCATCTCATATTTTTGTCCTTCATTTCCTAACTCTTAATTTTCCTTTGGATGTTCAATAGGAGGAAATTTGAGTTGCTTCTTTAATGCAGCAATGTCTGTGTTCTTTTTATTTATGAGCTCATTTTCAACTTTGAAATTTGTTGGATCATATCCTATTTCAATAACTAAATCTTCCAGTGATTTGATTATGTTATATTAGCCTGTGAGGATGCCTTTTCTAATTTTAGCTAACCTTTGATGTTTTCAAGAGTATTTTGTAGCTTTTGTATACTCATGGCTTTGTTTTTCATGGTCGAATATAGCATTTCACTATCTTGCTTGTGAAATTATATTTGGTCAATTGGATGAAGATATTTTTCTTGAACTTCATAGCATGTCTTTTTGTGATCCACTGATGATTTGGGATGCTTCACCGTGGGTTGTAAGAAATTCATCTGCATCTTCCTAGTCTTGTAGTCAAATGCAGAAAGAAATCTGCTTTAGTCACTAGGTGACTGTTTCCAGTATTGGGTACATGTATCATCCTTTAATGCTTCATTCCTGATATTGATCTCTTTATACTTCTATGTGATATCTTTCTCTTTTTCTGTTGGTTTGCTGGATGAAGACACTTGAACACTATGCTTCTTTCGAATCATTTGAGTATTTGATGTTGAAGGTTGGTGAGTTTCTTCAAAAACTGCATGAGGTGCATTGTCTTTTACCACTGTATCTGTATCTATGACTTCAATAGTTTCAACTTCTTCAATTACAGGATTTAATTCGGGCTTCTTCCTATACATCAATTTAAATTTAGTTTCAGTTGAGTGTGATCGTTCTTCTCTCACTATTTTAGAGTTCCTATCCTGTGGGCTTGGAGTCTGGAAGATGGAACTAATATCACCTTACTTCTCTGCCTCTTTCAACGTGTTCTCCAACCATTCAGTCTGATCGGAGTATTTATCTATGTCTAACTTGGATTCATGTACTTAAGGATTTAATTTACATTTGACTCATAACTTGCTTATAACTCCTAAAGTGTCATAGTACCATTGAAAACTTTGTTTGAAATTGAATTCATGCAAATATTTTTTTTCTTGTTGACCTACATCTCTACTATTACAAGTAAAAGGACTAATATGATTCTTTATCTTAAACTGTGTCTTCTTTCTGGATGAAAATAAATTTATTCCATTAGAGTTAAGGATCTGCCTAATATACTCAAGTGAAAATAACCTCATTGGGAGGTATTTGGGTAGCTTATGTGGAAAAAGTTTAGATCCATATACCCTAATCTCTATGTGATTTTGATAGAGTTACCAATCTCTTGTCCTACTATGTTATGATAACTATAGGAACTTTTTTATATCATCACTAATTATTGGTTGACTACTGTTGTTCAACATGTTGACAATAGGATGGATGAATGCATCAATAAAATCTCTGTATGTAGACTATTTGGAGTCTTTCCTGATTAATGGAATCCAAACTGTTACTGACCGTAGATTACCTTCAACATCCAGTTTCTGAAAGTTGATTGAAAATTTTAAGGTTGAAAGTACATAAACATGTGGAATAAAACAAAGAAATACTTGAAAACACCTTTTTCAGGAATTTTGACAAATTGTTCATGAATTGTATCAGCAAGGTACTGAGAAAAATTAAATATGGTAGCAGAAGGCTGACCAAGGGTGAAAATAGACAGGAAACGTAAGGCTGAAGCATCAACATGTTCATCTGTGGAATAACCCAGAATATAAGACAACATGGTAATGATATTCCTTATTCTTTCAGAAAATATAATTGCTGGATAAGGAGGGTTGGTCTTGGGAGTCTCTACTGATGAGGGAATGAATGTCTCAAATATCTGGAACCCCTTGGGGAAGTCCAGTTTTAGATATAACTCAGTTAGGACCTCAATGGACAGAGGGGTTTCATCAGGCCTAGGTTGGATTTATAGCATTTGATTTATTGATTCAGTTGTAATGGTGAATAAGATTTCTTTTCCAGGGGTTAGAATGGCTCTTTTACCATGGAAATAACAAGTTTCGCAAAGTCTAATCACCTCTGAAGACTGGAAGTTCTATGGAACAATAAACTTGGGAAAATTGGACTCCCAAATGAAAACCTCATCAACTTCGTCAATTGATTTTTCATGGCTCCAATAGTGGATCTCAAGAAGGTTAAACTCAGTGAGAGGGTCACTAATTTTGAAGTTTTTATCTGCTAAGGGAGTGGTTCTACATCCACAACTAGAGGTTGTATAGGATTAACTGATACAATGATTTGAAAATCCATATTTTTGTTAATTTTAATCAATTGATTGCTCTCTGATTCAAGAAATAAGCTTTGGCCTCTTTAAAATATTGTGAAAATATTATTTATAGTCTGCAACAGGGTTTGGAATGAAACCATGGCTTTTCCTCTACTTTGCAATGGTTCAATTTATCAAATATTCAGTCTCTGTGATCAATAATAGCCTTAGGCCTTGGGAATTCGGTGAAAAAATCCCTAGGGTCTGCAGAAAAATGATTGGGAAGAAATAGGGGCTTTCTTTTGGCCTAAAAATACTCCTAAACTGATTCAATTACTTTGTTACTTTCTTATAGCTTTAGGAACATACTTCTGCACTGTGGAATACCTGGAAAAGGTGATTTTCTACTTGTAGAGGTGGTTCTAGATGCAGCGGAGGTGTTGGAATAGGGTATCCTACGAGCTACAAAACTGGTCCATTTTGAATACTTTTTATTAGATTTAGTCTAGTGCAGGGCTTTTGGGGTGGTTCAAAGCCGTGAAAGCATTTTAATTGGTAAAAGGGTAAACCAGGGGTCCAAAAACCATGGTTTGCAGACCATAGGAAAGTCTAGGCTAGATTATGATAAAGAGAGTAACATTTTGTATTGCAATGTAGGAAATGAAGAGCTATTGACACGAATTTTGGTTTAAGCTATCTGTTGGGTTTTGGGGAAAGGACTCCTGCTGGCTATGTACGCGGAGGTCCAAGTCCAACTGTTTGCAGACCTTGTTGCTGTGTGCACAGGCTGGGAAGGGAATTGAAAGGAAGAATTGATGAATGAATGAATAAGAAAGGCCGATAGAGGACTAAATCTATGAGTACTCTTTGTGTGAATCATTGGTAATTACTACATTGTCATTTTCTGTATTTAAGCTGTGAAGATCTGTGTAAGTGTGTTTTTCGTATCTGGATTTGTTCTGTTTTGTTTATGAAATACTGTTCTACTGTCATAAAAGCATATAATTATATATCTAGCGCATGTGGATGCGAATGGAGACCTAATTGACCCTGCGCAGAATAAGGTAATCTGGGAATCACAGGGTCTAGCGCAGCTCTGCTTGCCTTACCTATCCTTTCTCAGGGTGCAGAAACTTGGTTCCAGCACCCACCCATACTACTTTGGGTGAGACTTTGAACTGCACAAGCACATCACTGCCAAAAGGGTCAGTAGTATAGGGGTTTGTTGGAAAACCTTGCACTTCGAACTTGGGTTAGGACCCCTCGAGCCAACAAATGGTTTCGTTGCCGAGACCAGGAAAATCTTGAGAAAGCGATCAGGTAATGACAAGAGAATATTGGAAGCTTGAAAGAAAGGAAATTGAAGACTGGTTGGAAAATCAGATCCAGGAATTTGCGGTAAAAGAAAATCGCAGCGAAAAATTAATAGTGGAAAGGTGGAAAAATAGCTACATTCTTACATAAAGCTATGAAATATTCTTTGTGACATTTGCGATCAAGCTTCAAGAGTGGCTGGCTAGACTCGTAGTGTTCTAGAAGTGATGGAAGGATGAGCGAGTCACTTAGTGGACCCCAGAGCTGATTCAGTAGTTGGAGAGGACTGATAATACTATTACACGCATGGTCGATCACTGGGTGGACAGTTTGCTAGGAGGATTTTTGACAGAATTTTCCATTGATCAATTTCTCTCTTACTTTGAGGCCGAACGACAATTCTTTAAAGGGTTTTGGGGAAAATTTTTGAGGACATTACCATTGTTGATTAAGATATTGATGTGTGAAAAGAGCATTCTGTGTAGTCATACTGATTGAATAACCTTGGATCTAGACGGAAGCACGACATGCAGTGGTAAATACTATTAGACTAACCTTGACAAGGGGAGATCCACCTATAATCTGTCACAAGAACCAACTGCGCAAGATCCCCCGGCTACACCGCCACCCAGGTAGCACAAAGGTAAGAACTCTCCCATACCACCAACCCCGCCGAACAATGATATGGATGTGCACCTAAGATTACCTACCTTCAAGGGGGTAGGGGATGAAGATATGGACCGATTCTAGTTTATTGCAGACTCTGTCTAGATTGCGCAGAATGTGGCAACCGATACGATGAGGAGGGTGCAGTTGTCCCTAGCATTCAAGGATAGGGCACTGGACTAGTATATGAGATACGTTGCCCAGAATGGGAGTGCATCTATTCAAGATATCAAAGATGCTATGAAACAACAGTTCCAAAAGCCAAAATCTTACTCTTAGTTGATAGCGGAAGTAAAGGACTTTAAACAAGGTGTGTCTGAGTTAGTGTGGGAGGCTGATCAGCGATTTAAGAGAGCAATGAAGGAAGGAGGATTCGAGTATGATGATAGGAAACACACAAAGTGGTTCATCGCTATGTTGTTACCTCATCTACACATGCGAATGAGTCACCAAACCTTTGAATCGTAGGAAAAGGCTGTGGAAGTCGCTATGAAACTAGAAGCTGCACCTAGAGAGGATACGTCGGTAGGGGTATAGCAAATTCAAGAATAGCTTGGGGCTATGCATATGGAAATTCATAACCTGTGAAAGGAGCAAAGAAATGATGGTCACACAGATCTATGTTGCATACGATGTCGGGTATCTGGCCACATGAAGGATCAGTGTCCTCTACTAGCAGATTACATGCAGGTAGGAGGACCTAGTCCGATATGCCTAGGAGAAAGTGGGGAACCCATCCTATCACGACCAAGTTCGAGTGGACCTGCGCTATGGTGTGACGACTGTTGTGTAGAAGGACTGCATGATACAAACCATTGCCCTCGGCTAGGTGTGTATTTCCTAGAACTGAAGCAACAATGATGCAATTTCTGCCAATCGGTAGGACATGATGAGAAAAACTGTCGTACTTATGACTAGATGATAGATCGTGGGAACTTTTATAGGGTACAATCAGACCCTGCATCACCAAGACCATTTGCGCACCTTAGAGGATCCCCAGTCCGAGGTAGAGGAAGTCGGGGAGGAATCATAGGACGAGGACGTCGGCAGCTAGTCTGTTATAGCTACGAAGAAATACAACACTTTGCTAGAGAATGCCCAAATTCCACCAGGCCATCATTCAAGTATTGTAGGCAGCTGGACCATGTGGTGGAGGATTGCCCAATTTTAATAGCCAAGATGCAGGAAAAACAACCCACTCCTACATAGAATGTGAAAAGAGTTAAAACTGAGCTAAGGAATGCAGATCTGAGTGTAAAAGTCATGACATGTAGTGGGATGGTCACCTAGAGGGCAAAGGAGAACCTTGCCTCTCAAGAAGGAATGAATTTCAAAGAACAAGAAGCACTGGCAGCCCCTGCACAATTACCGATGCACCTCAAGATAGAGAAAGGGGTTGAGCCCTTTCTGAAGGCATGTCTGAAACTGCTACGTAATCCACAAGCTGTAGAAAATATTCAAGTATTATTGCATAACTGTGCAGCCCGACCCAACACAATTCCTAAAACCAGGGATGTACACAAGCTATATAGCTATAATAAATGCACCGGAAGAGAAATGCAGTTGACTGCGCAGATTGGAAACTACGAGATGGGTCAAGTTATTCTCGATCTTGGGTTAGATGTGAACATATTACCAAAGGAAACATGGCAGCGACTAGGAGAACCTAAATTGGAATGGTCGACCATCCAGATGTTAATGGAAAATCAACAGAAGATCATCCCTCTAGGAAGGTTGCCAAAAGTCATGGTAGATATCGTAGGAGTAAAAGTCCTAGCTAAATTTGAAGTCATAGAAATTATAGAGGATATGGATCCTTACCCTTCACTACTAGGATTGGACTAGCCTATAGACATAGGGGGTGTCATCAATCTCAAAAATTGTAGCATGGTGTTTGAGAACAATGGTACACATGTAATAGTACCACTAGATCCAGTAGAAGGAGCGCGGTATACAGAGCCAGCCTACAAGGAGGAGGAAATTGATCACATTTACAAATTGACTTCGCGAGAAGAAGATCGAGTTAACCCCTTGGCCGAAGGAGTACTCTGCTAGGAAAAGGACAGTGAATGTTTTTCCGACTCTGATGAGGAACTCAAAAACTAGCAAGGACAACTGCACAAGGTTTCAGCGCTACGATGTCTTTGGACCACCAGGAACCTCCGTCGCATCTCTACCAAGGTAAGAGACCTACCCTACCATGCTAATGCATGTAATATTATGAAGTTGGTTGAAGCCAAAATTCCCGATGAACATAGGCTAGGGGCATTGCCGCTAACCCTGTGCGGAGCACCTATGCATTGGTGAGATAAGCAAGGGCTGGTATTCCTCACTTGGGAGAAGTGCCAGAGTAGGATGATCCTGCACTTGGGGACCCCAGATGACACACGAGCCTCGAGGACAATAGACCCATGTAAATAGTTTCTAACATGCACAATTCGAGGGTGTGATAGGACCCTACCCAAACAGGCCCACCAGGTTACCAATGACCTAGGCTTGCGTTCAACTATGGAACTGCACCAACCCACGTGCAATTTGGAGAAGTTGCGAACACTTCTGGTGACAGATAGCATGAAGACACTTGACGTAGCCCTACCAAATAGGGATTTCCTACACAAGGGAGAAGCCCACCGATTGAGAGGTTTGGTGGCAAACTTGCTGAACTGGTACCTAAACCATGTTATGAAACACCTGGCATCAACCTTAATTTAGGGTATGTGAAAAGCACGCAGGCATCATCTGAGGTTTGAAAATCCATGGGAGAGTCCTCAGGTATGAATAAAAACCTTCATCCCACCCCAATTTTATAATAAAGGAACCTTACCATCACGCAAAATAGGCGGCAGGCCATCAATGTGACCATTTATGGTAAGCTTGATTTGAATGATCCATGGTAAGTTTCACGTATAGGTTACTCTGTCATTAGCTAGCTTCAGACAATGTGTAGATAGCAGGATAATTTCACAAAAAGCTACATATTATCTCTACACCATGCCCTTGTTATCTGCTGACTGGCTTACTGGGATCATTTACATTTTCTGGGACGTCTGTCCTTCTATTGCCATGGCGGTCCCTAACCTGCTGAATGCTTTGGCTCCTGGCTGTTCAGCACCCATAGCCATCATATTGAGAGGTAATGGGAATGCCATGTTCAATCAAATGATTGGGCGTTGGCCTCCTGCATAGGGAACTACTTGTGAACCATGCACGGAGAGGCACCATATCTGCGCGATAGGAGTACCTGACCTTCGCACCCCGGGGACGAGTGCGGGACTAAGCCAGATGACCCCGGATGATACAACAGAGGAGGGTACACTATTGTTGTGGTCCCCCACCAATAGTGTTATAGTCAGGTCACGACTAGTCCTGTGCTAGGAAGGAATGCTAAGATATAGGGATATGTTGCGACTTCTCTGGAGTCCCAGATTACTGACCAACATAAGCCATATTTGTTCTCTCCCTCACACTATCCTAGTTAACGATCATGCTCCAACCACTGCGGACATACAAATATATTTGACAAAGATATATCACGAAGAACTACAAGGATTATACACCAAGGTGTTACAAGAGGTTCGCCACTTTGACCGGACTACACAACAGCAGTGTGAAATACCTCCAGAAGTATGGGCATAACAGGCCGCATTAGTGACAGAAGCAACAAACATTATTCAGGAGCAGCTTACGTGGGGCATGCAATTGGTTAAAGAAGCTACGCAGCTCTAGACAATGGTCCGGTACCATCCTATGCTTCAGTGTATATAGGATGACCTATGACAGGTGGAAGCTGCTCTCGATCAGATCAGAGCTCCCTTCCCCCCCAGCATTTTTGCACAGTGCCTAGATGTCATGGACGTGATTATGAATCTTCACTGTGCCAAGCATGTTTTCAGGAAATGGTTGAAACCATGGGGTGACACCACCCTCCAGATCTCCCAGGATGCTCATACCGCCATTGCGTACCTCCACCAGCTATTAGAATAGGTTACCGCGGCTCCAGATGGCCCTGCCTCCTTGATGCTTGTCAATATTATAGAGAAAGCTACCACAGAGAGTCAAGAAGTACTATTTCCACTATTCCGTTCTCTTGATACCTTGCATGCACAGATCGAGGCCGCACCACTGCAGTGACTCGGGACGAGTCACAAGATTGTGTTGGGGGACTGTTGGAATAGGGTCTCCTAGAAGCTATGAAACTGGTCCATTTTGAATAATTTTGATTATATTTAGTCTAGCATAGGGGTTTTGGGGTGGGTCAAAGTCCCAAAAGCATTGTAATGGGTAAAAGGGTAAACCAGGGATCCGAAAACCATGGTTTATGGACCATAAGAAAGTCTAGGATAGATTATTATAAACAGACGAACATTTTGTATTATAAGGTAGGAAATGAAGAGCTTTTGATGCGAATTGTGGTTTAAACTATCTGTTGGGTTTTGGGGAATGGACTCCTGCTAGCTGTGTGTGCGAAGATCCAAATCCAACTGTGTGTGGACCTTGCTGCTGTGTGCATAGACTAGGAAGGGAATTGTAAGGAAGAATTGATGAATGAATGAATAAGAAAGGTTGATAGAGAACCAAATCTGTGAATACTCTTTGTGTGAATCATTGGTAATTACTACATTATGCATTTTCTGTATTAAAGCTTCGAAGATCTATGTAAGTGTGTTTTCTGTATCTGGATCTATTTTTTTCTGTTTATGCAATATTGTGCTATTGTAATAAAATAATATAATTATATATCTAGTGCACGTAGATGCAAATAGAGACCTAATTGACCCTGTGCAAAACAAGGTAATTTGCGAATCACAGGGTCTAGCACAGCTCTGATTGACTTACCTATCCTTTCTCAGGGTGTAGAAACCTGGTTCCAGCACCCACCCATACTACTCTGGGTGATAATTTGACTTGCGCAAGCAGGTCACTACCGAAAGGGCTAGTAGTACAGGGGTTTGTTGGCAAAACTTGTGCTCCGAACCTGGGTCATGACCCCTCAAGCCAACAGGAGGCTTTCTCAGGCTTCAGTTGTCTTTATAATGTTTTAATTGGTTCTGTAGCAGCTTCGACATCAAGAGTCTAGAATTCTAGTGTAAATGGGCTTAAAAATAGGTCAGTAGCTACTCTTTAGCTCAAGAATAGGTCGACAATGCTCTGCATGAGGAAATTGTAACATAAATAATGGTGAAATGATGGAAAGGGTGGATTTATGAATTTTTGACATCAGTGGTTAAATATTAATGTGCAGATTCAATTCAAATGGGAGCTGTGGTTTTGATAATGGGCAAAAATACCATTTGACAGTTTTCGCATCGGTAGAAGTTGGTAGGAGGTATTGTTTATGATGATGCGATGCAATGAAATACTGCCACGTTGTTGTGAAAGTAGCTCAAAAAATAGAAGAAAAGAGAGATCAACGCCTTAGAAATAAGCCACTTCGAGGAGTCAACCTCCAATACATTACATAAATGAAAAATTCTTGGATGATACAAATGACCAAAACCTCCTTCTATATATAGGAGTCCATGGGGCCACAATATAATCATAGTGGGGCCATAATGTAATCCTAGCCGACCTAAAAATAATAAAGTAAGGGCATAATAAGAACAATATGGGGGTTACAAGGGTACAAAAATAACAATAAGGGGGGCTACACTAACATAATAAGGGACTACACAATTAATATAGGGACTTAACATGCCCCTCTCCTTCAAACAAGTGTTGTCCTCAACGCTTGATTATTTATTGATGCTTTTGTATAAAATTCTCATCCTCCCATGTGGAATCTTTTACAAGAAAGTTATTCCAGTTGCTGAGATACTCTGAAATTGATTGTACTTTTTGAGTTCTTGTTTCTGTGACTACTTCAGAACTTCTTTCGATTTGATGTTTATCTTCCTGTTGTTTCATTAGATTCTGCACCAAAGTTAGGTTATCCTTTGAGAGTTGGAGAACTTGTTGTTGATGCTCAATGTGATATTCCACTAATTTATCATCCATATTATCTATTATTTGATCCTTTAAACCATCCAACTTAGCCTCCATTTCTTCTTTTAAACCATCTATGTCATCTTTGGTTGCTCTTCGTAAGATCGAAATTTGTTGCACTTGGTACCATAATTTTGATATCTCATACTGCAATTCTTCCTCTTCATGCATTATAGTATAGATTTTTGAGGGCTTAATGGGTATGAAAGTATTTTTTGGAGGCATTATAGAACCCAATACTGATACAAATTATAAAATATTCCCTTGGAATCACTTCAAACTGCTTTTTCAAACAAGTTTTATGCAATTTTAAGAACCAAATACACACCTTTTTATTTCTTTTGAGGAGCTTGATATTGAAACTGAATTATCTCTGCGATTTAAGCTCTTAGATATCTGAAATTTAGTCTTGTGGTAGCCCTCTAAATCCTCTTTTGAATGCCATAGGTTTGACCTGATTTGGATTCTTCAAGGAAAAGTTATTTCTAATCTCCCACAATGACCTAATTATGGACTGGTTTAGTAAAGTGAACTTGTACGACTTTCTAGGCGTCACTGTGTGCTCCTTTGGCTTTGAAATTTATAGATAGGAAACTCAATTCCATGTACTTCTAGTCACATTTTTCATACTTCCAATCCGATGCTCAGAGAGAGAGTTATGAATATTTTCCCACGATCACCTCTTTGAGATGAATTTCGAGAGCCTAAAAAAGACCTAACTTCCATAGATCATATCTCTGAAAATATTACAAACCAAGCTTTGAAATTTTAGGAAGATGTTCCTCAGGATTTCAGCTCCACTCTCTAAAAATATGAGCTTCTAAAACTTTGTAGAAAATAATTTATAGTGAACATTCCACGATGGCCTGTTTTGTGCAGTGAAACCCTATAATCCAAAGCTCTGATTCCAAATGTTGTGAAAGCAGCTCAAAAAATAGAAGAAAACAAAGATCAACGCCTTATAAATCAGCCACTTCGAGGGGGAAACCTCCAATACATTACATAAATGAAAAATTCTTGGATGATACAAATGACCAAAACCTCCTTCTATATATAGGAGTCCATGGGGCCACAATATAATCCTAGTGGGACCACAATGTAATCCTAGTCGACCTAACAATAATAATGTAAGGGCACAATAATAACAATATGGGGGTTACAAGGGTACAAAAATAAAAATAAGGGGGGCTACACTAACATAATAAGGGACTACACTATTAATATAGGGACTTAACACACATTTCAGGGAGCGGGGCTCTGAAAACTACTTATTTCACAAGATCTTGGAGTGGTTAAAGATCGAGCTTTCAGGTGTGCGAAATGAGTTATTAGCCATTAGATTTGATCAGTCAAGATCTGATGGTTGGGTAAATAATATTGAATTGTCGGGGATTAGATAAGCGTGGGGCTCAGGTATTAAGTCAATGCAGGTTATCATATACAAATGTTAGGGATATATAATGGCCGAGTTTAGCATAATTTATAAGTGGGTCTAGACTTTATAAAGTGGGGTTTTAATAAAGTATATGTTATAATAGTATAAGGGGTTGGGGATAATATATATATGCAGGAATTAATTAAATATGGGTTTAAGGTTTAATGGGACTTAATATATAATGGTGGTTAGTAAAATATACAATTAAATATTAATAAGTGCGGGATTTAAAATACGCTAAGGATAGTGTTTAAAACTAATATTGGGGTGGGATATTCATAGTGGGGCCCAATATTATTGTTTTAAACTTGAAACTTAGGATAGGTGTATTTAAGTGGTTTTGAATGAAAATGGAAGTTAATAAAGTTTTTTTTTTTACTTTTCCAAATGTAATATGCTTTTATAACTAAGGAAAAGGGGTTTTTTGTAGGGAAAATGAGTGAAGTAAGGGGATAAAGTTAAAATGAAGGGGAAGGAGTATTTTAACAAGGGAAATTGAATTTAGATGAAAATGATTAAATATGAAATGATCAAATTATGCTATCCATGCCTTGTGAAAACTACTTCGGCCTACCCATCATCTACCGTAATATTTTTTTCTTCATTCATTTGGGTGCATTTGAGCTTGCAAAGCATTTTTTATTTTTCTTTTAACATAAAAATATCTAATTCTATCCTTATTTATTCCAATGGCTCAGATTAAACTATTGAGCTCATTTATTATTTTCTACCTAACTACTAATATACCAAAATTAAACATTTTGGCTAGATCTTTATTCTCCATTTATCAACATGAAATTTAAAGCATGAAAGATCAAGATTAAGCAGTTTGAACTTCATGGATTGTGCCATCTTTTGACAAGCTACACACAATATTATTTTTCAAAGTAAAGTAAAAAGTAGTGGCATTTGAATTTGCATCACTTTCATGATCTATTTTATCTCTTTTTTCTTGGGGATCATTTTTACATTCTTTTTGATCTTTTTCTTTTAGTCCTTTGATTTGTCTTTTAGGACTTTTACTCTCTTTAAATTTTTTAATATGGGAAATTTTTTTGTAGAAATAAAAGTATGTACATATTACAAGCCTAATCATAGTCAATTCAAAGTTATGAATCCTATTATTATAGGACCCTAATGGTGGCTCCACATGGGGATGGCATTTCCTAGTGAAATGTCAAGAACTTTAAGATCAATAGCTTTGAAATTTGACCGTGCTTTCCTTGGAAATATTTTCTGAGATATGCTTTATTCATACTTATGATATTTTTTCTTTCAAAGCTTAGGGCCTTCTCTTCGGGCTTCAAATTTGTAAGAAAAACATCCAATCCAATCTACGCTTTGCAATGTTATGTACAATGAACAAAGTAAACAAAGTGAGATAATGTTAATCTGGGGAATAGAAATTCTTCATCATCCTACTATTGATAGGTTCACCTGGAAGATCTGGTCCATCTAGCTCCTTCAAAAAGAATGCATTGTTACCTCTGTAACCATAAATGATATACGAACCTTTCCATAGGAAATCAAATTTACCATGTTTACCTTTATCTTATCTTCTTGAACCCCATTTAAGAAATTTGTCACCTATGTAAAAATAATCTTCCTTTTTTTTTCTTGTCAAATATATTTTTGATATTATCTTGGATAACTTGTAATTTGACATAGACTTCTTCCCTACTTTGTTGTAGCTATATGGTCTAGTTTATCCTTTTCTGGATATCATTGGTTTCTACTTGCAGTTCTTGGATCATCTTCATTACTGGTACTCCTAAAGAGGATGGAAAAATAGAATCCATCCCATATACAAGTTGATATGGTGATGTACCAAAGGAATTTTTTGTGGTGAGTCTATCTACCCACAAGGCATTAACTAACCTTTTGTTCCAAGTCTTCTTATTGTCTTCTAATAGTTTTTTGATGATATTAGCAAGGCTTTTGTTGGAGGATTCTGCAAGACCATTATCTTGAGGGTAATAGGAAGTGGAATGGCCAAGGTTAATGTGTTATTTGTTACAACATTTAGTCATTTTCTTAGACTTGAAAGAAGTTGCATTATCAGTAATGAGCTTTTGGGGGCATCTAAATCTAGACAGTATATTGTTTTCTAGGAATGAGATTATGAAAGAATCAATGGCTTGTCTAGAAGGAATGGCTTCTATCCACTTGGTGAAATAGTCTATGGCTGTCAAAATCCATTTTTGTTGGGCTGAGGAGGGTGGGTGAATTTCACCAATGAATTCTAAACCCCATTGCTGAAATGGAATTTCTATGGAGATGGGTTTAAGGGGTAAAGGTAGTAGTTTTTTCTTCCCTTCAAAGATCTGGAATTTGTGACAGGAGGTCACATAATTTCTTACATCTGCAAAGAGAGTGGTCCAGTAAAAACCTGCCCTCAACATTTTTTTTGTAGTTGATTTCCAGTAAAGTTGTCCTCCACAATCACCTGCATGAAATTCTTCCATAACTTTATTAGCTTCATATTTAAGTAAATAATTTAATAAAATTCCACCATGATCTTTCCAAAATAGAGCATTATCTATGATATAAAATTTCATTTCCTTTAACTTTAAAAATCTAGATTTCTTATTAACAATCCAGGAGGAGCTTGTAAGTTTAGTAAAAAAAATATGATATCTGCATATCAAGGTGAATATAGAAAAACTTCATTGATATGTGGAATCGCCATCTCTTCGTGGTCATCTAATTGATCAATAAAATTTATATCTAAGGCTTGAAAGTTAGATTCAACCATGAGTTTGGCTAAACCTTTGCCTTTAATGAGTTTGGTGGGCTTAATTTCTATGTCATATTCCAAAATAGTGGAAATCCATTTTCCTCTCTTGCCATCAGGCCCATTCTGAGTAAGAATGTCCTTTACTACTGAATTTGGAAATATGGAATGATGTGTGAGTATAAGATATACACTCTAAAGTCTTTGATAGCCTTCACTAAAGCTAGTGCCTATTTTTCCATTATGTTGTAAAGTATGGCATCTCTTGCTGATTTGAAGGAAAAAACTATGGGTTGTTCATAAGCCTGATCATTATTCTACAGTAAGACTACAACAATTGTATGTTCTGAAGCAAAAGAAAAAATAATAAAATATTTTTTGAAATCAGGACTTATTAGGATTGGTGTTCTTGTAAGGGCTTGTTCAATTGAATCAAAGGATTGTTTTCCCTTTATTGTCCATTTAAGTGCCGAGTCTTTCTTTAAAATGTTATTTAGTTCTCTAATTATTTCTACTAAATTTGAAATGAATCTTCTGAGAAAATTGATATTACCTAAGAAAGCCTATAATTCCTTTCTATTCTAGGATGACTTATGTTCAAAATGACCTCTATTCTGGCTGGGCCTATCCTATTTCCCTCTTTTGATATTATATGTCCTAATAGTTTACCTTTTTTAAGTCCAAAGAGGGTCTTTTTGCGTTCAAATAAATACCAATTTTTTTTCATTTAATAAACACTTGTCTCAGATGATCTAGATGTTCATTGTTAGTTTTTGAAAATATAGTTATATCATCTAGATAAATTACAAGAAAATAATGAATTTCTTTGGAAAAATCTATGTCCATAGCTCTCTGTAATGTAGGTCCTCCATTAATTAATCCAAAAGGAATTTTTAAATACATGAAATTACCCCATGGAGTAGTAAAGATGTCTTTTCTTGGTCTTCTAGCTGAACTAAGATCTGATTATATCCAGAGAATCCATAAAGAAATGAAATCCTAGATGAAATATGGTCCATTTTGGGGAGGGGATATTTATCTTTTAAGGACACCTTGTTTAAATTTCAGAAATCAACACAAAGTCTAATTTCCCCTATTTTCTTCCTAGTGGGAGCTAAGTTTTAAACCCAATTAGAATATCTGATAGGTGCAATGATTTATGCTTCATACATCCTCTTTGCCTCGTTTTCAATTAAAGGCATAAGAATTGCATTGATTATCCTAAGATTCCATTTAAATGGTTTTTGATCTTCTTTGATAGGTATTTTTTGTTTTATTATGCTAGTGTCATAAGATTTAATGTATTCAAAACTCCATGCAAATACATCCTAAAATTCCTTAAACAAAGCTATGTATTTTAGTTTTTCTTCTTGAGGTAATGCTTTGGAAAGTTTGATGAGATTAGGCCTTTGTTCTGTTCCTATATTTCATTCTTCTATGTCTTATCTTAATGGTTCCATTTTTTGTTTTCTTGCAACATCATTTGAATCAAAAATATCTTCTAATGGGGTTAATCCCTTAGGTAAAAAGTTATTCTTAAGTCTTAAAATATCAGAATCATCATCTGTTGTTTCTTGTATTTCTACCTTTTCTAATTTTTCTATTTCTACTTGAGTAAATTTATTAGTTTAGTGAAATCTAAATTATTTACATCTATCTCACTGTCTATTTTATTATCTACTATACAATATGTATCTATGTTACAATTCTGGAATTCTCCCTCAACATTAATAAAGTGGTAGATTTGAGTATCCTGTGTAAAAATCTGCCAATATTTCAAGTTTTGTAGTATAGTAGGTCTATGTCTTACCTCTATTGTATATTGGTGATTTGGCTGAAAAGCCAGATTGCAGGTGCTAGCAAAAGTTGCTAACTTTTGTGCATGTATGTTATTTTTTCTAGGAATTACAACAAAGTCAATTTCAAGAAATTCTTTAATAAAATCTAAAATTGTTTCTCTATATTGGCTTAATCTAGGATTATACGCATAATATTCTCCTCTAATTTGTTTTACAATTAAGTCAGAGTCTCCCATGATAGAAACTATTTTCCTCCTAAATTTCTAACAATCTGCAGTCCTAAAATTAAAGCTTCATACTCTCCCATGTTGTTTGTACATTTGAAGATTAATCTAAAGGCATGACCTTGTGAATGATTGTTTTCCATGTTACGAATCCAAACTCTTGATACTTATCCTAGTTTATTTACTCAACCATCAAAGTCTAAGTGCCACATTGATTCATGAAATATGTTGTCATTGTCAACTTCCTTCTTTTTCTGTTTTAAAGTTGTGTTTTTATTTATTCCAGAACATGAATTACATAAAATGAAGGAATCCATATCATAATGTATAGAGTAAATGGGATAATTATAAGGTTGTTATGTACTACTGACTATGTACTTCATTAGAGTTTCTTTGTAAAGCTTCTTGGGTTGACCAAATACCGAAATTATGGCATAAGACATGTCTAATTGTAGAGATACCTATAGTTTTTCTCCCCATGAGCGAGATAATAGCATTCCATACTTAGGAGGGATTTCAGCTACTATAATATCCATGACTATATTTTTTCCTAGGTATTGGAATAAAGTGACAAACAAGTATTTTATTAAGCCAAGACAATTAATGTTCTAGAGTCAAAAGAGAAGAGATCTTTGTATGGTCTAGTAACATCTAAATTCAAATTTTCCATAATGGCTTTTGGCATTAAATTGTGGGATGCTCCTGAATCTAGCATAGCATTGTGTAGGATTTGATCATGTATACTCAAGCTAATGTAGAAAGGAGGAACACCACCTTCTTGATGTTTTCCATTTACCTATGGGCCAAAAAGTAGTTTTGGTTTATCATAATTTAGATGTATAGAGTCTTCTCCTTCATTAATGTTCAATGTTTCAGTGATCTGTGATTTGTATAAATCATGTTTTACCAACTCTGTCAAAGGAATTGGTATTTTTAGTTTGGCAATTTCAGTTTGGATGTTACATGGTGCTTGTGTTTTTCCTAACTAAGTCATTTCTTCTTTACTACATACAGTTTGAGTGTGTTTCTCTTATTTATCTACAGTTGGTTTTTATGTTTCTATTTCCATTATTTTAATGTTTTCAATTTTCTTTTGTGGGAAATTTTGAGTAGCAGTGGTATCATTGGCAACTTTTGAAGTTTCAACAGTTGTTTTAGGATCAGCTGATTTTTGATCAACAGTAGAAGTTTTTGGATCAGCTAAAGTTTTAGCAGAATGTGTTGTTTTAACTGGGGCTGTTGTTTTAGTAGCAGCAGATTTTTGAGGATCAACTGATGTTTGATCAACAGTATCTGTAATGTCAACAATTTTAGGACTGGGTGCAATTTTTTGACTAGAAATTTTTTGATTAGGACTTGAATTTTCCTAATTTGAACTAGACTTTTGTTGGGTTTCTCTACGGGGAATATGTATTATTTTGGTTGTAGGAGTTTCTATTGTTTTCTTGGCTTGAGTTTGAGCAGTTTTCTTAGTAGGGGCTACTACATTTTTCTTACTCCTAAGGTTATATTGCTTGTGAAATTCATTAATGGAAAATTCATAACCTTCCTTATAATCAAACGACTCTCAAGATTATAACTGTAACTGTTGTAGCTCATATAATTCCTACTCTTCTTGTGGAAGAAAAATAGTATTATCAATTGATTCCCATTAAGTTAATCTAAGTGTCTTCATATTCTTCATTTTGGTGAGAACTTTCAGCATAATTCTCTTGGAAAGGTGGTCTTATTTGTTGATTAGGTGTTGATTCTCTAGATTTACTAGTGTTGTCATTTTTTCTAAAATTTGGATTTCTTATTTGAGGACCTTGTTGTTGATTATCCCACTGTGGTTTCCTTTACATATTTTCTAATGTATCCATCATTTTCTCCATGGTTTTTTCTAAAATATCTATTTTACTATCTGACGTGGATTTTTCCTCTTTTATTGTTACTCTTCTTTCATTTCTCATTTTGGCTCTCTTAGCTAAAAAAATTTCTTGTACACTAACTACAATGTTTTGCATTTGTTCTAGTGTTCCTAGGTTCCTTTCCCTTAGCTGGTATGACATATCCATATCAAAACCATCGGGAAATTTGAGTAAAGCTAGATCTGGTAGGGTTTTAATGTTTGCTAGAATAGCATTATAGGCACTATTGAATCCAGTATAGTAGTCCTGAACTGAATCATTAGGTCCTCTTTTTATGCATTCATATTCATACAAAATTTGTAAAGGATTATTCTTTTTCTCCCATCTATTGATAAATAATATATGGAAAGCTTCTAAATAAGCAGTATGATTGGTAGGTAAAGCTTTAAACCATTTTTTTATTTCACCAGCTAAATTTTGGCCAAACAGTCTCATTTCAACATGAGATTCATCAATTTCATGCAACTCAAAGTAATTAGTCATTTTGTTAAAATTTTGTTGTGCAGTGTATTGAATAGTCGCATCAAATTGAGGGATTTTTCTTTGGTAGTCCCGGGGCATGTTATGTAATTGAGATGGTAGGAACAATGGGGCATATCTAGTAGCCATGGCTAAGATTCTAGTTGGGCTGGGAGGGAAATTGGTGGTATTTGGTGATGAAGTTGAGGTACTTGCAGATGAGGTTAGGACACTATAAGATGTACTTGAAAATGTGTTTGAAGTGTTTGAAAATGTAGCAGCAGTGCTAGAAGGTGAAATTGAAGTGTTTGGAGATGGAAATAAAACTCTAGGTTGAAGAGGAAGCTTAGGGATGAAATATTTTGTGGAATGAGGTGTAGTGGAAATAATAGATGAGGTGGTGCTAAATAAATTTGAATTTATAGACTCTGAATGAATGGTAGAAGGCTTAGGGGTATAGGTAGATAAAGAAGTCAATTCAACAGAATGTTGGAGAAAAGCTTCATTAATTTCCTTAATCAAAGTTGTAGTTAAAGCATCAAGGTTATCATGAGGTTCTACAGCTTTTTGATCTGAATCAAGTGAAACAGCTTCCTTCTTAGTTTCAATAAATGAAATGAAATCAGGATCTATTACACTATCATAGATGGAACTTTCTGATTTAGTTCTAAACAAATATTGTTCAAAAGCTAAATCAAATTCAATGCCTTGTAAACTCCATAATTGTTTGATCAATGGACTTTTATTTTCTAGACTTTCTACTTTTTGATTTTCTTCAAAATTATGTCAGGATTTTCTACTATTACAAAAAGATCTGGATCGGGATGAGACCTAGTATAGTAGGTTCTTATGGAAGCCAGAATTTTAGATTTTTATGAAAAGTTTATTCACAGCCCTAAAACAAACTCAAGGTGAAAAGATCAGTTAAATTATTTCCTTTAAGGTTTATTTTAAACAATGACGACTGATCTCCCCAGTATGGTTGCCAGTATGTTATCACTCCAATAATTCTCAGGGTTGTTAGTATTTTTGGTTTAAAAATTTTTAGAGGTAAACATAAGACTACTTTTAAGCTTTATGATCTAGCTTTCCTAATGCTCAGAGAGGGCTCTCTCTATATGATTTAACTTTGTTTATTTTAGTTGATTTTAGGCTAGTTATGTAGGATTACTTGGGATTTGATTTTTAGTTTGGTTTGGTGGCGGAATCACTGATTCATATGGATATACGTAGGTCTGAATTCCATTCAGCTAATGGAGTCAAAGTGTCAACTAGTCAGATCAAAATCAAGGTTCTAAAGGGAAGTGTTGACAGGGCAAGATAGTTGAGCTAATTCAGATCTTTAGGCTAGATGATGAATTGGTTTCAATTAGGATGAGAGAGGAATCAAGGGTTCTCAGATCCGGATAATGAGGGAAATGATAGAAGTCAATCGAAATTATGGAGAAATTAAGAATTCCCTAATCTGGATATCAGTAGAAAGCATGAAAAGACATAACAGTTCAAGACATAGTGTTTTTAAACATATTCTAAAATAGTATTCCTGTTATACATTTAGATTTAAGAAAACATGCAAGTATGTGAAAACTTTAGATAATAACAAAGAACAATTGAGAGTACTTCACTGAAGTGGCCCAACACATGAATCCTGTAATATAATCTCTTTATTGCTCAATCCATTCTTCTAACTTGAAAATGGCACAAAGAACCCTCTGGTTCAGATCAATACATCTAAAGAAATGTTTTAGTAATCCATAATCCACTCTCAATACTTTGAAATGTGAAGTATTTATACAAAAACTCTTACAAAATATCCTAAAATAAACTTGGGAATTATTGAAGGAAAAATAAATATTTTCATGCAAGAAGATAGATATAGCTATCTAACTAACGCAAGTTGTCCCTACTTTTATTGATTTTTTGTTTGATCTTTTGTTGATTTGCCTCTGACTGTTGCTCAATGAAGGTTGTCTTTTACCTAGTTGAGTGTCATTCACGCTGGCTTTATTTTTCACTCTGCTTTAACTTTTAAACATTGACTTTCATCTGATAGACTTTAAACTATGATACTCTTTACTATTATTGCTATTTTTAGCTTTTGTCCTAGATGCTCTGTTTTACCTTTAACTGCTTTCATAGTAAATTAGTCAACTTCTCCAAATTTTCTACTTTTGGTATCTTGATTTTTACCATCCTTCTAAATATCTCATCAACTTTTGTGTACTTTGAAAATGTAGGTTTGTTAATGAATAAATGTTTTACCTCATGTTGTAGGTAAAAGAGGTTCTCAAAACTTTTGTAAAGTACTTTCACTATTGGAATTCCTTGCATGGCTGAATTGTTAGCTTGCTCCTTTGCCACTTCTCTGCTTTTCTTATCATAGTATTCTTGTTTCATTAATATGTCATTAATAACCAGAGTATTTGGCAAGCCTTTCTGTCTCAGAATATAAAACTTCATCATGAACCTGGTTATGGAAATCTCCATGTTTTAACATTTTTCCTCTAGTTGTATCATTACGTTTCTCTTAGAAATCATCGTCCTAACTTCTAGGAGTGTTTTTGTCTTCTCATTAATTCCAATTTCCTATAATTATTTCTTATTCATGGAATTAAGAAACTTTATGATATCATTAGCCTCTTCTGGCTTCTTCCAAGTTCTTCTATGATTTTCTGGATGCCTTCACCTATTGATTTGATGAGATATTTTTTCTCATAAATAACCTAAATGGATGGCCTAATATCATTGACAGATTTAATGATATTGGCCCATAGTTGCTAGTTGACTTGTTCCGTTCGTTCTTTTAGTGTTAAATATTCCTCCAACTTCTTCAATTTATCTGTCAACCTATTTCTCTTCTCTAGTTCATTGTTGTGCATAATCTGAACTAGTTTCTTCTCATCACTGAGAATTTTTAGTTGTTCTTTAAGTCTATTGATTTCATTATTATAGATAGACATTTCCTACATTGCTTTAACAATTTTTCCTGCTCCATCACTAAGCTATACTTCTATTGAATATGAATCTATAGCTAAAGTGGTTGTTGATGTAATAGGATGTTTTGTAGCTATTGGAAATAAAGGGGCCAACAACTATGCTAAGGTAGAAGGAATAGTTGTAGTGACTACAGGAATAACAGTGACAGGGATTGCTTCTGAGCTAGAATTTTTCTCTTGCACCAACTTATCCATTTCATTTTCCATTTCTTTCGATTAGGCAGTTAATTAAAGAAATAGGTTCATCATCTCATCTTTTTGTCCTTCATTTTCTAACACTTCCTTTTCCTGTGGATTTTCGGTAGGAGGAAATTTGAGTTGCTTCTTTAATGCATAAATGTCTGCATTATTTTTCTTTACGAGCTCATCTGCAACTTTGGCATTTGTTGGATCATACCCTATTTCAATAACTAAATCTTCCAGTGATTTGATTCTATTATCTTTACCCCGTGGGGATGCCTTTTCTAATTTTAGCCAACCTATGATGTTTTCAAAAGTGTTTTGTAGTTTCTGTACACTCATGGATTTTCTTTTCATGGTAGAATATATAATCTCACCAGCTTGCTTGTGAAATTCTATTTGGTCAATTGGATGAAGATATTTTTCTTGAACTTCATAGGATGTATTTTTATAATCTGCTGATGATTTGGGATAATTCACTGTGAGTTGTAGGAAAGTCATCTGCATCTTCCTAGTCTTGTAGTAAAATGAAGAAAGCAATATGCTTTGGTCACTAGGTGACTGTTTCCAGTATTAGGTATCTGTATCAACCTTTAATGCTTCATTCCTGATTTTGATCTCTTTATACTTCTGCATGATATATTGCTCCTTTTCTGCTGGTTTTCTGGATGAAGACACTTCAACATTATGCTACTTTTGAATCATTTGAGTCTTTGATGTTGAAGGTTGTTGAGTTTCTTTAGAAACTGTAGGAGGTGCATTTCTTTTTACCACTATATCTGTATCTATGACTTCAATAGTTTCCACTTCTTCATTTACAGGATTTAATTTTGTCTTATTCTTGTACATAAATTTAAATTTATTTTCAGTGGTAGTTTTAGCTGAGTATGATCCTTCTTCTCTAACTCTTTTAGAGTTCCTATCCTATGGGGCTGGAGTATGGAGGATGGAACTAGTATCACCTTACTTCTCTACCTCTTTCTAAGTGTTCTCCAACCATTCAAACTGATTGGAGTATTTATCTATGTCTGACTTGGATTCATATACATAAGGAGTTAATTTACATTTGAATCTTAACTTGCTTATAACTCCTAAAGGATCATAGTACCATTGGAAACTTTGACTAAACTTGAATTCTTGCAAATAATTTTCTACTTGTTGACCTGCATCTCTACTGTTACAAATAAAAGTACCAATCTGATTCTTTATCTTAAACTACGGCTTCTTTTTTCTCGATAAGAAATTTATGCCATCCGAGTTAAGGATCTGCCTAATATAATAAAGTGCAAATGAACTCATTGGGAGGTATTTGGTTATCTTACATCGAAAAATATTAGATCCATGTACCCTACCCTCTATGTGATTCTAATAGAGGTATCGATATCCTATCCTAATGTGTTCTGATAACTGTAGGACCTTTTTTATATCATCACTGATTCATGGTTTTCTGTTAGTGTCCATCATGTTGAAAATAGGATGGATGAATGAGTCAATAAAGTCTATGTATGTACCTGTTTGAATTATTTCCTAATTAATGGAGTCCAAAATATTACTGACTATGGATTACCTTCAACATCCAGTTTCTAAAAGTTGATGGCAAATATTTTAGGTTGAAAGTACAGAAACATGTGGAATAAAACAAATGAATACTTTAAAACACCTTCTTTAGAAATTTTAACAATTTGTTCAAGAATTGTATCAATAAGGTACTGAGAAAAAATAAATCTGGTAGCAGGAGGCTGACCAGAGATGAAAATAGACATGAAACCTAGCGTTGAAGCATAAACATGCTCATCTGTGAAATAAAATAGAATACAAGAGAACATGGTAATGATATGCCTGGTTATTTCAGAAAATATAGCTGTTGGATAAGGAGGGTTGGTCTTGGGAGTCTCTGCTGATGAGGGAATGAATGTCTGAAATATCTGGAACCTCTCGGGGAAGTCGAGTTTCAGATATAACTCAGTTAGGACCTCAATGGATAGAGGGGTTTCATCAAGCCTAGGCTAGATTTGTACATTTAATTTATTGATTCAGCTATAATGGTGAATACGATTTTTTTCCCAGGGATTATAATGGCTCTTTAATTAGGGAAATAATATGTTTGGAAAAGTATAATCACCTCTGGACATTAGAAGGTCTGTGGAACAATATA
Source organism: Pinus albicaulis (assembly GCA_034641835.2). Lineage (NCBI taxonomy): Eukaryota > Viridiplantae > Streptophyta > Pinopsida > Pinales > Pinaceae > Pinus > Pinus albicaulis. The sequence goes on from CM076569.1 coordinate 733,724,383, forward strand.
CTTGGGCAAATTGGACTCCCAAATGAAAACCTCATCAGCTTGGTCAATCGATTTGTCATGGCTCCAGCAGTGGAGCTCAAGAGGGTTAAACTAAGTGATAGGTTCACTAATTTTAAAGTCTCTGTCTGCTAAGGGAGTGTGTTCTACATCCACAACTGGAGGTTCATTAAGGGAATTTTGAGGTCTAAAATGGGCCTCCTAAGGAAATAATAAAATAATAGCTAAAATAATAAAATAATATTTATGAATTTTCAATTCAGTTTTTGCACCACAATCTATGTAACCATAGTTAAATTTAATTAAAAAGTTGTGCCAAACTAAAATTAATAAAAAAATTGTATTGATGTGAATATAAATAAGAATGGGCTTTTCAAGAAAAATTCATTATCATTTAACAACTAATGAATTTGTCCTTTGTACTTAAATAACTTAAAATAAAATATAAATATAAATTCTTAATTATATTATATGCTATCTATTAAAATCTATATTATTTAAATTGCATAATAACATGTAATTAATATACTATATAAAAATAATATAATATAATATAATAAATTTATAGGGATATGCATTATTTCTTTCAAGAAATATGAAATGACATTAATATATTTTTATTCAAAAAGTGTGAAATGAAATTTATTATGAGTACTTTATTTTGAATTTAAAAGTACTTAGAGCACTACCATATTTAACCAGGAGTTTTTATCCACCATTGAGAATGTGAAAAGTAAGTACCTTTAACTCAAGCAATGCCACCTCAACCATTAGGGATGATGCCATCTCCTAAAATGTCATTGGTTCTGGTAAAGTGAATTTTGATTGTACATTTTCCTTCGGAGGCCCATTTTAGACTTCAATATTCCCCTAATGGAAGGGGATTAACTGATACAATGCTTTGAGAAGCCATATTTTTGTTAATTTTAATCAATTGATTACTCTTTGATTCAAGAAGTAAGCTTTGGCCTCTTTAAAATACTGTGAAAAGATTATTTACAATCCACAATAGGGTTTGGAATGAAAACATGGCTTTTCCTCTAGTCTACAATGGTTCAATTTATCAAATATTTAGTCTTTGTGATGAAGAATAGTCTTAGGCCTTGGGAATTCAGTGAAAATATGCCTAGGGTTTGTATAAAAAGGAATGGAAAGCAATAGGGGCTTTCATTTGGTTTGCAAACGCTCCTAAATTGATTCAATTACTTTGTTACTTTCTTATATCTTTAGGAACATGCCTCTACACTGAGGAATACCTTGAAAAGGTGATTTTTTGCTTGCAAGGGTGGTTCTGGACACAACGGATGATTTTTGAGGCTTCGATTGTCTTTATAATGTTTAGAATTGGTTCGGTAGCAGCTTCTGTAGTAAGAGTCTCAAATTTTGGTGCAAAAGGGCTTAAAAACAGGTCGGTAGCTATTCTTCAGCTCAGGAATAGGTCAGCAATGCTTTGTATGTGGAAACTATAACAAAAATAATGGTGAAATGATGGAAAGGGCGGCTTTATGCGTTTTTAACCATCATTGGTTAAACATTAATGCACAGGGTCAATTCAAATGGGAGCGGTGTTTTTGATAACGGGAGAAAATACCGTTTGGCAGTTTTCGCATAGGCAGAAGGTGGTAGGCAGTATTATTTCTGATGATGTGATGCAATGAAATACTACCACGTAGTAGGGAGAGGGGCTTCGAAAACTACTCATTTCGTGAGGCCTTGAAGTGGTTCAAGATTGGGCTTTCGAGCATGCGAAGTGAGTTATTGGCCATTGGATTCGATCAATCAAGATTTGACGGTTGGGAAAATAGCATTGAATTGTCAGGGATCAGATATCAGTGGGGCTCGGGTCTTAAGTCAATACGGGTTATCATATACAAAGGTTAGGGATATACAATGGTTTGATTTACCATTGTTTATAAGTGGGTTGTCACTTTATAAAGTTGGGTTTTAATAAACTATATGTTATAATAATATAAGGGGTTGGGGATAATATATATATGCGGGAATTAATTAAATACAAGTTTAAGGTTTAATGGGAGTTAATATATAATGGTGGGTAATAAAATATACGATGAAATGTTAGTAAATACGGGATTTAAAATACACTAAGCATAGTGTTTAAAAAAAATATCGGGGTGGTATTTTCGTTGTGGGGCCCGATATTATTATTTTAAACTTGAAACTTAGGATAGGTGTATTTTAGGGGTTTTGAATGAAAAGGGAAGTTAATAAAGGCTTTTTTATTTTATTTTTCCAAATGTAATATGATTTTTTAACTAAGGAAAAGGGGTTTTTTGTAGGGAAAATGAGTGAAGTAAGGGGAGAAAGGTAAAATGAAGGGGAAGGAATATTTTTACAAGGGAAAATGAATTTAGAGGAAAAATAGTAGGTATGAAATGATCAATTTCTAGTATTTGTGCCTTGTGAAAACTGCTTCTGCCTACCCATCATTTACCCTAACATTTTTTCTTCATTCATTTGGGTGCATTTGAGCTTGTAGACCCTTTTTTATTTTTCTTTTAACAAAAAGCTATCTAATTCTATCCTTATTACTTCCAATGGCTCAGATTAAACTATTAAGCTCATTTATTATTCTCTATCTAACTACTCATCTGCCAAGATTAAATAGTTTAGTTAGATCTTTATTATCTATCTATAAAAATGAAATTTAAAGCATGAAAGATCAAGATTAAGCATTTTGACCTTCATGGTTTGTGGCATTTTTTGACAAGATGCACACAATATTATTTTGCAAAGTAAAGTAAAAATTAGTGCCATTTGAATTTGCATCACTTTCATGATCTATTTTATCTCTTTTTTGTTGGAGTTCATTTTTTACATTCTTTTTTGATGTTTTTCTTTCAGTCCTTCGATTTTTATTTTAGCACTTTTACCCTCTTTACATTTTTTAATATGGGAAAACAATTTGCAGAAAGAAAAGTATGTACATATTACAAGACTAATCATAGTCAATTCAAAATTATGAATCCTATTATTATAGGACCCTAACACATTACACTCATCATTTACAACTAAAATGGGACACCCTAAATCTTGATACATAGAATATATAGGCTCATTTAAAGCTTGGCTAGAATTACATATAGTATTTATAGACCTTACTTTTATGTATTGTCTTAAATTCTCTCCTCCATAGACTGGAATGGTACCATATGACATATCAATTTGGGAACTTCCTCCAATATTAGAACACCACGATCTTGATAATAACATACCAAATTTTGGTGGAACATATGTAACCATTATATCCATTAGAATAATTTTAATAGGGAAATGTGCTAAGGTTACTACCAGATATTTTATATTCCCCAAACACTGAACATTTTTTTAATGAAATGTATATAAAAAGGTCCTTTTCACTTCCATCTGAAGTTGATCCATAATAATTTTTTTCATTATATTTTGATATTCCCTAGAATTGAACTTGCAATTATAGCGGAGAAAATCATGAATATTTAGAGTCAAATAGAAGGAAGGGACACTTCTCTTCTAAATTTCCAAACTTGATCGAAAAATAACAAATGGTTTTTCATCTTGCAAACTGATTACATCTCCTTCACCATCCACACTTGAAGATTGAATCCATTTGGACACCTGTTGCTTATAAGAGGGATTTATTGTAAGTTTAGATAAAGGAATTGGAATTTATAGTTTTTTTTCTACATTAAAAAGAAGAGAAAAAATAAAATCTATTGTAGATTGATCTAGAGGCTATCTTTGAGACCATGAACACAAATTTTTAGCAGTTTTTTCTTGTGATAAATCAAAGTTAACTTTATTTACACATCTTCATGAATCTTATCTTGGTCTTATATAATATCTTTTATTTATCTTGACAATTAGAAATTCAGAAAAGCCTTGGTATTTAGAAACTTTAGAATATTCTATATTTTGAGCTACAAGTTGAACTTGATTGACATGGATAATAGCATTTTCAAGATGTTGATTTGCAAAATAAATTAGGGCATCTACAAGCGGTGTTATTTCTTCGATATCCTGATCATCAGTAATTAATGGGGGCTGAATCTGCTAGTCAACATTATGTCTTTCTTGATGTAAAATATGTGGCTGAAAAGGTCTTCTCTAGGTTACTAGACGTCTATTCACATTTTTCTGTACTTATCTAGGTTGTATTTCCATTCTTGAAATTATATTAGAGAGGTTTCTCAATATTGATGTGATTTCATCAATTTTATGTTTTTCTTGCTTTGTTTTTTAAGATGAACCATTTTTTGTTCATACCTTCTATTTTCTTTCTGATTTCTCTTTCTTTTCTCTCAATGTACTTGATTATTCTTTGTTAGACTCAATTTCTATTGAATCAGTTTTCATATCTTCCAAAGTTCTACATTATATTTCCCTCAACATTAAATAAAAATCATTGCCAAATGCCATAGAAAAATATAACCTTTGTTGCAGTGGCTGGAGGTTTATAATTGAAATACGTATTAGTGTAAATTCTATTAAACCTCTTAATAAAGTCTAGCATAGGATAATTTGGATTTCTTTCGGGGTCCTCTAATTAATTTAAATAATAAATAGGTTCATTCTTTATTACCTAGTAATTCATGAAGATATTCGTTAACTCTTCCCAAATATGAACAAAATTTGATTGTAATTTCCTAAACCAAATCCTAACATTTCCTTTTAATGATTTCAAAAACAACCTCATATAAACATCTTCATGTTCCATGTTCATATTAACTACAATATCCAAAAATGGAGATAAATTATCTTCTGCTTTTGGTCATGTTTCCATGTTGTAACTAGGAATATTTCCTAGATAACCTTCAAGAAGAACTTGAATATGAGTTTTTGGTGGTAGAATTAATGTGGCATATATGGGTGCCACAATTGGTCCTATTCCAACCATTTTTTTTTTGCGAAAGTAATTGTATAGGAGACAAAGGTTTCTTGGGAGATGGTTGGTCCATGGTTGTAAGTTTTTTTGAAAATTGGGGGTGAATGATTAATTTTTCAACTTCAGGCATGATTTTCCCTTTATCTTCAAAAGCTAAAGAATTTGTAGAAATTTTAAGTTATTCTTGAGGATTATTAGAATTAGAGGGATAAGTATGGATAAGATAGGATATAAAATCTCTAGTTTAATCCTATATAATTTTAATTCAATTTCTTACTCTATATTGTATGATTATGAAATGGAGACAGGAAGTTTAGAGGATTCAATTTGATGCACCAGTAAGGAATATTGAAGACATATTCCCTTAGAAGGTAGTTCTAAACCTTTAGGAGGTAAATTAGATAAATTGTAACGTATGGGAATTAGTTCAAACTGTTTAGGCTGTGAAATTGATTTTGTTGGAAGATAAGTATAAGTAGAGGCTTCAAGTCTACGTGCAAGGGAAGAAATTAATATAAGTCTCTCTGAATATGATAATGGAGTGAAGAAATGAGGATCAGAATGAGATCTAATATGCCTGGGTGATGACATATTTAATTTATGAAGTTGGAAGGTAAAATATTGTAGCCTTCTATCCCCTTATTCCCCATGAAGAGGTAAGTCTAATCATTTCCCAGGGAATACACTTATAAACTACATTCCTTGAAAATGGCACCAAACTATTGTTGTTTATTTGAAGATAATTCTAGGCTCAGGAACTATGCCAAACCATCTATGTAAGGATTTTTTTGAAATGGATGATCAATGAATGAAACCATTTACATGCACATAATCCAGAAACTTTAACTATTTTTCAAAGTGATGATTCCAATATTAATAACATAAAATATTTTAAATACTTGTGATAGATGAAAAATAAGATATACGATAACTAAATATCCTTCTTGAATATTTTCATTATACAATATAGTAGAGGTGTCTATAAATATTTCTATAACTAACACATATATATTTAAGAGATGACAGAAGGCAACAATTTATTGATGTAGAAGTAATAATTTAAACAAATTGGTTAATTATCCATTCTCAATAATGCTAATAAATTTGTGGTGGGTTATCAAGGAGCTTAACACCCAACCTATAATTACCCAAAAATTATATATTTCCTTAAATATATGAAAAGAAATAGAAATGATTACACATGAAAACTCACATGAACACAAATTTTGCTAAAAATAGGAGTCTTAATCCTTTGATTATCTTCAAATTCCCAAATATACAACAAGGTTTCTTGGTATTATCAAAGTATTAACCATTCTTACTCTGAATTACATAGTATATATAGATTTATTCCAAAATATATAATTCATTACAATCTTTATATGAAAAAATAATCTATATCAAAAATAATTTGGATAACTCTAATTAACAAAAATCAAAAAATAAATCCTTTAACTGATTTAGTGGAATCTGCACACTATTCGAGGATCATGTTTTTAAATTTATACTTTTAAAAGGTGGGATTTCTTACAAAAACATGATGAATTTCATTTGAAATAAATAAATCATTTTCTAAACCTTGGAGGAAATTTTTATCATTAATATTTCCCTTCACATTGGAAAATATTTAGCTATATGTTTCTATATCATGTAACTTTTGATTATAATCTTCCTAATGGATTAATTGACCATATTAAACCCTTAATGATGGTGGGCCTTTTTGATAAATAACAAATAAATTGTTATGGAACTTTTTGATCTGAACTTCTAGATTTTGACATTTGTTCTTTAGTTGTAGCATCAAATTCCTTTTTGTCAACACGTTTCATACTTCAAGGACCTCATCTACCCTATATTAAATTCTCATATATTCTAGCTCCAATTTGGTTTTTTAATTTAATTCCTTGATTATTGTACTTTCTTCTCCAGGTTTATGGTCCAATTCTTCTTTGATCTAAGCAATGTGTTCTTTTTCTTTTTTCACTACTTCTTCCTATTCAGAAATAACTTCTATAGATGTTCAAAAATATGAAATACCCAAAATAATATCTATCCAAATCTTCTCCTTAGCTTCTGACATATTTTTTCCAATGATTAATTCTTCTATATATTTTTCAAGCCATCTTGTAAGATTCAAATTCTTTTCTACTTTTGAAATATATGCATTATCTACTTTAAATTTATTTTCTTCTAGCCTTTGCAATGATTCTTTTAATTTCTCAATTTCCATAGTTCTCAATGATAGAACCCCCATGACTTTAGATACTGTTTCATATGAATCTTGGATGGTGGATCATGTTTCTACTATTGAAGTTCCTTCATTGGTTTGTTGTTATTTCTCCTTTATAAGTTTTCCCATGTCTGGTTCCATTTTTTGATCTGAATGATTTTCCCAACAATCATATGTAACATATTTTATTTTTCCTTTTCTAATTTACCTACCTCTCGTGCTTGAGGATGTTTTGTTGCTGGAAATTTTAATTATCTTTGTAATTCTTGAATGTGTGCATTTTTATTATTAATTATTTATTAAACAACATCAACATCATTAGGATCAAAGACTAATTTGAAAACAAATTCTTCTAAAGCCTTTATCTTGTATCTTTTTCCAATGATGACATCTTCTCCAATTTTAGCTGAGAATTAATATTATTTAAAGAAGCTTGTAGTTTTGAAACTACCATAGAAAAATTTGTTATAGAAGAATACATCATTTCACCATCTTGTTTATGTAGATCAATCTAATCTATAGGATGAATTTGTTCTGTATCAGAAGAGAAAAATGAAGCATTATAATTGTTTGCAGATTTTGGAACTAGGACCTTTAGCTCAAAAAATGTCAATTTAAACTATCCTTTGTTAGGGTATAATGAAAACAATAACATGTTGTGGGTAGTAGAATTATTTTCAGAACTCATAATAGCCAACAATTTTAATTACTTCATTTTTCTCCTTCATTTCACTAAATCTAGGAAAAATACTTTGCCCGCCGGAAGAAGGAGAGGCAAATGCACCAGGAACTCTTTCTTTATCTTGTTGTACAATTAAAACATAATTTCTTGATATCATTACTGTAGTAGACACTTCTATTTTTATAGCTTCTGATGATTATTCCATTGTATTCTTTATCTTTCTTCTTTTGAAAATTATGAATTATGGTGATTTGGAACATGAAACAGTAGGAGAAATGTTATCAATTGGTTTTTTTAACTCCTTGTATTTAGTTCTAGGATTTTCCAAGGTTGTTTGACTGAAAATTTTCTCTTCAACTTCCTGCAAAGTATTCTCTTCTGAAACATCTTGATTAAAATGTTGTTCAATTTCTAGTTTTGGGAAATGAGTATAAGGAGTAGAAGTTTTCTGAAGTCTAAGAGATTAAATTACTCACAAAGTGTTATAATTCCATTTGAAACATACTTTAAACTTCATTTGACATAACAAGCTATGTACCTCCTGACTAGCTGCTCTGGTATTTAATATAAGTGGACCAATTTGAGATTTCTGATTCCTAGATAAAAAAATGTATTTTATCTACATCCATGATTTATGTTATTAGTTCCAGAGAAAAAATTCTCATAGGAACAAAAACTTGTAGCTTTTACGGTGGAAAATCACAATTATAAACTATGATCGATGTACGATTCTAATATAAATACTAGTCTCCCACTTTTGAGTGCTCAATCATATGAAAAATTCTCTTAAATTTTGTGGTATTAATGGCACTACATCACTCTTCAGGAGAAATAATGACAAATATAGAAAGCGATCCAAAAATTCAGTAAAGGAGTAATCTTCTAATTTTTTTCTAACTAGTGAAGTCCAATGAATGACATATTCCTTGTGATTCTAAATTTTGAAGTGGCATCTTGAATCTGTTATACTGATGATATAATAATAAGTAAACTAATAGAGATTGTTATTTAAAATCCATTTTTGCACTAAATTTCAGAAATTTCTCATGAATGATATCTAACATAAACTGGGAAAAATTGAAAAGAATAGAGAGATTTTTCCAAGATGAAATGACCGATAGGAAGCCTAGGATGATTTCGTCAGCCCATTCATCACTTTGATAGCATAAAAGACAACAAGCCATATAAATTAATTGCCTAGACATTTTAGGAAATGTTGCTGAAGAGTATGGTGGATTATTACGAGTAAATTTAGAACCTTCTGGCATAAGAGACTAAAAAATGTTGGCACTTTGCTAAAAGGTAAGTTTCTAATAGATTTTCAATAGCGAATCAACAGAAAAGGTGTGGAGACAACTTGGAGGATTGATCCGCAAAGCCTAAAAAATGGATTATGGGGTTATAGAGAATAAATATTCACTATTTTTGGCCATTATTTCTCTCTCACTAGGAAAATAACGATTTTCACACCAGGAAACAAATTTAGGAAATTGATGGGTTTGAGGGAAAAAAAATGGGTTAACATGGATTCCCAAAAATTGAACTCGTCACTACCATATTCAAACCTTTGGAAGGCCCAATTATGTTATTTGTACAAGTAAAATTCACATTTGGTCTCTATTATTTTGAAATGAACATCTACTAGAGGGAATTCATCTAAAATTGGGATTGGTGGAAGCATTAGGTTCTCAACATATATTTCACTCTTTCCCTTCTGACTAATCATTTTGAATTAAGAGGAGAACAAGAAATTAGGAATATTCGTTGATTTATGGGTCATTTGATGTCGTCGAATTCAAAATTATGAAGCTTTATGTCAGTGGGAGACTATTCAAATACTATGGGAATAAAGAAAAATGATAAGTTTGATTGGGGATAGTTTAGTTTATAATTTTTTTTGAATATCCATTAATATATTTAATGGTTGGAACATCGAATTAGATTATAGAAACATTTGTGGGATTGAATTTAAGTAATTAATGGTGATATCTTCAAAAAAATCAGAGAAAATAGTTATGGATAATTTTACGTTTAGCTAGAGGAGGGGATAAAATCATGGGAGTGATGATGGAGGAAATGGATATGCGAAAGGAAGTTTGCGGGGGTTGTGGTAGTAAGCTGCTTTGGTAGAGGGGTAATACACAATGAATATGCGGCCGACATGTAATCCTTTTTGGTTTTCCCAAAAGAGGATTGCAGATCCCTGTTAAACCTCAGAAGTACAAGGGGGGGTGGGGGTTGCATAATCGATTGAAAAAAAGTATTATCTAACCGTTTCAGCATGCACGGAGAATATGTGTTCGGAATTTTTTTAAAATAAACCTCTATATATATATATATATATATATATATATATATATATATATATATATATATATATATATATTCTCTCCAGAAATCAAATTAAAGTGACATTTATAAAAATATGCCAAGATTTATTACAAATTTCAATAAACTAATTTTTGTTTTGAAAACATACAATTTTAGAATATAATTGCATGGGTAAAAGTAGTTACTAGAATATCCATCAATTTTTGAGCTACAAACCCTTATTTTTCTTCTTTGTTTCTTTCACTTTATTTATCTAGATCCCTTGGGCTTGATCCTTTTCCACCATCTCTACAAAAATCGATCAAATATATCATGAAAACCCAACTAAAAATGCACATAAAATTTTTAAAATAAAAAACTGTGAAAACAAACTCCCACACTAGAGTGTAGTTAAATACTAATAAAATAAAAGAAAATATGTACTTCCCTTTGATCTCTACCAAAATTTAATTTTCCCAATAAGGAAATCATTGAAACCATTTGAAACAACAAAACGTTTGGCAAATGCAATTAAAATAATCAAAACTTTCTATTAAATTTTAGGTATAGTAAATGACTACTATGGAGAAATTGTCAGCATCACTACATGAATATCATCACCAAAAACATATTAAAACACTAATTGCTTCCCTTATGGAAGGGAAATATGGATTTAGGTTCATACACTCGAGAAAATCGGGGTAGAAATAGAGCGGATAGCATTTGGTCTACTATTACTATCCATCTCCTATTTATATCACTCATTTCACATTCTCTTCTACTCAGATATTGTCTTGATGATGGTTCTTCGTTTAGACTTGAAACATCAACAATAAAAATGACTAATGTGGAGAAATTTCCAAAATATTTATATCAAGATCAACACCATGGAAATATTCAAACACTAATCACTTCCCTATACCAAAGGGAAATATCGCTTGACATTCGTATACACTCGGGAAAATCAGTGTAAAAATAGATCGGGGAGAATTTCATCTACTATTATTGTCCCTCTCCTATTTATATGAATTGTTTCTCACTCTCTTATACTCATATTGTTTCATGACGATGGGTCTTGGTTTAGACTCAAAACTTTGACAACAAAAATTACCACTTGGAGAAATTTCGAGCATCACTACATCAAGATCATCACCACAATAATATTCAAAGACTAATATAAATTAATTAAATAACTATATTTAGATATTTAAATTAATTAAATTTATAAAATAAAATAAATTACATTTTTACATATTTTAATCTTTTTTAGTAAAAATCAACCAAACTTTGACTAACCTTAATTTCCAAACCGTAAATCCAAAATCAATAAAATTTGAGTCGTTAGGAATCCGGAAAGAAACCACACACAATCGAGTCATCAAAATTGAAATTTGAATAAAGTGGAAAACCACAAAATAAACTGGTTTGAGTATTATAGGTGTGCTTTGACAAAAATATACATGATGGGTCCCAATAATAAACTTGAAAAGTATTAGGGTGATGTGGCCTCAACACGTTCTCAACATGTTGAGGGAATTTCTCTTGAGGATGAGGATCCACATTCCCATAGACAAAAAATTAGCTCTACCACTACTTCAGACATACCTACTTTAGGAACCACTTTGGGTGATTCCAAAGGGGATAAATCTCTAGTTCGTGATGTGGTTGACAAAAGTATTCCATCACATTCTCATTCCCCCATGGCTCTCATTACACCACCCATTTTCTAAGGTAGTTTTTTTTACTTGACTAGATATTTCTATTAACCCAGTTCTTACCAATATTTTGTTGGAGTTTGTACCCCTTTGATGGTAGAACCTAGTGGGTCCTCACCTATTTTCACTAATGTTCTACTTGCAACAACTTCTATTCCCTTTCCTACTACCATAGATCATGTCCAAACTACATCTACTAATAACATATTCCCATTTTGAAATAATGTCCTATGATCCCATCTCATTTCATTTATTGAATCCACTATGAGTGTCTAAACATCATTAACTATGTCCCCTCCATTCAATGTCTTTGGTGAAGGATTTATTTCAACTATAGGTATCATACCTATGCCACATGTAGGAGGTTCAAACTCATGATCCACATCTCCATCTATATGGCCCACTATTGGTCCAAGAATATATATTGATATTTCATTCATACCAAATTTTTTATTTCCATTAGGTTGCAATGATTATCATATGTGATTCTCTAGCGTAGGTGGGGGCACTTATGTTTATTGAGGGTTCACATTTAACTGGTATAATTAATTATTATGAGGATATTATTTTGAGGGGAACATTCCATTTCCATGGAATGTATTAGGGGATATGGGAACTATCCTGAGTACTTCATTTAATCCTTGGGGTACAAAAATTTGGTCTAGTAGAATATCTTCTTGGTGTATCATTTGGTCTGAGAGGCCAAAAACCTTTCAAGAATACTTTTATCCCTAAGCAAATTTTGCCTACGGGAAATCATCTTTACTATACACACATGGGAACTAAAGATAAATCCTCTAGTCAACCCACATCTTAGAACCCTGCTATGGGTGGATCACAACCTCCACATGAGTCACAAGGGGCACCAAAACCCCTAGGCATCATTCAACTCACCATTTTTGGGAACCCTTGTGTCACCTAATATTTGAAATTTAATTAAGGATTCCATAAATGATAACCCTACATCGATAAAGGTCCCACATAAACTACTAGCTACCATTCCCAAGTTCAATGGTAAATATAGAAAAGACCTAGCAGCTCCCATTACCACTTACCACTTATGGTGCTCATACAAATATTTCATGGATGATAACATCAAATTTTGTCTTTTATAATGAACTATTTACTGATGGTTCCACGAAATGGTATATATATCTCAAAAGTGTCACGTATGATATTAAATTTCTTCCATTACCACATGCCTTTTTTAACCATTACTAACAACTTGTTTGGGACCAAAATGGAACCGATATACTAACTAACTTCTATCAAGATACCTTCACCTACATATTTGATCATATCCATCAGTAAAGGAGGAGAGGAGCCTTATTTAAAACCATTTTTTTTTATGAGTTAGTATGTGAGTAGTTTATCAAGTCTCTATTTCCTAATATTTTTGAATATATTGTATAGGTAGTATCCCACATTGAAGAACAAGCCACCATGTGTTTCCACCAATTGGAATTGATCTATTATCAAGTAAGTACCCTATATTAAATCACTCTTACTACTCCACTTGTCGTCAAAAAAAGTATTCAAACCCAATATCAGATCCCATGTCGATGGTGTGGCAGGGATAGGTACTCAGATGAGCCAAATGAACATCGCTTATAGTGCCCTAGATATTAAGCCTACCAATCAAACTCCCATTACTATTGTTCAAACATCAGAGTTGAATTCCATAAAACCGACACTTATGAAGACCTTTAGTAATATGGGGACAAAAAAAATTTAATAAAACTTTGAAAACTAAAAAAGGAGCACCTCAAACCTAAGTGGCCATTGAGGGTGACACAAAAGAGAAAAAAATGCTTTCCTTGCAATATTTATGGGGAATACCATCTTAGTCATGAGTTTCTCTATATCTATCATTACTTCTTGCAGAAAAACATTGATCGTTAAGCTATTGTATCCACAAATCAATTTCCATCTTGACAACAACATATGGTTATGAAATATCCACCTTGTCTACATCGAGGGAGTGGAAAAAATTCTTCAAATGAGATATATTCTTATGGTGGAATAGCCAATCGATTTGAAAAATAGTGTGCACAACTACGAGAATCCTAATAGTGGTACTACAACATTGGAACCTGTGATCCCTCATCCACCTTATATTTTTCTTCAATTTTATGAACCATTGTTGAACAATTTCCCATGGCCTCCAAAAATATAAATTTTTAATACTACACAAAATCCTACTGTAATTTCCACTCACAACTATAGTATTTTCAAGGATCTGACCCAAGCACCTACTAATATGTCTTCACTCGAAGTTTTGCAATTTTTCCCATGCAATGCAATGCACTTCTAACTATTTTTGGTTGATTGGATCCCTTAAATTCCAATCCCATCACCTCTTATCCATCCTCATGTAAACCCTCTTCCACATTATTTAACCTGCCATATGATGTTCCATGAATTTAGATTACAAGTTCGTCACATAATCTTGGAAAAAGGGAAATCTACTTGTAGCATATGGCATACCTACTTCCATCAATGAATTACACATGTTACAAGGAACCAAATATTTTCTTTTGCATTTTAATAACTTTACAATAATATCTCCTACAACTTTGTCACATACTCCTACTATATTAATCTTAACCACACTTGCAAAAACTTGATTTTCATATCTCATATATTTTTTCAAACACTTTTCATGTATCCTTATTCAAATACTTTGTATACAACGAATTAAGTAGTATTCTTATTGAAGACATTTTCTCAAACATTTTGGATGAAATATAATAAGTAAAATTTCCTTGAACCCACTTGTAACATACTAATTGAAATATATCATTCAACCATGCAAATTTTCATTTCTATGTTTGAGGTATTTTATGAAATACTTTGTATGCAAATTTTAATAAAACTCCTTTAACACATTTATTCAAATGTTTTTCACACAAATATGCAGAGATCATCTACAACACATACAAAAATGCTAACATACAATAATACTATCGTCATCCATAAAACAACATTTTTACTTGGAATTTCATCAATCAATTTGTATGCAATGAATAATTAAACCACTTATCCATTGCTTCAAACACTTTGCATGCAACTAATATAGCATTTTTCTATATGAATATATCCTAAATTATAGAAGTTCACGTTTTTAAATCTAAAAATATGATTAGTGGGAGATCCCTCACTATGATTCAAGTTTTAGCCTTTGGAACATCCAAGATGAAAATTTATATCATAAATTCTAGCATGACCTCATTGATGGATGATTTTAGGAGAATGCGGGAAGCTCAACTTCCTTTGATAATATGTCCTACAATATCACCACCCAAGATATGATTGTACCAAATGATCAGTGATAATTCCCTTCACTCTCGAACATTTGAGAAGAAAAGACAAAGGGTCAGTGTGATTTACCATCACTATGGTCCAAGTTTTAGCTTCTGTAACCTACTAAAAGAAAATTTATACAAGAAATTCCAACATGAAGTACTTAAAGACAAACATAAGAAGCCTATATTACTTAACCAATGTTGTTGGAAAATTTAATACATATAAAAATCTAAAACAAAATAGTATAACATATATAGCCATGCCAAATTTGATGAAGGGTAAATGCATATACATATAAACCTTACTGAAAAGATAAATTAAGTAATCACACGTTTCACTAAATCACATATTCCAAAAATATTGTTAACAAAAAAATAAATATTTATCTATTGCAACAAAAAAAATATTGGAAATGGAAGTAGGGTGAGCCACATTCCATTCCACCATAGGCTCACTTGTACTAAATTTTTTCTCACATATGGCTACCCCTAAGCTAGATATTGACGCCTTGAGGAAAAACTCAAGTATATTTCACAAACTTAAATTCACACCAAATTTTAATGCCAAAAGTGAAGGAAATTCTCCTTCACACACACACACACACACACAAGAAAAATCATTGATAAGCCTTTCCATCTTTGACAAGGCTCACATACACAAAATATAGAATGTAAGTCTTCACAACACAAGGGATTTCTTCTCTAATATTTGCAGACCCTCAAGACTCCCCTTTGTATTTATCTATGTGCCACACATAACCAAGACCATTCCCAATCGTCATAGCCATTTATTCCAAGGAAAAAGTGTTTCAAGACATTAATTTCCTCTTACTAAATCTATCACGAATTCCCTTGCCAATTCCAATTTCTAGATGGGACGGGGGAATGTGTGAGGAAGTAATAAAAGAGAGAAAATGTAGAATCTTAAGAACCAATAATGATAAACCCTTGAATTCTCCTCCCTCTTACTTTTATAATCACACCTTTATCCCTAAAATTCCCAACCATTTAGCTTCTTGGAAAGATTAACCATCACATCAAAGGGCATTATTCACTGAAGGGAACTTTTTCCTCTCAAGTAAACTTTTTCCCATCCCTAAGGCATCATAATTTGTTGGATTTTCCATTCCTTAAGCTCTAGAAATTTTTATTAACAAAAATAAACATCACATCATACAATAGAGCTTGACATCATAGTATCAATTTTTACACCAAATAATTTTATGTTCTTACTTACACTACAAGATTGGGGGTAGTGAAAGGGGTTTCACAATTGCCTCCTACTTCAGGAATATCATTCTAAATTTCATACTATAATTAGAACCATTATATGTAGAAGAAGGTGTACGCCACTTTTATACCAAAATTTTTTTCCATGTCCTTAGTTACCACTTTGAGAAATGTCATTCATTTTTCATAGTCTAGTTAGCTCTATAATCCCTCACATTCTAGCACATTCCTACGTGTTTATTTGTTGCTTAATAATTATTTCACTGGCCATAGGTTCAACTCAACATTTTCTCACACACCCCAATGCGTTTATAATCTGAATGACTATGTACATGAATTTATGAGAACCAATTTATTCACACACCATATAAGTTCATGATTTCCCTTGTCTACCTCACTAGTCCCTATGGTGATCCATTCTTTAGAAAGGCTTCCTTACACATGAATAATATTGAGAGTTATACACTCTTATAGTAAAGGAATCCCTTTGGATTACTATAAATAACACAACACATTTTTCATAACATAATTCATGGTGATCAATGAATTTCATAGGGTTCTAATGTCGACACAATAACCTTGTCTATAGGATTTCAAGCTTCACAACCATCATATATCCCTCTTAGGTATATCATAATATCAATTGTATCACACTAATACAATTTCCATGAGATTAATCATAATAATTTAAATAAAATATTCTTCCTTTTTATTTTCTTTCGCAAACTTGATTTATATAGGAATCATATTTAAAAAGTATTAGATTATTCTAATGATGTTTGACTCTTGCATATATTAGCAGTCATCCTTCATTATCATATCCAATAATATTTATATTACAATATGTACTTTGAATAAACCAAATAGTGGTAAGTGTTTTTATATAAATATTTTAATTGCACCATGCCATCCCCTAAAGTGATTTCAGAAGTATTATGCACACAATAATTCAACCACTTTCAATTTATTTTAAAATAAATTGAAATGAAACTATCATTGCATAATTTATTTGCATCACAATCATTCCAAGCATCGTATAATGCATTCAAACATTTATTCCCACAAACATAGGAATAACACTAAAAGATGCATATCTTTATATTTGTGAGTAACTAGCTTTAACTTTGCTTTGTAGGATGAGGGATTCATGGTACTCATTCCCCTACTCAATAATTCATCAACATTGTTATAAGATATTTCTTTTTGTGACATTCATTCATGCGATTGATTTTCTCATATAAGAATGCATGCACGCAATGCGCCAAGCATATGTACCATCATCATTAGTAATATGAGTATTATGGCCAAATCACACCATAATAACTTGTGGATGCACAAAAAGGTATATAAATATTTATACATTGAATTATTCTTTAATTTTTCATTACCCATTATGTATTAATGATAAAGTAGCTTTCTTATATAAACAATTTCATAAATTTTTTACATTAGCTAGAAAAATCCAATCCTTAAATTTAATGTTCCTTGCCAAAAAATTAAACATTATATGATAGAGTCACTTATCCCAATCTCAGAATCTATTGGTATAATAGTAATGGACTCATGAAGAAAATTACAGTCTCTCCATTTTATTCATTCATTATCTCAGTTCATTTCCAAGCATTTTTATCTCATAAATCTAGTATTCATTCATTTAATCCTTGTTCGACATGGAAGCTTAATGCATGCACACATTATAAATATTTTTCTAAATATTTTTTTTGGAAAATTTCTTGGTTAATCATACCCCTTCTTGCAAATATATGAAATACATGCATTAATTTGAAAACCAAAAGATATTAAATTAAATTTAAAGGATTTCTTAACCAATTCCCTTAAATTTTTACCTTTCCTTACTACTTTCCCTACTTACTTGGCAACCATCACATGTATTATTAGGCAATATCATTTCAGGGAGTTTAAATAACTTCTTAGGATACTTGATGTTCCTACATTTAGTATCCCCTAAAATGATATCAACCTCACATATTAGTCACAACTCTATAGTTTCACATGCTTACATACAAGTTTCATTGAAATTCATGAAGAGAATTTTCACTATGTATCCAACTTACACATTCAAGAAATTCCTTCAATAATGCACCCAAGCATCTGCATATACATCTTGTCATGCATGTGACATAATCGCATGTATTCCATGCTATTCATGCACATTTATTTTTAAATTTAATTTTTAGCCTATATTGTTTGCAACCATTCACATGCGATGTCTCACAAGAATAAGCATATTACTTTATTTCATATGGTAGTTAACAAAAAATGATCACTCTTTCAAATTAGTCACATGAAAATTTAATGTGATATGAACTTCATTAGGTAACCTTATTGTTCACCCAAAAAATATCAATTACCAGTTTCTATTTTCTTACCCTTCAAGAATTCATATTATTTCCATAAATAAAATATATATATTAGCCAAGCACAACTTTCACTTAAGGGAAACTCCCTTCTTAAGCCATTTTCACAATTATGAATTCATTGTCCATATAGTTCATATTGACCCAGTCAAGCCACCCATGTTTAATCCATTATCAACATCTACCCTCTAATGCAACCTTTTCAAATGTCTCCCTTCTAACAGCTATGGGGTCCCTCCCATCTACACTCGTGTACAGATCAATTGTCTCAACACACATTATATTAGTAAAATTTTCTTAAAACATGATCATTCTTTCAAGATATCTCACAAGGATATAATAATATCATGCAGTTAATTAGGAATTCAAATGATTCTTTAAGTGTGCATAAAATTCACGAGTCATAATCAATAACTCTTAGAAAAATTATTTATAAAAAATAACTAACTATAAGAAAACCTATTATTTTTCCTTACCCATAGGATTCGTTGCACCCTTTTCATTCAATAGTAGGTCATTCTCAAAGTAGGCCATGACTTAAAAAATAAATTTCCAATACATAACCAATATGGAATGCAGACAAGGTCCAGTTACCAACCTCGAGAAACTATAACCAATAGTTTCACATTGTAATGTTCCAAAATTTTCATGCAGATAATTGGAACATTAATTTTTTCTTATTTCACCTAGGAGGAGAATAAATGGGTAAGGAGGCCCATGCATAATGATATTCTCAATAAAATCCCTCATATTATAAAATGGGATCATCATTGGAGCTGGTTTTCACACCCTCATGTGTGAATAGGGTTATTTGCAAGTGGACAAGGTCAAGTTTGACCAAGTCAATAGCGCTTCCATAGGAGGAGCGGCTTCCTTAGGAAGCCAGTACAGTGTGAATGAGGAAGATGATATTTTGTGGAGGAAACCCTAATGGATGGGGCCCATGGAGAAAGAGCTTTCATTAGTTTAAAAGGAAGGCAAGGAAACCATTGTTTCTCATGCTTTGTATTATTCATCGCAATTGTCCATTAGAAAATTGTGAATTCTTTGGTGCTTAGCAAGAATTACTGGAGGAATTCCTGTTTAGGATTCCTTTTCCTTCTTGAGAGGTCTCTTTGAGGGATTTTTCTTCATTTTCCTCACATCCAATCTTGAGGCCAAGCATCCTCCATCAAGACAACATTGTTTCTACAGTAGAGTAATGTTGTGTTGCTGGGTGTTGCAGTGAGGGTTCACTACACCACCTTCATCAACTATTTTTAGAGGAGGAGTCCCTCTTCCCTTTGGGATATCAGATTGGAGGAATCTTGGAGGTTATTGTAGACTTTGGCATCAAGGCCAACTCATTCCATAGCCCTACAATGCATTTCCATCCAGTGACTGTGTTATTTTGAGAGGAGCATTTGCAGTGGGGCTCTTGCAAAGTATTGGAGGGAGAGATCTTTGGTGAAGGGATCAGCCTTTCACTTGAACGATCCAATGGAGGAGGAATATTCAATTTGAGCATCAGATTCAACCATCTCCACCCACTTCTAATTTGAGTTACAGCAGCTACCCAGCAACTCTGGAATTTCTATAGAATTTCCATTTTGTATGTTTTGCAGCCAATCCTTTTAGGGATTGTGCATTATTGTTTCCAGGGGTTGAGATATTGCTCCCCCTATTGTATTTGAGCCACATATTGAAATATTTGTGTATTGAAACTATTATGCAGTAGTTTCCCTTCATGGACTGCACTTCCATAGCTGGAGTTCACATGTATAGCAGTGTTTTCATCATGATTTATGTACTTATTCTTTGAGGCAGAGCATTACTCATCTTTAGTATCATTTTCCTCAATATATTTTATTCTATTTTTTCTTATAACATTTAATAAGAAGTCTATGGATTTATCTCACATTTTTATGAATTGAGTCTTGCTGATACACCAATATTGTGCTTGCTTATTGCAAGGAGAAACTATTGCATGCAGCATATGAGGACTTCTTCTCCATGCATTTTGATGCATATCTTGCCTTGGCAGAGGAGTTCATTTGGGAGGGAATCTAGCAGGACATACATCAGCATATGGAAAGATGCATAGCCTGGATGATGATGGTGAGGATGTCACAACCACCTTCCTACTCATTAAGAGTAAGGGAGTTTCTTCAGTCAAGCCATTTCAGCACAAGTCTTCGAGTACATAATGGAGGATGTACAATTTCACTTTATGTTTTTTACTTCTTGTCTTTTTATGAGAAACATATTTTCCCAAGGAGGATTATCCCTTCTTTCATATTGTATAAGTATGTACTTGAAGCCATTTGTAGCATTGAGATTGGCTATTTCATCGGTGGTTTGTGGGGAAGGCCACATGATTCTTGGTGTGCACCATTGGCACCAAATTGTACTTTCATATTTCCATCTTGTAAAATTATTGTAGCAGCAAACAAGTGGTTGGAAGGACACTTGTTATTATTTGATTTTATGTAGGCAAAGAATGCACTATGCTGGTTCCATGGGTGGAACTATGATTCACTCTACGTTTGTCATTTGGAAACTTGTTCTTATTTTACTATGCTTTGCATGATGATTTGTCTATATATGTATCTCTTAACCATATATGTGCAGGGATTTTCTCAAAGAAGGATTATTCTTCCTTCTAGATTTAATGGTCTACATGAGGCCATTGTTGATGTTCACTCCCTAAGAGGAGATGGGGAGGAAATTTTTCATGGAGAACATACATACATTTCACATTACATCATTCACTTTCTCCAGGAGAATGGGGCAACAAGCAAATGGTGGAGAGGCCATCCATCATTTTATTTTCTATGGTAGTGGAGAGTCAAACTGCATTGGCTTCATTTGAGGGGCCATTGTCCTTCTCCTTTACTACACATGGCAGCCATCATGATTCTACTTATGGTTCCTTTATTACAACAGAGTAAAAAGTAGTGGCATTTATATTTGCACACTTTCCTTGGTCTATTTTTTGCTTGGGGTTCATTTCTTTCTCTTTTTGACCATTTTTATTCTTTTTACCCTTTGATCTTTCTTTTAGGGTATACCCTCTTTACATTTTTTAAATTTTTTGATTTTTTTGGTTTTTAAGAATATGGAACACCTTTGCTCAAGTAAGAAGGTTTGAACATATTCCACACTTCCATCAAGACAATCATGAAAGATGAAACCTATTGATATAGGAGGCTAACAGTTCCCTTGATTGATATTGATAGAGATTTCCTTGGGAGCATGATTAGAGGAGAGACACATTGGGTGAATGTGTCCTTGGAGGGAGAAAACTCCCACACACTTGGAACTACATGTTCTAAAGGGAGAATGGGAGATGGTATGGCCACTACATTAGCTCATTTATTTCATTATGAGGTGAGCCATATGTGGAATGAGATGCCATATGATGATGACTTTCAACTCATCACACATGAGATGATTTGGGCCAACATGTTTCATAACGCTGGAGGAGAGATCCTTAGAGGTCTAATCTTCATCTTGCCATTTGAGGGCAATGTCAGTGCAACCCAGGATCAGCATAAACTCTACACTTATCCTATGTGGAGAGGAGGACAGCGTGGGTTAGGCTATTTTGTCTACCAGAATCATATTTTTAGCCCACCTACATTGCAGGAGCTGGAGGTGGAAGATGAATTTTAGGAGTTGCCATGTTGGGAGGTAGCTCATTTTGTGTGGATGATTTCTTGGGGATGGAGGATCCACATGAGGAAGATGTTCCTCAACACATCTTAGAATCCATGCCTTGAGAGGAGGCTTTTCAGTTTTATCCTTGTAGTTGCTTGAGGACAAGCAACATTTGGGAGGGGAGGACTGTAATGTTCCAAAATTTTCATGCAGATAATTGGATCATTAAGTTTTTCTTATTTCACCTAGGAGGAGAATAAATGGGTAAGGAGGCCCATGCATAATGATATTCTCAATAAAATCCCTCATATTATAAAAGAGGATCATCACTGGAGCTGGTTTTCACACCCTCATGTATGAACAGGGTTATTTGCAAGTGGACCAGGTCAACTTTAACCAAGTCAACAATGTTGCCATAGGAGGAGTGGCTTACATAAGAAGCCAGCACAGTGTGAATGAGGAAGAGGATATTTGGTGGAGGAAACCCTAATGGATGGGACCCATGGAGAAATATATTTCATTAGTTTAAAAGGAGGGCAAGGCAACCATTGTTTCTCATGCTTTGTATTATTCATCTCAATTTTCCATTAGGCAATTGTGCATTACTTGCTGCTTAGCAAGAATTGCTGGAGGAATTCCTATTTTGGATTCCTTCTCCTTCTTGAGAGGTCTCTTGAGGGAATTTTCTTCATTTTCCTCACATCCAAGCTTGAGGCCAAGCATCCTCCATCAAGAAAATGTTATTTCTGCAGCAGAGTATTGTTGTGTTGTTGGGTGTTACAGTGAGGGTTCACTACACCACCTTCATCAGCTATTTTCAGAGGAGGAGTCCCTCTTCCCTTTGGGATATCAGATTGGAGGCATCCCAGAGATTATTGCATAATTTGGCATCAAGGCCAACTCATTCCATATCCATACAGCGCAGTTCCATCCAGTGACTGTGTTATTTCGAGAGGAGCATTTGTAGTGGGGCTCTTGCAGAGTATTGGAGGGAGAGATCTTTGCTGAGGGGATCATCCTTTCACTTGAAAGATCCAATGGAGGATGCATATTCAATTTGAGAATCATATTCAGCCATATCCATCCACTTCTAATTTGAGTTGTTGCAGCTACCCAGCAACTCCGGCATTTCTATAGAATTGCCATTTTATATGTTTTGCAGGAAATCCTTTTAGGGATTATGCATTATTGTTTCTAGGGGTTGAGATCTTGCTCCCCATATTGTATTTGAGCCACATATTGACATATTTGTGTATTGACACTATTATGCAACAATTTTCCTTCATGGACTGCACTGCCATAGCTTGAGTTCACATGTATAGCAGTGTTTTCATCATCATTTATGTACTTTTTCTTTCAGGCTGAGCATTGCTTATCTTGAGTACCATTTTCCTCAAGATCTTGTATTCTATTGTTGCTGCTAATATTTAATAAGAAGGCTATGGATTTCTCTCACATTTTTATGAATTGAGTGTTGCTGCTGCACCAATATTATGCTTGCTTATTGCTAGAGCTCCAACTTTGGAATATCTTGAGATATTCTCATTGTTGTAGAAATTTCCTGAAAGGGGAACATTACACACATCCCACCATTAGCTGACTCTATCGAAGGTAGTGCATACATGTTCTCTAATTACAATAGTACATCGAGTTATTCCACTATCCTTCTAGGGTCTCCAACTTAGGTTATCCAAGGATGTTGTTAGGTCTCTATATTAATAGTGAAGTCCCTTATTATTGTTAGTGTAGTGCCTTATTATTGTTAGTGTAGCCCCCTTATTGTTATTTTTGTACCCGTGTAACCCCCATATTGTTATTATTGTTCCCTTACATTATTATTGTTAGGGCAGCTAGGATTATAGTGTGACGCCATGGACTCCTATATATAGAAAGGAGGTTTTGTCTTTTATATCATCCAAGAATTAGTAATTTATGTAATGTCTAGGAGGTTTACCCCTTGAAGTGGCTTATTTATAAGGTTTTGATCTCTCTTTTATTCTATTTTTGGAGTTGGTTTTACAACATTTGGTATCACAACTTTGGATTTTAGGGTTTTGCTGCTCGAAAGAGGTCATCGTGGAATTTGCACTATAACGTTTTTTCTATGAAGGTTCAGAAGTGGAAATTTTTACCACGAGAAGTTGAAATCCTAAGGAAATTTGAGTAACAATTTCAGATCTTGATTCACAATATTTTAAAATATATGTTCTGTGGAAGTTAAGGTTTTTTCAGGCTCCCAAATTTCATCTCAAAGAGGTGACTGTGGGAAAAGCATCATAACTATATCTCTGAGCATCCGATTGGGATTTTATAAGAAGTGGCTGAGATTACATGGACCGTAGTTTCCTGTGTATCAATTTCAGGGGCTAAGGAGGAAACAATGACATGTGTAATTCCGTACAAGTTCGCTCTACTGAACCAAGCCATAATTAGTTCATTGTGGGAGATTGGGCATAACGTTGCCTTGAAGAATCCAAATCAGGTCAGACCTCTTGCGTTCAAAAGAAGATTCAAAGAGATACTGTAGGACATAATTTGAGATATTGAAGATTTGAAAGCACAGAGATAATTTAGTTTCAATATCGAGCTCCTCAAAATAGAGAAAAAGGTGTGTAATTATTTTTCAAATTGCATAAGTCTTGTTTGAAAATTTAGATTGAAGTGATTCCAAGGGCATATTGAACCATAGATATAAGTATTGGGTTATAAAATTCCCCCTAAAAATAATTCAACACCCATTAATCCCTCAGAAGATTCTACTATGACTCATGAAGAGGTATAAGTGCAACATAATATATCAATATTACAAGATCAAGTGCATCAAATTTCGCTCCCACAAAGAGCAAAAGAGAATGAAATGGAAGTTTTGAAGAAAGGCGTGGAAGCTAAGATGGATGGTTTGAAGAGTGGCATGGAATTTAAGATGGATGGCATGGAAGATAATATGGATGACATGGAAGCTAGCATGGAAGACATGAATAATTTTTTAAAATTAGACATGGGTGGTTTGAAGGAAGGTTTGACAAATTTGATGTAAGAAATGATTCCTAAAGGTGAAAAGGTAGTACAGGAACTCATGATGAAAAAAAAAAAAATGTTAATCATGATATCATAAAGTCTAATGTTGTATGGAAGGACCACCATATTCAAAATATGGATATGAGGAAGTTTGATGGAAAATATCCCTTAAAATGGATAGTACAGATGGAGCAATATTTTGATCTCAATAACGTACAAAACACACAAAAGATATGCATTGCAACTTTACATTTAGAACAAAATACATTTTTATAGTATCGATGGATTTGCTCCCATTTTAAAAATGTCACTTGGTCAATTTTTATAGAGGAACTGATAGCACATTATGAGAATACATAGAGCAACACCTTATTTATTCAACTGATAAATCTCAAACAAAAGGGTTAAGTGGTGGAGCACATTGAGAACTTCCAAAAATTGAATATAAGGGTAACTTATATTCCAGAGGAACACATTATTGATGTCTTCACAGGGACTTTAAAGGATCACATCCAACATGAGGTTCACCTTTGGGAACTTGATTCATTGGAGAAGGCATTCAGGTTTTCAATAAAAATCGAATGTAAAATTATGGAAAAAAGGAAGCCTACCACTCACATCTACAAAGATGGAAGTGTTGCTACTTCTAGACTTCCACAACCTACAAGGTTGACACCACAACAATTAGAAGAAAAAAGAGCAAAAAGGCTTTGCTATAGTGACATAGAAAATACAGTAAAGGTCATAAGTGTGTAGAGAAGAAATGATTTTACATAGATTGTGAAGAGGAGGAAAAAAATGAACTAGAAACTTCAAAAGATGAGGAATACATCAGGAATGGACGCTAGAGAAAGAAGAAATGAGTCCGACCATATCATGTAATGCATTGGCATGAATTATCACTCCTTAAACTCTCAACATAGAAGGACATATCAAGAACAAAAATTTAATAGTGTTGATTTATTAGGGTATTACCCATAATTTTATTCATTGTAAGGTAGCCAGGAATTGAATTGCTTCCTATACCCAACACCAGAATGACAAGTGATGGCTGCAAATGGAGGAACTATAAATTTCTCAATAAAATGTCATAATATCAATATAACCATTGGGGAACATGTATTGAATATACCAATGATTTCCATTTCAATGGGAGGTACTCATGTTGTACTGGGAGTAAAATGGTTAAAAATTTTGGGGACAGTAGGTTTTAATTTTCAAGAACTTTTCTTGAATTTTTTTTTAGAAGGAAAGGAAGTTGAATTATAGGGTATCGCAGCGAATATGGGAAAGATAATAAGCTCTAATGTCATGACAAATCTTCTGAAGAAAGAAAAATGAGGCGTAATTGCAAAATTATGCTCAGTGGAAGTTCCAACATCAAAATCATCTATTTCTCTAGATCTCCAAAAAGTCTTGGATAATCATTCCAAGGTGTTTGAAACTCCCAAAGGACTCCCACCTATTCATGATCATGATCATGCTATTAATTTGATTACAGGAAGTGTTCCTCCAAACATCAGGCCTTAGAAATACCCTTATGTCCAAAAGAGAAAAATTGAACGTATGATTGCAAAAATGCTAAAGGCTGGTATAATTAAGCCTAGTCAAAGTTCTTTCTCTGCTCCAGTATTATTGGTGCACAAGAAGGATTAATCATGGTACATGTGTCCGGATTATAGGGAGCTCAATAAGCTCAATATTAAAGATAAATTTCCCAGTCTTGTGATTTTTGAGTTATTGGATGAATTAAATGGAGCAATTTATTTTATGAAGTTGGATCTTCATTCTGGATATCATCAAATCATAATGAAGACTGAAGATATTCCTAAAACAATATTTCGAACTCATAAAGTTCATTATGAATTTTTGGTCATGCCTTTTGGCCTTACAAATGCACCTTCTACAATTCAAGGGTTGATGAATTCCATTTTCAAACCATTCCTTAGGAAATTTGTGTTATTATTTTTTGAAGATATACTAATCTACATTAGGTCTTGGAAGGGTCATGTTCAACATGTTGACAGGGTGCTCAAACTATTGGAGGAGAAAAAATTATATTAAAAACCCTTCAAATATTTCTTTGGAGTATAAGAGGTGGTTTATCTGGGTAATATTGTATCTCATGAGGGTGTTAAGCTAGACCCTAGAAAAATTAAAGCCATTAAGGAATGGAAAGTCCCCACAAACGCAAAACAGTTGCGAGGATTTCTCTGGTTAAGAGGGTATTATCACAAGTTTGTTAAGAATTATGGGAGAATAGAAGCACCTCTAATAACATTATTTAAGAAAGATACATTTTCATGGATTCCTGAAGCAACTAAGGCCTTTGAACATCTTAAAGAGGAAATGTGCTTAGCACCGGTCTTAGCTATGCCAGACTTCACAAAAACCTTTATTGTAGAATGTGATGCCTCAATAAATGGAATTATTGTTGTTTTAATGTAAGAAGGAATACCCATTACTTTTGAAAGTTTTCCAAACAAAGGAAAGTATTTACAGAAAGCTATTTATCAGAAGGAAATGTTGAAAATACTACAAGCATTAAAGAAATGGTGACCTTACTGGTGAGCCATAGTATTGCACTAAGAGTGCTACAACTCCCATGGGCCCTTTAATTTATCAACCTAGGGTTCGTACAAACTTTTAGGTGACAGTGCTATATACACAGCAGATGCATTTTGTTCATGTCATCCTCTTTTTCTTTATGAAAGGGCGATATTTCTTGAATTATGAGAACAACTCTAAAGTAAATTGCTGGAAGGAAAATACAGAAAGGAAACTAAACTGAATTGCTAGAAAGAAATGACAACAGTGAAGCTAATTGAATTTTCAGAAAAAAATAGCAGAAAGGAAACTAATCCTAAATCACACTTAACTTGGCCAAACGACTAAATGCACTCTACTTATCCTATGATCTATCTACCGTTCTTCTATCCATGCAACGAAGCTATCCATGACTTAATTATAATTAAAAAGAGTTAATTTGAAGTTTAATGGAAGAAAAAGGTCTAAAAGAGGCTAATGGGAGGTTCAACATAGGAAACGAGGTTCAGAATCGCAGCGAGGGGGTTCAAAACCTTAGAAAACTTGAGTATAACATGATAAATGACTTTGGAGCAGAGATAATTGAAAAAGGCTTAGAAGCAGAAGGAGTGGGGCTTTAAAACCTTATAAACCTTACAATATGGAAGAAATGGCTTTGAAGCAGAAATGAGTGAAAAATTGCGATGGTGGAGTGTGATGAAGATAAATGTTGCGATATGCGATGTCGCAATCGCAACTTCACAAGTTTAAATGGATAGCGGTAAGGACTTAATGGAATGAACTAAGATGTGCAATGGGAGATTTGTGTTGTGGTAAAGGTTGCGGGTTGTGATTTGTGATGTGTGACATGGAAGAGGGTGACATGGTGGAGTTATTGCATCTACGGAATAAGTGGTTAGTGTTATGCAAAAAGTTAAATGATGCGATTTGCGATTTGTGCGTTCGCAATATCGCAATCGGTTGGAAAAAGTGGTAAGTGTTTAAAGGTAAGAGTTGAATGTTGTGATTTGTAAAATGTGATGTGAGGTAGTGGGAATTTCGAGGAGAAAGGCAGAGGTAAGTTTTCAATGGTTTTTAAAGAATTTTTCATTAAAACGAGTAAGGCGACGATGATCGATAAAACAAAGGAATATAGCGGGCAATCGACAAAGGAGAGCGGTAAGTCTTCAAGACAAAAGGTAAGCAGTGCGAAGTGTGATTGTGATGTATGCAATATCTGATCGGCGAGAAAAGCAGTAAGTGTTAATAGGAATGACTTAAACAATGCGACGTGTGAAATGTGAAGTATGGTAACGGGGGTTTCGAGGAGGAAAGGCGGAAGACGAGTATCGATGGTTTTTTTCAATCATTTAGCATTAAAAAGGTAAAGGCAACCATGAATAATAAAAACAAATAAGTAAGGCTCTGAAGGGCTAAGTGTGTTAGGAAAAGGAAATGTAAGTACAACGTTGATATGAGAAGAGAAGGAGGGGAATGGAGGCGTAAGAGTAGTGCTAAAAAATGAAACACAGTTGTGGATTATGCACGAGAAATAGACAAAAATGTAGGATGAAAAAGTGTAGGAAGGGTTTGGACTTGGTAACACAAAATCTTCCCAAAACTCAAATATAAATCAATTTTTGGCCTGTGGGAAGGTCTTCCCCTACTCAAAATCTATTGACATAGATGAGAGGGGGGAGACTTGACCAAAATTTTGGATTTTTTCCTCTATTTCACTATGCATAAGGAATTGAAACTACAACAACAAAAGGACTAAATAGCAATGAAACTTACCAAAAGCAGATCTAACTTAAATGGCAAAAGAAAAACTAGATAAATGACAGAAAGGAATAGATAATAACAATAGAGAAGTTGAGGCACAAGGATTGGGCCCTAACCCACAAGCGTAGCACTCTGAACTTAAATCAATCAAATGGAAGTAGTCCACTCATTTCATAAAAGAATAATTTCATACATCTCTAGAATATTCGATCCCTGAATAAAAAAAAAAGCTTCAATAGTTCACAACAATAATTCTGAATGGGGTCAAGACTAGGATAGACTAACTCTTCCTAGCTCTAGCTCTGCTCTATTTATTCTACAACGCAGCTACCAATATCTCCCTAGAAAAATGGTGATTGAGTCCATTGGACTCCAAGTAAACCAAGATTGAGTGCTTTCCTCTTTGAGTGACTCGACTGCCTATGGAATTCCAATTGTTGGAGAGAATCATCGGGATCTTTCGGCTGCCTTTGAGAGGGGACAATCCTCCTATAATTTCTCCTTGTTGTCTCCTCCAAGTATTTGTGATAAAATATTTTTAAAATTTCTTAACAAATCCCGATTTTTTGCACATAACCTTATATTTTTTTCACTCAGAGTATGTTAGCCTTAATCACAACCTATACTAGCATCATAAACCCAAATAATAATAAAAATGCAAGAAAAAAAGATCTAAGAAGGTAAAAATGTGACTATTAACCCCTCTAAATATGTCTAATGATGGAGCTCATCATCGCCCCCCCATTGAATGGTTTCTCATCCTCTGGGCAACTGATCCTCCTCCATTTCCTTGAAAGATTTGACAACCTGCCTGACTTCCTGAGGAAGAAGTACGGGAGTTTCCCCAAGGGGGTAAAATCCATCATTCTTTTCTACACTCTCCCATTCTTTATCTTGTGCTTATAATTCCTCTTCATCAGTCAGCCCCAGCAGTAAAGGTGGGCCGAGCTTCAGTCCCAACCATTGGATAATTTTGGCCTACATGGCCCTCTTGTATAATTGTGTCCTTTCCAATGAACCCCTCAGTATTTCTAGAGTATGATACTCCCTGTTCTTGAGGCTATGTGGGAGGTTGTTCCATCTCCTCTGGCTGGCCATAATGCACTCCTCTTCTATCCGCTTAGAAACATCATCAAAGTGGTCTATCACCTGGTTTTGAGCCTAAAGGTAGCTTTCAACTAGTGCATGATCCTTTTCAATCTCTCGATGGTTAAGGATGACCCCTCTTGGGCTAAACACTTCTGTTCTGAGATATAAGGGTTCTCTATTTCTTCTTCCAATGTCCTTCCATATTTATTTGGATCTATTGTCCTCATTCACCATCCAATATGCTAGAGCCATTAACTACATATCCCCCATTGTAATATTGGGCTCCCAAATCTCTATATTTGTTAGCATAAAGTTATGCATATAAAATTCTACCATCATTCCCTAATTAGCTATGTTGACCTCCTTGTAGAACTTCAAGAATTTCCAACAATATTGGAAAGGGGGTGATCCATGGGAGACTAGAGTGTTGATTCGAAATAGGAGCGATTATTATTTGAGGTACAAAACATATGAGTCAGAGGGGAATCTGTACTAAAGGGCTTCTATGAATAAGTCTGCCATGGTGGCTACTTCGTCTTCCTTTTGTTGCAATTGTGCCTTTAGCGCTACATTATCTACCTGTGCCTTCTGTAGCTTCTCCTTTAGAAATAATTCTTTGATTTTTTCCTCCCCGCTTGGTGATTCTTCAATGATGATCAGGCTTATGGGAGAAGTTTTTAGATTTATCTAATTGTTTCCAGCTCCAGAATACCTAGGGCATGCCTTTTTCTTTTTTCACTCAGAGGAGCCATGGTGGTAGTTCTCTTTTTGTAGTGAGGGGATGTGACGTTGGGTTGTGAGTTTGTTTCTCACCCATTTCCTACTATCTCTATTACTTTTATGGACATCTCTTCTGTTTTGTTGTTGTTGTTTGTCTCTCTCTCTTCTTCTTCTAGTTCTTCTTGTTTCTGCTAGTTCTTCCTCTTCTTCTTTTCGTTCTTCTTGTTTTTTCTGGTTCTTCCTCTTCTTTTTTCCAGATCTTCTTCTTCTTCTTCAAGCGCTACATGCTTCCATCAGTCCTCTCCCTCTAAAAATTGTCAATTCACTAGTTTGGATGAGACTACATCACCTTTTATTAGATGACGAAACTAAATTTGGAGTGCCAATATAACTCTACTCAGCTCTAGTTCTGTCGTAGACAATTGGTTCCTCCTCCCTATTAATTTAGGATGGACTAGACATTTTCCTCCACTCATTCTATTCTACTCCACTAATTTAATTTTTTTTTTTTTTTTGCATTCCGAGGTGGTGTGTACTCCGAGTTTCATTCCAGTCATACCTCACAGTGGTGTCCGAGTTAACTGGCCACTTTTTTGCCCCTTAAACTCTAAGTAGGAAAATTAATTATTTTTTGCTATTGTGAATGTGTAGCAAGGGGTGAGAGCTTATACCTGAGTTTACCTGTTGTTTCCAAGGCGGTTGCAAGAGCTGGAGGTTTGAGATAAGCTTTTTTAGATGCTACATTCTTCACCATATTCCTGTTCTCTGAGTGAGCAACTTGCTAAATGAGGAGCGTGTTGAATGGGAAATTATTTTGGGTAAGTTTGAGGTCTAAAATGGGCTTCCTAAGGAAATTATAAAATAATAGTGGAAATAATAAAGTAAAATTTGATGACATCATCAAAATTTAGAGGGAAAAAAAGAAAAAATTATTTTTTCAACTCGTATTTTCGACTTATCTCCCAAATTGTTTACTCAAATTTCAAGCGAGAGTACTCTTTGGATGAAAAATTTAATTCTTCATCCAAGGAGTACCCATGTTGCATACTTTAGATGGACCTTGCTATGTGAAAAATGAGAAATACACGAAAAACATGATTGAAATCACGTTTTTCATGTATTTCTCATTTTTCACGTAGCAGGGTCCATCGAAAGTATGCAACATGGGTACTCCTTGGATGATGAATTAAATTTTGCATCCAATAGGTACTCTCACTCTAAATTTGAGTAAAAACATTGGGAGATAAGTTGAAAATACGAATTGATAAAGTAGTTTTATTATTTTATTGTTTTTTAATATGTTTACCCTTTTAGTTAAAAAATGGTGAATCATCCCCCATGGTTGACATCATCATCTTAAATCCTATTGGTTCTTATAAATTTTATTTTGGTTGTACATTTTTCTTAGGAGGCCCATTTTAGACCTCAAAATTCCCCTAATGTTGCTGAATGAGGAGCTTGAGATGAATGACTAGCGTGCTGAATGAGGAGCTTGAGATGAATGACTAGCGTGCTGAATGAGGAGTTTGATATTCCATGGGTGGCATTCTCATTCTCCTGGAATCTGTTATGCAGCTGAACTTGTTCTTCTTGTTATTCCATGAAAAAAATTGTTTTTGAAGGAACTTCCTGATGTTTGTAGCAGTCTGTTTGTGTGCTGCTTCTCTTGCTATATTGTGCTCAGGAATAGGGGAGTGTGGTGTATGGAGGTGATGGAGGAAGTTATGAAGATGAATGGATTGAACGATGAGATGGACAAAAATATAGAAGAAGGGAGCATAATATGAATTCTCCCATGTGTTTTCTAGAAACCATTAACAACTTGCAAAAAAGAAAACATAGAAAAACATACTGATGCAGATGCATTTTTTGGGGTTTGTTATTTTTTTCTTTTTCAATTTTTTTTTTTGAAAGGAAGTGGGTTTCCTCCATGGAGGTTTTCAACCCACAATTGTTTCTTTGGAACCTCAGAGAGGTTTTCACCCATGGATTTTTTTATTTTTTTTTTGAGAGAGCAAGTGAGTTTCCTCCATCTCGGTTTTCAACCCACAACCTTATTCTTTTTTCTTATTTTTTTCTTTCAAGAGCTGTGGGAAACTATGGTGTTCCCCATCACATACACCTCTCTTCTTATTTAACTGATTAATTCTACCCTTGACAAAGGCTTCTTGTAAATTTTAAGTCTGTGACCATTGATAAGCAAGGGGATCCCTTCCTCATCTATGGTCCTAATTTGAACTGTGCCATTATCAAAGCATTTATTCACTATGTAAGGCCCCAACCATCTTATCATTAGCTTACCTTTGAATTATTTAAACCTTGAATCATACAAAAATGCCCAATATCCTTCCTGGAAGATATTTTCTTTGATGTTCTTGTCATGCCATACCTTCCTTTGCAACTGAACTACTTCTGTGTGAAGAAGTGCTTGCATTCTGAACTCATCCAATCCATTTAGTTGCAATAACCTCTCATTTTGGGCATTTTTTAGATCTATATTTAATTCATCTACCATTCTTAAAGTATTGAATTCAAACTCAACTGAAAGTAGATATTTGTTACCATAGACTAGTTCATAAGGAGTGAATCCTGTTGTTGTCTTCCAAGTGGTGTTGTAGGCCCAAGTAGCTTCTACCAATCTCTTTACCCAATATTTTCTGTGGATGCTCACAACTTTGGTGAGGATACTCTCTAAATCTTTGTTAGTTACTTCTAATTGGCCATTTTCCTGAGGGTGATAGGTAGTAGAAGTTCTATGCTTAATCTTGTGCCTCCTTAAAAGATTCTCAATGAGGTGAGAGGTGAACTGTGATCGGGCCTGATCAGTGACTGTTTCTCTGGGATATCCAAATTTGTAAAACAAATTCTCCCTTATAAATTATGTTACTTTTTCTTTGGTTTCTACCTTAATTTATTTTTCTTCAACCCACTTTGTTAGGTAATTAGTGCAGACTACCCACTTTGTCAAGTAATCATTGTATACTATGATATACTCTTTTGTACAGATGATGGATCGATGGGTCCAACAAAGTCCATGCCCCATTTTTCAAATGGCTCAAGAGACACCTGAGGGTGTAAAGGAATTTCATCCCTTTGTCTAGGTTTCCCCATCCTTTGGCAGTGGTTACACCTACTGGTGTATCTTCTGGAATCTTGGTGAAGGGTAGGCCAATAGTAACCCACCTGAAAAACTTTGTAAGTAGATCTCTTTACGAAAAAGTGGCCTCCACATGGGCTGTCATGACATTCAGAGAGGATATCAAAAAAATATTCCTCCCTCACACATCTTCTTAGGATTTTATCAGGGCCTAGCTTGAAGATATCCCCCCCAATCCATGTTAAAGGGTCACTTTTTCTAATGATTTTGCTCCTCCCCCTAAATGAAATACTAGGAGGAAGTATTCCAGCAACCAAGTAGTTGGCTATATCAGCAAACCATGGTGAGAGTGTTGATATGGAAAAGAGGTTTTCCTCTGTTAGTTGGTCATCCACCATTCCTTCCTCACCTACAGGGATAACTAACCTAGACGAAAAAAATACAACAACATTTTCCTTTCTAGTTTCATCAACAATAGTCAAATCAAATTGCTGCAAAAGTAACAACCATATAATTATTCTAGCATTAACATCCGGTTTGTTCATTAAAAAATTCATGGCTGCATGGTCAGTGTGAACAAAGTTCTGATATCCAATGACATAATTCCTAAATTTTTTCAATGCAAGGATAATGGCCAACATCTCCTTCTCAGTAACAGTATAATTCAGCTCGACTTTGGACAGATTCTTGCCGATGAAATAAATGGCATAAGGGATTTTGTCCTCTAATTTTCCTAATTGTTCCCCTACATATTTTTCGGATGCATCAATTTGGATGTGGAAAGGAAGAGTCCAATTTGGACCTCAGAGGATTGGGGGTGGTAGTCAACTACTTCTTAATGAGCTCAAAATCCTCTTGACAAGGACCAAACCATTTAAAATCAGAGTCTTTGGCCAATAATCCAAATAATGGAAAATCCATCTTGCTGAAATATTTGATGAACATTTTATAGTAACCAAATAATCCTAATAAAATCCTCACATATTTCTTCTTTTGAGGAGTCTGTACCCTTTTGATGATAGCGATTTTTTTCAAGTCTACCTGTATTCCTGCTTCGGATATGGAGTGTCCTAATACAACCCCTGCTTTCTTCAGGAATTTACACTTTTATGTTCTCAAGGAGAGATTAATCTTAATGCACCTTATGCACCTTTTTATTACTTTACCCAAATTGGAGAGAGATTCCTGGAAGTCATCCCCAAATGGTGTGAAATCATCCATGTAAATTTCGATAGATTCCTGGAATAACTCATAAAAGATACTCAGGACAGCTCTCTGGAAGGTGGTTGGGGCATTGGATAACCCAAAGGGTAGGAATCTATGAGAAAAGGTACCCCAAAGGCAGGTGAAAGTAGTCTTATCCTAGTGTCCAGGGCTGATTTGAATTTGATTGTACCCACTAAACCCATCTAAGAAGGAAAAGAACATTTTCCCTGCAAGGCCATCCAAGACAAGGTCTATAAAGGGAAAAGGGAAATGGTCTTTCTTGGTGTCTTTGTTAAGTTCTTGATAATCAACACAAATTTCCCACTTCCCATTGTTATTTGGGACTAGGACAAGAGGAGATACCCACTCACTGTCAGATATAGGTTATATGAACCCCACATCCAATAGTTTCTGTAGCTCTTCTTTGACTATGTCCTTTATAGCCGGGTTCATTCTTCTCTGGGGTTGTCTCATAGGCTTGCATCCTTATTTGATGTAAATGTTATGTCTGCATACTTAAGGATGCACCCCCTTCATGTCCTTGTATTCCCAATAAAATTCTTTAAGATTTTCTTTCAAAATCTTGCATAGCTACTTCTCTTCTTCATTTGAGAGGGTTGGGTTAATTTTAAAAGCTATGGATGGGCCAAACTCGACAGCCTTGGTGGTTTCAGAGGTTTTCATAACTGATTGCACTTCCATCCAAGGTTGGATTTTAGACTCTTTGAATAAGGTTTCAAGAGGAGTGTTAGTGGAGGACTGGCTTTCAATGGCATGGTCGATGAGTTCATCTTCATCAAGCTTACCACCTCTAAGGATGACATCTATGGTACACATAGGGGAAGTGTTATATAACTCATCTTCTTCATCCTCCAACCATATAGGGAGAGCATGATCAATGGAAGACTTAACTGGAGGATATAAGACTAGTTGTTTAGACAAGGGCCCATTTTTGATAGTCATGTTTCTAGCCCACAACTAATATAAGTGTATGGAGTGGCTAACCAAGGTCTCCCTAAGATTAGAGGATAACCATTAAACTTGGTTTTTGGTTGCAGGAAAAGGAAATGTGTAGGATACTCCAAAGATTCAATGTTAACCATAACATCCTCAACAATTCCTTCCGAAGTTACTATGGACTGATCTGCAAGTTGCAGAATTGTTATGGTTCTCCTCAAAGTCCGTTGGAGATTAAGTTTCAACATAGTTTCCTTCGTCATGATATTGATGGCAGCCCCTAAATCAATCAGAGTGTTGGGGACTATGACACAATCTATATTTACATCAACAAATGGACTACGAGGGTCCAGCTATTTTGTAAATATCACCTTCCCCAACATCAGGTCAGACAATTGTCCTACCACATTGATGGTGGGGGTATCTTTCTTCCTCCTTCAAAGTTTCTTGAAGCACTTTTATCTGATGAGCCTATTGTAGATAGGGACATCCTTAATGGCCTAGAGAAGTGGTATCTTTACACACAAATTTTCTAATTCTCCCAGGAGTTTAGTCTCCTCTGGGGTGTGCTAGCTAGGGTGGACCAAGCACTCGGGAGAAGGAGGTTGTTGGATATAACTGTTATCTTCTTCATTTTCCTCTTCAACCTCTACAGGTGGAGATGGGGGATGTTTGTTTGGGAGTACTCTTCCCGAACTAATATTAACCTGTTGTATCTCCACAACATAATATGGATGGGATGTTTCTCCACAGGGAGCGTACTATGCCTATATGTTTTTTAGGTTCAGATTGGGAGGTGCAAGTATAGGTAGCCTAGGTGGAGCAACATGAATAAACTGAGGTTGAGGTTGGAGTGGAGGCATTAGAGCAGGTATCTGATTTTTTTGACACCCCCACCCTTCGGATGGATTGTTCCACTGAGGTTGTTGTGGAACATATTGCTGAAATGGTTGGTTTACTGGTTGAGGATGATATGAAGGGTTGGAAGGCCAAGTAGGAGGTGTAGACCTGGATGAAGTTGTGGGGGTGTAGCAAGGTTGAATGGGTGCAGTCTAATTGTTGTAATAGTAAGAGTGAGGTGCACCTTGCATACCTTGTTGATAAGGCCTAAGGTCTTGATGTCTTCCCTAGTTGATGAAACATAGTTGCTCTGGCATTGTTTCCCCACCTTGATATACAAATTTAAGTCTAGGTAAGGAGGGACACTTGTCTGTGGCATGATTCTCTTCAGAGACTAAGAAAACATCTATGACATTCAGTAGACATTCATTCCTTTGGTGTTTCCTAGTACATATAGGAAAAAATATGGCTAGGACTCTCTTTTCTTTCTCTTGATTCCTTTTGACCTACATTGTTTCCATTTGAAAAGAAAGGGTTTGCAACATGTCACTCTTGAAGTCCTCTAGTATGTTTCCAATATCATTTTTTAGGAAGGTGGAAGAGGAAGGGGTATTGGATATACTTTGGCTAGCTCTTCCCTTCATCCTAAATGCCCTAGAATTGTTTCGAAAGATAGTTTTGATTGTTTCATAGGGTTGTTGGTAGATATATCCTCCTGATAACATATTCAAGGTTTCTATCATATCTTCACTAATCCCTCGAAGAATTACAAGTTTGAGTGAGTTAAGATCAAAAGTACGGTTGGCTCTCTTATAGTTCAATTCAAACCTTTCTTCATAATCCTCTAGGGATTCATCAGGCCCTAGAGTCATCCTAAATATCTCATCCTTAATTTCCTTACACCTACATTAGTCTTTGTACTTGCTTCTGAAGGTCTCTTCCATCTGTTCCCAGGTAGTGATGTTATCCCAAGGCAGACCCATGAACCAACGCAAGGCTACATCCTTAATCGTGAATGGGAATAACTTCAACTTCTGGTCATCAGAGGTGTAGTGATAAGTCCTACAGACAAAAACAAATTCAAACATGAATCTGTTAGGGTCCTTAGAGGTGAGTCCTTTGAATTGTGGAAGAGCTGAGGGGCTAAAGTTTTTCATCTTAGTGTCCCCATATGCCTCTCTTATGGGAAAGGCTCTATGGGTCCCAACCATGGTTAAGATAGGTGAAGCACGTCCCTTAATTGAAACAATGTATTCTTCTTCTCCCCCAATAGGATCCTCAAAATATTCAGAAGGCTCTCCCAGAGGGGGTTCAGTCTCATTATCACTGAAGAAGAGTGAAGGGTGGCTATGAGGTGATGTGGGGTTTTAGGTAAGGTTTGTATTTGAGTATTCCTAGTCCTACGAGGCAATAAAATTAGATATATTTTTGTACTTTTTCAATATTTATAAAGTGAAAAGAAAAGAAACGAAAGTAGAAAAGAGCGCTAAAACAAAATCAAAATATCTACTAGGCACCTCCCCAGCAATGTCGGAAAAAAGTGGTGAGCCATGGTATTGCACCAACAATGCTGCAAATCCTAGGGGCTTCCCTACTTTACTTTATCATCCCAGGGTTTATACAAACTTTAAGGTGACAATGCTATATACACAGAAGATGAATTATGTTCATGTCATTTTCTTCTGCTTTACGAAAGGGTGTTATTTCTTGAATTATGAGAACAACTCTAAATCAAATTTGTAGAAGGAAAATATAGAAAGGAAACAGAAATAAATTGCTCGAAAGAAATTACAAGAATGAAGCTAATTGAATTTGTGGAAAACAAACAGAAGAAAGGAAGCCAATTCTAAACCACACCTAACTTGGCGAAATGTCTAAATGCACTCTACTTCTCCTACGATCTATCTACCATTCTTCTATCCATGAAAGGAAGCTATTCGTGACTTAATTCTCAGTAAAAAGAGTTAATTTGCAGCTTGGAGGAAGGAAAAGGGCTAAAATAGGCTAATGGGAGGTTCAACACATGAAATGAGGTTCAGAAGTTGAATGAGGGGGTTAAAAAACTTAGAAAAATTGATTATAATGTGAGAAATGACTTTGGAGTGGAGATAATTGGAAAAGGGTTAGAAGCGGAAGGAGAGGGGGGGTTAAAAACATTATAAAAACCTTACAATATGGTATAAATGGCCTTGGAGTGCAAATGAGTGGAAAATTTCAATGGCGGAGTGCAATGAAGGTAAACGTTGTGATACGAAATGTCACAATCGCAACTTCGCAAGTTTAAATCGATAGTGGTAAGGACTTAACAGAATGAAATAAGATGTGCAATGTGCAATTTTCAC
Source organism: Pinus albicaulis (assembly GCA_034641835.2). Taxonomy (NCBI): domain Eukaryota; kingdom Viridiplantae; phylum Streptophyta; class Pinopsida; order Pinales; family Pinaceae; genus Pinus; species Pinus albicaulis. The sequence goes on from CM076569.1 coordinate 733,764,325, forward strand.
TGTGGTAAAGGTTGTGGGTTGCGATGTGTGATGTCTGACGTGGAAGAGGGTGACGTGGCAGAGTTATCACATCGGTGGAATAAGCGGTAAGTGTTATGAAAAAGGTAAATGACGTGATTTGTCATTTGCACAATCGCAATATCGCAATAGGCCAGAACAAGCGGTAAGAATTTAAAGGTAAGATTTGAATGTTGTGATTTGAGAAATGCGATGTATGGTGGCAGAAATTTTGAGGAGAATGGCGGAGGTCAGTTTTCGATGGTTTTTCAACCGTTTTGTGTTAAAATGACTAAGGCAACGGTGATCGATAAAACAAAGGAATACGGTGGGAAATCGGCAAAGGAGAGTGGTAAGTCTTCAAGATAAAAGGTAAGCAGTGTGAAATACGAGTGCAATGTACTCAATATCGCAAATGACAAGAAGAGTGATAACTATTAATGGGAATGACTTAAGAAATGTGAAGTGCAAAATGCGAAGTACAGTAGCAGGGTTTTCGAGGAGGAAAGCTGGAAGAAGAGTTTCTGTGGTAATTTTTCAAGCATTTAGCATTAAAAGGTAAAGGCGATAATGAATAAGAAAAACAAATAAATAAGGCTTTCAAGGGCTACGTGCTTTAGGAAAAGGAAAGGTAAGTCAACGTTGAGATGAGAAGAGAAGGAGGGGAATGTAGGCGTAAGAGCAGTGCTTGGAAATGAAACACACCTGAAGATTATGCAAAAGAGATAGACAGAAATGTAGGATGAAACAGTGAAGGAAGGGCTTCGACTTGGTAACACAAATTCTTCCCAAAAATCAAACAGAAAGAAATTTTTGGCATGTGGGAAGGCCTGCCCCTACTCGAACTCTATTCATAGAGATGAGAGGGGGGAGACTTTACCACAGTTTTGGAGTTTTTCTTCTATTTCTCTATGCATAATAAATTGAAACTATAGCAGCACAAAAAATAAATAGAAATGAAAATTATCAAAAATAAGATCTAACTTAAATGGTGGAAGAAAAACTAGCTAAATGAAAGAAAGGAACATATAATAACAATAGAGAAGTTGAGGCACATGGATTGGGCCCTAACCCACAAGCCTAGCCCTCTGAACTTGAATAAATCAAATGGAATTAGTCTGTTCATTTCATAAAATAATAACTACATACATCTCTGAAAGTTTCGATCCCTGAATAAATAAATAAAAATTTGAATAGTTCAAAACAATAATTCCGAGTGGAATCGAGACTAGGAGAGACTAACTCTTCCTAGATCTAGCTTTGCTCTATTTATTCTATAGAGCAGCTACCAAAAACTCCCTAGAAAAATGGTGATTGAGTCCACTTGACTCGAAGTAAACCAAGATTGAGTGCTTTCCTCTTTGAGTGACTCAACTGCCTCTAGAATTCAAATTGCTAGAGAGAATCCTTGGGATACTTTGGCTACCTTTGAGGTGGGACAATCCTCCTATAATTTCTTCTTGTTGTCTCCTCCAAGTGTTTGTGATAAAATATTTATAAAAGTGCTTAATAAATCTCAATTTTCTGCACTCAACCTTATATTAGGCACTCAAAGTATCTTAGCCTTAATCACCACCTATACTATCATTGTAAACCCAAATAATAACAAAAATGCAAGAAAAAGAGATCTAAGAAGGAAAAAAGGTGACCATTAACCCCTCCAAATATGTCTAATGATGGAGCTCATCACTTACCTAATGGGAAGACACTTCAAGGTAAAAATTTATCATGATAGTCTTAAATACTTTTCAAAACAAAGACTATCTTCAGAAGAGCAGAAAAAATGGGTCACAAATATGTTGGGTTATGACTTTGAAATCAGCTACAAAAAAGGGAACCTAAATGTTGTTGAAGATGCACTCTCAAGAAAGGATAAAGAGGTGGAAGCATTTCTTTGTGCCATTTCTATTATCTAACCAGAATGGATAACTGAAGCAAGGGATGAATGGAAGAAGGACGAAGAAGTGTGGACACTCATTCAAAATTTGCAGCAAGATACTAGTGCATCTGATATATTTAGTTTGAAAAATTATTCCTTATGGTACAAAGATCTCTTATATCTTTGTAAGAATTCACAGCTAAAACAAAATATTCTTTTTGAATTGCACACTTCTCCCTTAAGAGGACACTCTCAATTTTTAAAAACTCACCACAAGGTGAAGAAAGAATTTTTTTTTTGGATGACCTTAAATATGATATTCAAAATTTTGTAGCAGAATGTTTGGTTTTCTAGTAAAATAAAGTGGAGACAATTAGGACCCTAGGTCTTCCACAATATTTATCCATTTCAAGTCAACATTGGGAGGAGATTTCAATGGATTTTATCACAGGTTTACCTAAGTCCAAAGGAAAGAGTGTCATCATGGTTGTAGTTGATAGACTTACCAAGTATGCACACTTTTGTGCATTATCTCATCCGTTTAAAGCAAGTACAATTTCTACGGCATTTATGGAAACAATTCAAAATCTACATAAAAACCCAAAGATTATTGTAAGCGACAGAGATCCAATTTTTACTAGAAATTTTGGGATGGAATTATTTTCTCGTTTGGGTAATAAAATGGCTCATAGCTCATCTTATCATCATCAATCTGATGGGAAAAGTGAGATAGTGAACATATGTTTGGAAGGGTATCTTCGTTGTTTTGTATCTGATAAACAAACACAATGGGTCGATTGGTTACCTCTGGTTGAATGGTGCTTCCATACTACAGCAAAAATGACCCCATTTATGGCACTTTATGGATATCATCCACCATCCATTGCATCATATTTAAGAGAAAATTCTAAGGTTCAAGCAGTGGAATATCACATCAAGCATCAACAACAAGTTCTCCAACTCTTAAAGGATAACAAAAATTTGGCATAAAATGAAAAGAAACAACTGGCATATCAACAATGCAGTGAGAGAAGTTTTGTGTAGGAGATTGGGTATTTTTATGGCTACAACTATATAAAGAAATGTCCCTCAAGCAAGTTAAGAAGGATAATAAATTATCTCTAAAGTACTATGCTCCTTACAAGGTGTTGCAAAAGATTTGTACTATGGAATACAAATTGAGCTTCATGTTTCTTCTCGAGTGCATCCAGTTTTCTATGTTTCATGCTTAAAGAAGGTTATAGGTGAAAAAATTATAGTTCAAACAATATTGCCAAAAATTGATGAGGAAGGAAAAATCATATTGGAACCTGAAGCACTCACGGGAACAAGAAGTCGACAACTACAAAATCGATCAATTTTAGAGTATCTCATCAAGTGGAAGAACATACCCACTAAAGATTATACATGGGAGGATGATAATTTTATACAGAAGCACCCAGAGCTACTCAAGAATTGAGGAAAACACTTTTTTGATGGAGACGGGCATTTTAGGTCCTTATATTACTAGTGTAGTCCCTTATTATTGGTAGTGTAGCCCCCATATTGTTATTGGTGTACCCTTGTAACCCCCATATTTTTATTATTGTGCCCTTACATTATTATTGTTAGGTCAACTAGGATTATATTATGACCCCATGGAATCCTATATATATAAAGGAGGTTTTTTCATTTGTATCATCCAATAATTGTTCATTTATGTAATGTAAAGGAGGTTTCCCCCTCGAATTGGCTTATTTCTAAAGCATTGATCTCTCTTTTCTTCTATTTTTGGTTTTGGTTTCATAACAAATGTATTAGAAACCTATGGATTATGGGAGTTTCATATTTATTTTGTGCTCTAAGTATTCTTTATACCCCGTAAATAAACAATTATCCCTACACTCCACCCTTCGGGGTTTCGACCCTCCACAAGGAAACCCAATGTGAAGTGCACTATCAAAACATGCACAGTTTCCACTTTTAATATTCTCTTGTCAACAACTTATCTTTATAGCCTTGATTCAAAAATTATACCTACAATACCTTCAATGGCTTCTAAATCATGTTTTCAACCTATTCTCGGATACATATTGTTCATAATTAACATATATTAGTCATCAGAATCATGTTATTACATCAAACTATTTTGGTTATTTATGCATGCACATCCATTACTATATTCACATATAATATATTCATGAATGTAGTATATCATTAGTTAATATATTTTCAATGGAGATGCACATTTTAACTATTTCATTTTTATCATGCTTATTTTATTATTCATAAACATATCACAACTTCACAAAACATTAAATAAAAATGTTAAAAATAGGAAGATATAAGTTAAGAGGTTCCCCCTCATAGTTATGGTTACATCACTCAGCTAAATACTTTTGGAAACAATGCTAATAGTTATAGGAGGGGGGGCGGGGTGGAAATGGGTTAATCAATATTAAATATTATTTTAATTTTAATGCCAATATATATTTATTTTTACTTATAATCCATTCATCTAAGAAACCATGAGCATTTTATGTAAATATAAAATCAACTCAACACATGATTACACACACCAACACCATGAGAAACATACACATATAAATAGAAAGGATTTAATGTGGAAAACCAAAAATTTAAAATCTCCAATATTTGTTTGTTATGATGTAAAAAATGTGTTCCTATTTTTTTTGCATGAATCTTTGTGAGCACCAACCCATAGGAAGCCCCAACTCCCTTAGATTGTTTCCTAGCACCCACTAGGAAGAAGCCACAACTCCCTTCTTTTGAGACACCTGATCAACTAACCATGAAGCACCAGCTTCATGGATTTATGCATGCATGTACCCACTTCTAGGAGGCACCAACATTAAATATATCTTTAGACACCAACTAGATGGAAGCTCTAAGCCCATGTTTCGAAGGCTCCAACCCATAATAAATAAGGAAATTAAGACACTTTATTTTTGGCTCTTAGTTATCCTGCTTTCAGCTCCTTGTATTATCCAACTCTTTACCCTTTTTTATCCTCAACATAATTTACTCATACATAGCCTATAAATTCCTTTTTTTTCTACTCATTCTCCCCATGGCTCAACAAAAAACTTTGTAAGCTCACTTGGCCTTTGTTAGTAGTTCTCAATCTTCATTCTTCTTGGACATTGTTAGTATTCTTGAGAAGCATGAATTAACATACATATCTCTCCATAAATATCTCTACAATTCTCAACACTCTATTGTTCTCGACTAATCCTGCAAAAATGATGCATTACCCCTTTGTCTAAATTTGTGTTCCTAATTTTGTATCCTCTACAACTCAAGGATCATTGCAGAATCTAACGACTTCACTTAGCGCTCATTCTCCTTAAGCATGATTGAAAATCCTTTTGTTACATCATGTTTCTCATTCATTTCTTCTATATTAATTAGATAATGTCCTTGACAACGCTTTACCATGTTCAGAATTAAATATCAATGAACATGCACACTCAAGGAGTGTCAAAATTAAAAATTTCTTGTTTAATTCGTTGAACATATATGTGGAATTCCATTCTTATTAGTTAAGGCTCATAGATATCAAAAGGTACTCCATCATGGCTTCACTGAGGTTCGGTTTGTTCATAGTACTTCCCGTGCCATTTTCTCATTAATTTATTCATGGTGTGAGGAGCACTCAAGTTTGACTTGTTTTTTTTAGCCAAAAAATTCAGTATTGCTTCCTATTTTGGAGTAAAACACTAATAGACTATACCTATTTCATCAATTCTAACATTCTATAAGTTTAGTTTGATTTCCCCAACCTCAATGAATTTCTAGATATGACACTGCTTCCAAGTATATCACATTCTTATAGAACAGGTGCTAACACATTGCTACACTTATACATTCCCCCATACATTAGAGGAAATTTCAGCCTAAAACTGACAATGGAATTTTTATGTAATTTCCATGTCATAATATGTAAACCAATCAAAATTATTTAAATTTAAAAAAAGGTACACGTAAATATTTTGGAGGGAGAAGAAGAAAAAATACTTTTTGTTGTAATTTTCGCTTATCTCCTTATAGGATTACTCAAAATTCAAGTGTATAAACTTTTTTGATGTAGAATTAATTTTGACATCCAATGAGTACCCATCATGCATATTTTTTAGAAGAATCACATTGATAAAAAAAATCCAGATACATTAAAAAGCCATGTTGAACATGATTTTTTAATGTGTCTGCAATTTTTTTCAATGTGGGTCTTCAAAAAGGTATGCATAATGGGTACTCGTGGGATGTGTAATTTAATTTTGCATCCAAAAATTGTCTACACTTGACATTTTAGTAAACCTATAAGGATATAATCCAAAAATAAAATTTAAAAATGTAGTTTTCTTATTTTATATCCAAAATTCATAACTATTATTTTATTATTTTAACTATTATTTCATTATTTTTCCTTAGGATTCCACTTTTAGGTTGAAATTTCCTTTAATGATTTTATACATTCATGCCTTTACATGTGTCAACCCATTCATATCTATACATCCACAAAGCTAATCCCACAATAATTGTTTATGCCTGAAGACCTAAGCACGAAAAATAAGGCCCAATAACCTAAAATCAATGTTAGGCAGTATGAAATAGGCCCTTAATGCCTCATTTTAATAAAAAAATCCCTTAGGACCTTGGTCACAAAAACACAAAACCATTGAAATATAGGTCTCAGGGCACACCTTTTTCTTAACTTATATCATTATCATTTTTCCATTAAATTTCTAACCTTGACCTTTCTACCCTAGCGAAATATAATGGAGCATCTTTGAAAACTTATGGGGAATGATAATTGAGGTTATGTGTCCCATGGGTATTGTTGTACCATAAGAGACAATCCCTTAGCTGTGATAAGGAATCAGTACTTAAGACCTTTATATGATTATGTCACAAATATATATATGTATCTGTTTTATTAACCCTCAAGTATTTATGATCAAACCCTTAAATATCAAATATGATGAATGCTTCACAATGCTACCATTTGTTGATGTTGAATGAAGTGGTTAGGAGAAAATGAAGAAGAAGCCCAAACTGATATGTTGTTTTATACAGAAAGCATCATCTCAAACCCCAGAAGAAATATATGAAAGAAGCATTTAAAACAAAGGAGCGCCAATTAAGGTTTTTTAACTCTTACATAAAAAAGTAAAAAGAGACATGCTGCCCATAAATTTTTTTTATTCATAGATAGAAAACATAGAATGTAAATTTGAATACATTTCAACATTAACAAAATTCTAGAAACTTGCTTACTCATTCATTAATCTTGGAATCTTTGAGTACAAAAATAATTTTCTGAAGGTCCAAAACTCAAAACCTTTATTTTCCTTGAAAATTACATTAAATACAGTAAAAAGCAGTTTGGAACGATTATAACCAATTCTAACTACCAAAACTACTTGAGACTTCGAAGGCTGTCTATTACATGCCTTGAAAATTTCTTATTACAATTACATTGTCTTCAAAAAATAATATAAAATAAACATCCTAATCTATAGGAATTGCTGATGATGTGGCTTCTTTTTCTAGGTCAACTGATTTGTTTTCCTTTGATGTTGATCCTTTAGGCAGGTCTATTTTCCAAGCTCTGCACTTTTTCCATATTTCTACATTCATCCTAGATGAATGTGTTAGATTGTGATATTCCAATCTGAATGCAGTAATTCGATCATAGGACGACCTTTCTATGAAAAGAGTCTTTACCATCCACAATAGTTGAAAGTATCTCTGTAAGAAGTTGACCATTGTTTCTCCTTTAAGCACCTAAGTCTTTTCATGCCTATTATCAACTTTTCTTTTTTTCATTACTAATAAGTTCTCATAAGAATTCAATGGCAAAATATTTCCTTCAACTCCCCAACATGATGGCAAGCCTACTCTTCTCATTTTTTCAAATGACTTATCAAATTGACTTACTGTTTCCTTTATTTCCATTAACTTCTTTTCTGCAGCCTTTCTGAGATAATTTCTGACAATCATCTTGTCAATTTCTACTACATACAACATTCTATCATGCATGTCATTCTCCTCTAACTCCTGATCTCATTTTGAGTTAATGAAATGAATGAATCTTCTGGCCCAAATGGCTCTATTAATTTCTTTTTGTTTATCAGACATGATTGGTTCTTCACATTCTAAAATAATATTTTTCTCTTTTGCAACTATCATCAAGAAGGACGAATTAGATTTCATTTCTGAAATGATGTCAATCCAAATGATGTCTTTGGCTTGTATCAGTGAGAGATTTCCTTTCAGTCTTTCTTTGATACTTTTAATATTAGCTTCAACATTTCTGAAATCCAGTTTGTACTTGTCAGCTTCATCTTCTATGAATTTAATCAACTTTGTTGCAGTATCTAGATCTATTTGAGCCCTCTTCTGATCTCTTTCAGCCATATGCAACTCAGTATTTAATTGAACAATCTGTGCATATTGATCATCATTACCTGTAGGAAAAACAAAAGTACAACTATGGTTATCAATATGATTTTGCAATGAAATTGCAGTTTTCTTTGTTTTGGAGATTTCTTCATCTTTCTGCATGAGTTTCTCTAAAAGATTCTCTAAAAGATTCTCCTTTTCCTTCTCTATGTCTGCCACTTCTACAGCCATTGAATGTTCTCTAGTAGGTAATTTTATCTTTTTCCTCAATGTGGATATTTATACCTCAGCCCTTTGCATGAATTTCTACACAACAGTATTGTCACTAGGGTCTACTTCAATCTTTATAATGATTTTTTTCAATTCCTCATTCTCAACTGTTAAGGCTCTTGAATTAGCCTTCTCTAACTTCAATTGTTTAAGTACTTTTCCCAACATATTTTTTTCCTTTACATCCATTGCATTAGTCTTTGTGAGGTCATTTACAATTAACTAACTTTTTTTCATACACAAATTCATTTTATCTATCAGTGGGATTTTGTTCACATCCACGGTCACATTTACAAGGTTGAAACTGTTGGAAGAACTGATTGACATGTCTGTAGGACGCGACAAGGTAATTCTAAATTGATCTTTCTCAAGATCCATTACAACCAAAAATATTGTTTGATTAGTAGATACTTGATGTTCAGCTTGGGCATCCATGTTGATCTTCATCTTTTGATTTCTTTCCACAAATTGTGAAAACATACGTTTAATCAAAGGCACATGTTCATGAGAAGCTTCATAACTCTTGGGTGAAGCAGGAACATTTTTCTCTTCTCCCAAATGTAAAGAAAAACCAGGTTAATTAGATTTATGTTCTTCAACAAGCATTTTTCTCTTCTCGGCTCCTTGCTCCTCATCATCTAGATCAATAACCACTTCTTTGGTTCTTTTATTTATTTTCTCTACTATGACAGGAGTCTGAATGTTTGCACCTACTGAACTCATCATACCTTTACCTGCTACCTTCTATTGTTCTGGCCTACTTTCATGAGTGAAAGCAGAGTACACATTCTCAATTCTTCTATTTGAAACTACACCATAAGGGTCATAAGCCCAACTTTCTCCTAGTAGCATATGCATATCATCTAAAATTATTATTATTGCATCAAATGCCTCCCTCATATTGACTATGAAAGGGTCTACAATTATGGATAATTTATATGTATGTCCTTTTTTCATAGGCACAAAATGAACTTGATCAACATTTAGGCTTTGTCTAATAAACTCTAAATCGAAAAGCCTCATTGGTACAAATTTTGGGAGTCTATAAGGCTCAACACTTGCTCCATGCAATATTTTTTTAGAGTACTCCTAAAAAACAAACCAATCTCCATATTTTCAATTGTTTCCTAAATGAAAAAACTCCTGAGCTTTAGGTAAGAAACAAGGAGGAGGAATTCCATTCAATATCTTCTATGAAACTAACATGTAGTAGTTAGCAAAATCAAACAATCCAACCTCATTTTTCTCCCTTCTAACTACATCTATCCATAATATCAATGATTGCCTCCTTTTGTTTGCATCCATAATATTTAGACCTAAACGCATGAATTCTTCCACATTCTGATATAATAAAAAATATACAATCAATGAAGGAAATTTGAGAGAACCTATTAATGAAAGGCTCATTAGTTGCGAATTGAATACTTCTTGCCAATATGATGGAATATCCAGCACCATTCCTATCTTCATCGTCATGGAAAACATCCCTAGGACTGATTTATCCATGGTATTATCATCATCTTTACCCAGAATTTTGCAATGTTGCTTAATACAGGATGTCTTTGCATCAAAAACCTCCATAGAAAACTCTTTACAGTTTGGCTAAAAATTCTTTGTGTCTGGTTTTAAATAAAACATGAACTGATTGAACTCTTCACCTACAATATTATCATAATAATGTACCAGCGAATCATCAGAAAACTGGATGGATGACTCTGACTCGGGATAGCAAAGGGCTTGGCAGATTAACTTGGTGGACACTTGTAGAATGTTCTCTCCTTGGGAATTCATATAAAAACACTTCACGGGATACATGATTGACACCAACCAGTAGATGAATTTAGGGAAAATATGGGTCTTTGGAATGTATGCAGAAAGAATTCTGGACTTGACCATGGCAGAATAAACAGGGGAAGTAATTTCACTCAAGATAACTTGTTGATAGAAAGGAAGGTGAATTATAGAACATATGGTATCTTGAATATCCTAGAAAGGAAGGTGAATTACAGAACATATGGTATCTTGAATATCTCTCTCAGTATCCATGAGAGGGATATGGCTAGTTGAACTTGATAGAGACGACCTTTTAGCCATGGCTGAAAATTTCTGCAAGAACAATTCACATGGTGGTCAAATTTGTGCATGCAACAGAAAAATGAAACAGGTACAGCAAGACAAATTACAAATAATTTGAAAAACAGATGAAAATATTCTTTAAATAAGTGGCGCGATTTTTAAATTTAATGCTGACAAAACACGCCAACGAGTCGTTGATTCCATCCAACATGGAAGATAGTTGTGCATAGCTCAGTGTGTTATGTCATTGTAGGGGTATGGAGGAAAACTTTGGCTCATGCCCCCACACTCAATCTCTATCGTTCATCTCTCTTATCCCCGTAGTCGACCCAGTCAACTACGGAGGCACTCGTCCCAATATCCTGTGCGCTAGTTGTGCCCGTGGGTTGGGCCTTTTGATAGGAACTTTAATTATCAATGCTTTTTTCCCAACAAATCAATCGATTTTTAAACATAAAATAAAAAATCCAGTAATATAAAGTTTAAATTTTTAAGCTTTAACTCAGATATAGCGAACCTACATGTTTTTCATGCTAAATTATAAGATTATGATACTTTAACATATTTTCCAACAATTTCTCATTTTTATATTTTCAAATATTTAAAAAATAAAAGGATATGCATATGATCCACAACATCTGGCTACACTTGGGGATAGTGTTTTTTGCCACGAAACACTAAGAACCTACAGATCATTGCCTTCACTTCGAACATGGAGTCAAAAATTTCTTGATGATAAATATACAGTGAGAGAAAATCAAATATGTACAATGTTGAACTAACTACTTTTAGTGCTGGAAATAATGTTTCAGATACTTCCCATCTACAGGCAGTTCTATTACTTCTCCATCAAGATTTTCCAGCCTGAAAGTGTTATTTGATCTGGCTTTAGAGATTTTGTAAGGACTATTAGTGACCTATAAATATAAGATTCATAATTTGACTTAATTCTTGATAATCTTGTAAATCTCTACATACTTTTCCTTCTGCAAGTTGTATTAACATATTTTGTAAAAAAATCCAAAAAATAAAATCCAAAAATAAAACAGAGGGTAAAAATTCCTAAAAGAAAAATCAAAGGACTAAGAAAAAATAAAAGACCCCAAAAGAAAAATGAATAAAGCATGAAAATGTGAAAGTATAAATGCCACTACTTTTACCTTTTGACTATGGCAGAGTGTCAATAAATGCCATAGTTCATGATGAGTTGAACAATTTAATATTGACTTGTCACTTTTCAATTTCAAATGTTGTAGAAAGAGAATACAGAATTTTCATACAGTTCAATCATGATAATTCAGTAGTTATGTAGAGAAATAAGTGAATCCAACAGTTTAATCTGGAATAATTGACGAAATAAGTGTAGAATTAGATAGTTTTATTTGCTCCCAAAAAGAATAAATGTTGTAAAGGTTGCTAGCTCAAATGCACCTTACTAAAAAGGAAGAAAAAATGTTAGCATGGTAAGTTGGGTAGGTAGAATAAGGTGAGAAGCATCAATGTAAATAACATTCACCAAAACTGCAAATAACTAACTTCCCCTCCCCATAGTCACTTACCATTGTAAGTTATCAATCAGAAAGGCTCAAGGCATTTCCTTGACTTTTGTTGGGATTGGACCCAAGGATGTACGACTGATTAGTGGAAAATGTTAAATGTCTATATTAATCCCTTAAACTCACATCATTATTCCATTTCATGCATTCATTTCCATGAATAACCCTAAGTAAAACCCCATTTTTACTTAAAGATACTATAATTCCCTTTGATTAACTTCCCACATCATTTGAAAATACAAAACCCTCAAAATTACATTTTACCATAAGTTAAAGTGATGAGGTTAGTATGATGCAAATTTTCCTTTTAAAACTTCACTTTACTTGGTTATGTTTATGTATTTTGAGTATACCTTGTCTCATTTTCATATTAATTTTAACTTATCTATTAACTCCCTATAGAAATAGCCTTTTCCTATATTATATAACTCCCTTTTATATAATAGCCCCAAAAACCCATTTATTATAACTTTAGCCAAAGTTATTTAATCCCACATGTTTAAATAAAAAAACCCACTTTATAACCCCCTTTGGCTAAATATATCTTTATATAAAAATCCTGCCCCTATGGTAGTTAAATCACTTTGATTTAATTTAATGTATAATAAAAATATTCAAAAAATCTTTAAACATGTTTAATTATATGTTTAAAACAAAAATATCGAAGTTTTGTTTAAATTAAACTTCAAAAGGCTATCCCCTTTGCTTATTTTTCCTTCCCCGAATCTCTTTACCCAAGGTTAAAGGTAGAAACTAACCCAATTTCCCGATACATATCCCATAACCCAATTATTAGCCTTGGTTAAAATCATTTTAAAAACCCCTCCTGATCACTTTTCCAATGAATCAAATCTGTTTGTATATAAAACTTGACAAAATCCCTTTACCCCATCGGATTAAATTTTGACCCTCCGATCCTCGATATCCATTTCATCCTATGGCTTCAAACAAATGCGATGAAATTTTCCCAGCCCCTTATCATTCCTCATCGCATGGAACTGTAACCGTTTGATCACCCCATTCAAATCCAACGGCTCTTGTTAAGCGCGATAATTCCATTTGCATAAACCTTACCTTTTCCACTGCGTTAAATGTCAACCATTGGATCTTTATTAAACCTCAAGATCCGACAATCCGCATTCAACTTGATAACCCTAGTCTCTGTCCCCACCACAATCCATCATGCTTAATGATCATTGTTGATCTTTCATCCATTAGATCAATGGTTAAAAATTGATGCCCTGTTCCCACAACACTTTCCCCGCACCTTTTCTTTTAATCTTGACCCTTCACTTTTGAAAGCCAGATCCGACAGCCGATATCCTATATCGCGCAAATTAAGTGCCGGACCGAATTTTTGTAAAAGTCTCACGATATGGGTTGTTTTCCCAAATCACCCTGTATTGACGTGTTATGATTTAACTGGATTGTGTGCAAAAAGCTAAATTCATCTTACCGCTTTGGAGCTACGCAAAAACCACCTAAGACAATACAAAACCGCTCCCGCCATATATGCAGTTAATGCATTTAAAATATGATATGACCTGTGGTTTAATGCATTAAAATTCATGGTTTTTTATTACATTTCACTTATTTGCATCATTTAACCTAAGAAACCTCCGTAGAGCCATATTTTCGTCAATTTTCACTTGTTTTCACCATTTTCAAAGCCAATTATGAACCATTGAACCATTTGAACTACCGTTTTCTCTGCAAATCATTCCTAAGGACATCCATAACTTTTTCCAGCCCAATTTTCCACAATTGAAGACTATGAAAACAATTGCAAGTTTAGTCGACTGCAATTATACCTTTAAAGGTATTTTTCGTCAATCCTATCCATAAAAACTTCAATTTCAAGGGACAATTCATCTTTTCAATTGACATATCTTAAAATTCAATTGAATTGTCCATCCTAAGAAGTCTAAAACCTCCAAAATATAGGGGAAGCCCTATCAAATTTTCCCCAGAATCCCTCCTTTCCATTCAAGCAGGTTTTAGCTACTCCCTCATCATTTTTCACTTTTGAAATTGATCAAAGCAATCTTCTAAGCATTAAAAATTCTTTTTATCATCCAAAACCTTGCTCAGAGTCCTATTTTTCCTGAAAAATCCTTCGAAAACCCCTTGTTTCCAAAAGGGAAATTAGCAAACAGTTTAAACTTTCTTTTTTCAGCTAAAAATGAGTAAGAAACAAGTAACCCCCAAAGCAGGAGGCCCAAAACCTCAGAAAAAGGCTTCAACTAAAATACCTCAGCCTGAGCCTTCCAAAATTGATAAGCTCACTCCTTCACTTACTGCTGAGTCTACTAAAGTTGTTAGACCTATTCAACCTCCTGTAATTTCCCAAGAGAGTAGTTCTCTAGTTGATCTTGATTACATAATTTTTGAACCTTCGGTTGAGTTCAACCTACTAGATGTCTATAACTAGTGTTTTGGAAAATATGTAGAGAAAAGTGATAAGGATGTTCTAATCTGCCAAAGTATATTTTCCTTCTTACTCATTCAAGCCCTGATTTTTTCAGATTGTGTCAATCTTATTATCTTCCAGACTAGAGATGCATTGTCAATAAATATAGGGAGGTCATATTCTATATCAATGCTGAATCCATAAACTCTATGCTGCAACTAAACCATGACCCCAATGCTTCTTCATTGTCAATAGAGGATTTAACTCAACTTTACTTGGACCTAAATTTTGCTTCCAAGTTCAAAATATTTCAAACTTTTTGGTTGACACATGTCAATGTCCCTAATGTTAATCCTCCATTTGATACATTTGACTTCCCAAGTGAAACAAGGAAGACTGTCTCCATGTTGTCATTTATACTGGGATATAACAATGATGAATTCACTGATGTTGATATCTTGGGTTTTCTGTCTACTTTAAGTCCTGACCAGCCTCCATTCATTGTACACAATTTTGCTAATTTTATTGCAGAAAATATGCACTACCAATTGTCCATATTGCCAAAAGAAGGAGTTTTTAGATATACTTCATATCTACTTCATCTCTTTTTGTATTACCAAGCAGACAAGTTTCCCATTGAATTTCAGAAGCTAGATCCAAAAGGGAATTTATTTTGAGGAAATGGAATAGGGAATATACATATGTAGACTTCAATGACTTGTTTATAGTGCCTGCAATGAATTTGTTGAATAAGGAAGAAACCTCTAGAATTAATGAAGAAACTAAAAGGATCTTACAGCTATCTGAGAACTGTAAAACAGGGGATTGGTACTTTTATAAGAACTACACAGAGATCAGAGTGTATGGTGCACTCTTGGCCCCATATAAACTGCCTAGATTTGTGACTACAAGGATTTTTTCTCTATAATATCCGAGGCAAATTTTGAATGCGGATGACGTCAATTTTATGGCTTCCAGGAAAAAGACTCAGTTTAAACTCAAAAATCAAGTTGGGCCATTCATTGTTAAAAATAGGGAAGCAACAAATGAGATTAATATCAAGTTGAAATAATACAAATTCCCATACAGCTTTATGTGGAATTATGATCCTCAGGGTGTTTTATGTCAAATCAGATTGAAATGCAAATTGTCTGCTTTCTTGCATGATTCCAAGCCTCAAATTGAAAAATATGCCAATAAACTTGAGTGGGAGGAAAATAATTTATTTGATGATGACACATAGGGCATAGAGGAAAAGAGTGAACATGATAAATAGGTGAATCAAGCACAGGTTGTTACAGTCAACAAAGAGGCTAAAATTTCTCATAAAAGAAGCAGAGAGGAAGGCAGTTTCACAACAGAAACTATTCTAGAAAAGGGATTCAGGATTCCTTACAGTAAGAAAAGTAAATTGACTGATGAGGAAAGGGATAAAGCTATTATTTTTGAAGATAAAAATGGCCATCAAAATGATGATGAGGGCACTTTAATTGTAAACGAAACACTCAAGGAGCTTCAGGATGTCCAACTTGAAGAACAGAAGATAGACACTCTTATGATTGAAAGGCAAACAAATGTTGATATTCCCTCTTCTTCCAAAGAACCTAAAAACACAGAGTCAGATATTCAAATCAGGTTTAGACAAATCAAAGAAAAAAATTTAAGAACTCAAAAGTGAAGTATATTCCAAGTTTCTTAAAGAAAAGCCTGGGAATAAAGATAGACTCCTCTCAACTTTTGATTATTCTTCAAACAAATTGGTAATGTCATTTTTGAAGCCCAGAGTGGCTGATCCAAAAACAATTGCAGACTACTCAAAGACATACTTGGAAGTGGATGTAGATGCTATCCATGAATTGGACCAAATAGAATTCCAAAGGAGAAATATAGAGATGTTGTATTCCAAAATAGTCAACATGACTATGAATTCTATTAAGCTTGAGAAAACACCAATAAATATTCAGAATCAAATGAAATTGGATAAAGTATCATTGCATGCCAATGGCTTAAGAATCAAAGCATTGGAAGATATAGTAATTGAAGCAGGAGCTGACCCAACAAACATTGAAGGGGCAAAGGTCATAATCAGATAGAAAAATGAAGACATAGCAGCTCTCAGTAGACAGCTGAAATTGCCTCAAAGTGAAAATCCATAGGCAAAGGAAATCCTTCAACAAAAGACAAAGAATTATGAATTAAAACAGCTTGTTCTAAATATGAAAGCCCAAATAAAGGAAATGGAAAGCCAAATAGAAGCTTTCGTGCAAGAAATTGAAAATTTAAAGAAATCTCAGAAATTTTTCATTCCTACAGTTATCCCAAATTGAAGCACAACTATCCCCTCAACATTCACAGAACATTTGGTACTACAAGGAGTATTGACAATTGCGGTGTCAATTACTTCTAAAGATATCTCTGCCACCTCTTCATCGACATCACAGATAAAAACAGTAGGGGGAACAACTGCCATAATCAAGTCTATGGAAGACATGTCCATAAAAGATCAAGAGATAATCGGCTTAAAAGGCACCATCGAAGATCTGGAAGCATCCAAAAGAGATGCCTTAATCACTTCCAAAGGACATGAAAAAAGGGCTAACAGATTACAGGAGCAGGTGAAAATTCTTCAACAGCAGGTAAATATCACTGAGAAGGTTGCCTACATAAAAAATCATTTGTGGACAAAAATTACTGAAGGCATTCACTCAAAATGGCCTTCTATTCAGATAATATATGAGCAAAAAGATCTGCTGCAAGCTACCTTAGTAGAAATTGATAAAACAAAGAAGGAACTTGGCAACAAACCCCCACAATAAATTAAGCTCATATAATTTTTGAATAGTAAAAACAGGGAAGAACTAGAAGAATTTAAAATTCTAGACAGGACAGAGGCTATCATTGAAATCAAAAAGATCTTACCAAAGAGAAAAATTATGAACAATCTAAAATAAAAGTGTGATAATATGAACATCTCAATCAGTAAATTCAAGACCAAGTATGACTTGCTACTAGAAGAAGGACTTCCAGATATTCATGCATTGAATGAAAAATTAATGGCACAAAAGGACTATGACCAGAAAATTAGATCCCATACTAAGGAGTAGGCTAAAAAGCCTTTGTCACAAGGGTCTCCAAGTGGCAAAGTAAGACTTCAATATTTTGAGAATTTGTTCTTTTTAGAGAATGAAATTAAGCACATGTTCATAGTAAAGCCAAAATTTTCTAAGTACACAGAAGCTAATGAAAGCTATAGAAAATTGAAGAGTATAAAGATCCCCACAGCTCAACAGTGGAAAGAATTCATAGATCTGATGTGAATTTGACAGGTAAAAGAGTAGGAAAATCACATGAATAAATCACATTTCACTGTTACCTTAGGGTAAAAATTCAGGGTCAAAGTGTATTAGATGTCAAAGAGTATCAGTAAAAAAGAATGTTACTGCTGGTTGTTTTTCAATTACAACAGTAAAACAGTGAAAATCAAAGATAAAGAGTATCAGGATTAAAAGTGAAAAGAAAGAGTGATCTACAATCCATCTTCCACAAGATAATTCATCCAATGCCAGCAATGCTCACAACAAATCATGAAATCATTTTGAATAGGATAATCAATTCTATATTTTCTTGTAAAAGAGAAAATCTTGTAAATTGTTTTGCTGATGTCCCTCTTCTCACGTTATATTTCCTATTTTTCCTTGAAACATTATCTCAAACATTGAGATATTTTGTAAGAAATTAATTTGTATAAATATGTCATCTTTCGAAGTATTCAGTGTGGAATAAAATTTATCAAGACTACTATAGTCATTTTTCTGGATATATTGAAGTTGGTGTGAGTCAATTAGCAAAGCAACAGACTGGAATTGAGATTAAATACATCATAACTCAGGATTCTTGTGCTAACCAGATAATTCTAGTATTTTTCTTGTCTTGATTTTTTTTCTTTCAAAAGTTACCATACATTCATTTTAATGTGTTTCTATCTTTAATGATCAACTAGGAGAATATAGATAGGATTAGTGATAAAAACCTCCCTGTTTTTTACTAGTTGGCATTGTTATGTTTTCTGCTTGATAATCGGACTATAGAATTCTTAATTGCTCTAGGTCCCTGTATGATTCCCTCCTTCAATCTTCATTTCTTTAACTTAAGGATTCTTAAGTGCCCTTTTGTTCAGATTTCACCCATTCCATCAACAAAGCCTATTCAAAAGCCTTTGAAGGTCATCTACCCTGCCCTTAGTATATTTTCATCTTTAAGTCTTATTTTCTAGCTTTTCTTGCCTATAAAGTTGACGTCATAGCCCAATGGTCTGGTAGATCCCTCTGGTTTACCTTGAAACATATTTTATTCCTACCACACTTTTAAAATGAGTCTCACTGTCCACTGATAGCTAGCCTAAAATCCAATTATAACACAAAGTTAAATATTTTGCAGAGATCCCTCTCTGGAACTCAGCAAGGCTAGATCCTAAATTCTAAAAGAGGTTCTTGGTTACCCCTGGTTTTCTAAACTACAAAAATCCTCATTCCACAACCTGAGAATTACTAGGGTGATAAAAAGGACCATACCATAAAGGGTCAAATTTTCCATGTTTCCCTTTCTCTTCCCTCTTGGTATCCCATCTCAATATCATATCTCCCACTTGAAACATGATTTATCTTGCCTTTCTGTCAAAAATAGAATTCATTTTCTCCTGATAAGTGACCAAATTGTCTCTGGCTTTGTTTCTACTTTCACTCAATTCTATCACCTTATTTAGTCTCCTGATCAAAGCATTAGGTTCCTCTTGAGAGTTTTGAAGAAAATATATTACTGGTCTTGCTAGCTGAGTGGGAAACAAAGCCTGAGCACCATATAAAAATTCATAAGGATACTTACCAATGGATCTTATAGTAGTCATCCTCACTGCCCATAAAGCAAAAATTAGCTTTGAATCCCAATCCTTATGGTTCTCATTGATTGTTTTCTTCAATATTTTCATCAATGTTTTATTAGATGATTATGCTAATCCATTTCCTTGAGGGCGATATGTTGTAGAATGGGACAATAATACATTATAAGTTTGACAAAAATTTATGAACCTGACTGAGTTTAATACTTGAGCATTGTCTGTTACAATCTTTACTAGACATCCAAATCTACTGAAAATATTCTCTTCTAAAAATTTCATTACAACCAAATCATTTTCTTTTCTAGTAGGAATTTCCTCTACCCATTTTGTAAAATAATCATTAGCACTTAAAATCCATTTAAACTACCCACTTTATGGTGGATTAATCTCTCCAACGAAATCTAATCCCCATTTTCTGAAGGGTTCTTCAATAAACACAGGAAGAAGAGCTAAAGGAGCTAATATTTTCTTCTCTGCAGAAAATTGGCATTTCTGGAAACTTCT
Organism: Pinus albicaulis; assembly: GCA_034641835.2. Taxonomy (NCBI): domain Eukaryota; kingdom Viridiplantae; phylum Streptophyta; class Pinopsida; order Pinales; family Pinaceae; genus Pinus; species Pinus albicaulis. The sequence goes on from CM076569.1 coordinate 733,784,316, forward strand.
AACAGTTCTGTACACATAAGAAAATAAAGAGGGCCAATAAAAACCTGATTTAAGAATCTTATGAGCAGTTAATTTCGAGTTGTAATGACCTCCACACAAGCATTCATGTTAATCTTTAATCACCTCAATGGTTTCCTCTTCTGTCAAACGTAACAGCAACACACCAGTAGGATCTTTCCAATACAACTTAGCTTCAATTATAACATAAGGTTGAGCCTTATGTTTCAAAGCTCTGTACTTAACTCTATTTATTGAAGGAGGAAAAGAAAAGAAACACAGATAATGAATAATATCTTTATACCAGTTTGAACAGAGAAATTTATATTTAATTGCCATCTATGTCTTAAACCGATCTGTTTCTTCAGTCACTTCATCTACAGGTGAAAGTAAGCTAATTCCCAAACCTTGGAAGTTAGATTCTATCAGAAATTTGGCTAGTACCTGTCCTTTGACTAGCTTTGTTGGTTTGATTCCAAATCATATTCTTGGATTTTGGCAATCCATTTTCCTCTTTTTCCTTCCACATCACTCTGTACAAGCACATCCTTTACAGCAGAATTAGGCACATATGCTACTATTTGAGAATTAAGTACATAAGTTCTGAAAGCCTTTAATGATTTAACTAAAGCATATACCTACTTCTCCAAGATATTATACGTCATCTTCGCATCTCTTAGGAATTTTCTAGAAAAGGCTACAGGTTGTTCACTTCCTTCTTCATTTTTTTGTAATAACACAGTATCAATAGTAGAGAATGATGCAAATGAAAAGATTTGAAAAGGTTTCAAGTAATCTGCACTGATCAAAACATGAGATTCTTGAAGAGCTTCTTTAATTCTTCCAAAGGATTCTCTTGCATCTTTGTCCCATTTTACTTCATTGTGCTTTTTTAACATAACTGTTATTATCCTAACAATCACAACATAATTCAGAACAAATCTTCTCACAAAATTATTTTTTCCCAGAAGCCTTTAGATATCCTTTTTACTTCTAGGGAGTGGAATTGTTTGTATGGCTTCAACCCATGCTGGATCAATCTTCACTCCTTTATTTGAAAATATGTGACCCAACAGCTTACCTTCTTCCAAAGAAAAAAAGGATTTCTTTGGATTTAATGATAATCCAAATTTTCTGCATTTCAAGAAGGCTTTCTACAGGTGCTCTAAGTGCTCGTCATTAGAACTTGAAAAAATAGTAACATCATCAAGATAAATGACTACAAATTTATCACCCATGAAAGAAATATCCATTTCCCTTTGGAAAGTAGCTCCTGCATTCATGAGGCCGAATGGCATCCTGGCATACATGAATGTTCCCCAAGGTGTGGTGAAAGAAATTTTCTTTTGATCTTCCTTCTCCACATCCACCTGATTATACCCAGAAAAACCATCAACCATAGATAACCTGAATGCTCTAGTTACTTTCTGTAGAACAAAATCCATGTTTGGTAAAGGATAATTATCCTTTAGGGAAGCTCTGTTCAAATTTATGAAATCCACACACAATCTTATCTCTCCATTTTTCTTTCTGACTGGTACTAGATTGGAAACCCAATCTGAATATCTTAGTGGAACTATGATTTTTGCTTGCAAATTTTTCTTTACCTTTTTTCAATTGGAGCCAACAATAGTCGGTTAATTTGTCTGAGCTTCTGCTTGTGTGGCTTAACCTCATCTTTCAATAGTATTTTATGCTAAATAATATCTAGATCATAAGTTTTTAAATCTTCATATGACCATGCAAATACATCCATGATTTGTTTAAAAATATCCACATACCATTCTTTGTACTCCTTAGGAGATCCTTTAAATAATTTGACTATTTTAGGCTCATGATGAGTTCCTAAATTACAGTCCTCCATTTATCCATCTTGGGATACCTTTTTCTGGCTCACTGCCACATCATTACCATCAAAAAATCTCTCAAGAGGTACCAAACCTTTGGGAAAAATATTATCCTTCAATTGAATTATCTTTTGATCACCAATTGAATGTTCCATATTTTTAGACATGTTACTTTGACCACTTTCATCAACTTCTAAATCAATTTGACAGTCTTCAAAATTCCCAATCATTGTTAAAAATTGATTAATTTGCTCATCATCCTAAAAAACCTGCCAATGTTTTACATTATCAGGGATTGAAGGCCTACGTCTCAATTCAATTTCATATCTCAATCTTGGATTAATTGGTTGCTTAAATGTACTGGCTACAAATCCCAATGAATTTTCCATTCTGTTCTCTTCTCTTGGAATAAACTGTAAATTAAAAGCTTCAAAATAATTTTCAACTAGATCCCACACCTCATTTCTATAAGACCTAAATTTGGGATGTTTAGTCTGGCACTAATTCTTAATTTGTCTTATTATTAATTCAGAATCACCAAAAATAGAGATAAACTGAATTCCCATTTGTTTAGTTGTTTGCAAAGTTATAATCAATGCTTCATATTCAACTACATTATTAGTAGATTCAAATTCCAATTTGAAGGAAAAAGGTAAAAAGTTACCTTTAAGAGATATAAATTTGAATCCAGCTCCACTGCCCTCTTTAGAGAATGCACCATCAAAATAACACTTCCAAATTTTATTTGAACACAACTCTTTATGTACATTGGCTAAAGAAAGCTGCTTTTGTGAATCTTCAGCAAATTCTGCATCTTCATGCAGCATGAAACAAGAGAGATCCTCCTTCTCTTGACCATAAATGGGGGAATTATCTACATCTTTCTTGGCAGTAGTTTTAAAAAATATAGTTTCTCTATATAACCTCTTTTCCTCCCCATTAAAAATAGGAATAATGGCATATGTGAAATCAAATTTCAAAACTCCTCCAAGATTTCCCCCCCAAGATCTAGACAACAACATACCGAATATCGTTGGAATATCTGCTACTACCACATCCATCATAATACTCTTAGCTGGAATTTGAACCAAGGAAACAACCATATCTTTCATAATACTTACACACTTCACCCTTTTTGAATCAAAGGAATAAAGGTCTATATATGGATTGGTGATTTGTAAATTTAACTCTTTCATCACAGACAGTGGCATTAGATTATGTGATGCACCAGAATCTAGCATACAATTATGTAAAATGAAATCAAGCAACAGAACTAATATATAAAAAGGTGGAACAGAAGAATCTACCTCTTCAAAATGAGGTCCAAAAGTAACCATTGGTTTCTCTTCTTGTAGATTCACTATATCACCCACCTCATCAGACTGAGATAAATTAATAAACTCTATAATTTCTTTCTTATAACCAGGTGTTTTAACCAACTCAGGAAGTGGTACTTGAATCTTTACTTTTTCTAATTTTTTAGAGAAACTGAAAGTTTGATTTTGTTTTGTTAACTTTTCAGGTTCTTCTTGGTTTTTTTTTTAATTTGCATGTTGATCGGGAATAGTAACAATCTTCTCCAACATATTAGGGTCATTAGGTTCACTTGGGCAGTCTCAGCTTGCTGCTTCTCTTTCTCTTTTTCTTGATTCATGGGTTGCTTCCCCTTATCTGACTTTTAATTGGATTTTTCTGTGGTGGAGTTTCCATTGGAGTTGGTACTAATTCTAATTCCTTTTTTTCATCATCCTGAGTTCTCAACCTATTTTTTGACCTCAAATCATGTTTTGTATGCAACTCTGCTTGCATAAAATTAGTAAACTATTTGCAGTAATCATCCATTTCTTCCTGATCAAATGAGACATCAGCGTCTTTACATTCTTCTGCAAATACTTTCTCACTTTCTTCTTCTGTTTCACCATCCTCCATATACACAACATAAATTTTATCTTCATCTTCTTCCTGATCATCATCAATAGAATGTGATGGTGTTGCCTCTATATATAAAGGTGCTTTCTTGATCTGTTCCTTATCTTTGTAGAATCTGCGAGTTCTGTTTTCTAAATTGGGGATTGAAAAACCCTCTATTTTGTTGTGTAAGTTTCTTGTTGTCTAATTCCATCTTTACTAATTTGTTTGAAAATTGTTTAATGACCTTAGTCATGTCATCGATCCTTTGATCTTGTGATGAGACTTATTATTTGGCTTTTCCTTTATCTTGAACCTTTCCAGCAACAGTCATATTTGCCTCAATCTCTAAGGCATCAGTTTTAATCTATTCAAGAGTGGAGGATATTCTTTCTCTCAAGGTAAAACTGAAATCTGATGCAAATGCCCCAACAAAAACAACCCTTGCTCCAATAGGAGGAAGTTTCATTTCCACAAGCAAACTATTGTACAACTTATTAAATCTTTTGATAAAATCACTCATGTTTTCATTTTATTTTTTCTTTATAGCATTAAAATATGTTAAAGAATAACCATGGTATCTTTTTTCACCCCATATTTGGATGAATTATTTTTCTAATTCATTCCAATCATTAACTGAACCATTTGGTAATCCTTTAAACCATTTTCTTTCCTCTCTTCTTAGAGACTAAACAAAAAGTCTCATTACAACATCAAGATGTTCTACATTAAAATTTTTGGCAAACGTGCAAATCAAAGGCAAGTGTTGTTCTGTAGTTATTTCATCTTCACCAGTAAATCTAGGAAGTAACTTAAGGTACTCCCGAGGCATTGCATTCATTGGTTGGGGTAGATTTAATAGTGCATATCTATTCATCAAGAAATAAAGGGCTGCCATGTCTATGCCCTGATTGATTGCTCCTTGAGCAGGGGTAAAATGAATACCAGTTGTAGGTGGGGATAAATGGGATGGAACAACTGATATGGGAAGGGGTAGATGAACAATAGTAGAATAATTGGCAACTTTATTAGGTTTAGCTTCTGTGAATGGAAATGATACAGACTCTAAATATAGTTCTTCTAATGTTGGTTCTTGGAAATGAATGGGTGCGGGTGAGGATTCTTGTTCCAAGAAAATGAGTTTCTAGGAAATATCCTTGGATGGTAAGATATGAGAACTGCTGCTTGGTGCAAGCAGTGTGGCATCAGGTGTAGAAAATATTTTTGTTTTCTCGCCCTTCTTTGAAACTAATTTTTTTGGATTTGACAGAATAGAGGCTTTTTGCTGAGAGGTATATGACCTTGTGTGAGGCCTCTTACACTAGTACATTTGGTCAAAAATCTGACACTTTAGTTCCAACACTTTTGTCGTATTGTCGGAAATTTCCCCAAATTTTATCAATTTTTCAAATCCCGCCAACAGCCATCGCTATACCGACGTTTAGGGACATCGTTGCTTTTGCGATGTTTATGAATGTCGTAAAAAATGTGACGTTCTAAACTATTTGTCAGTATTACGACGTTTTTTGGACACAAAGTCGAAAATGCGATGTTTCTAAAATATGCGTCGATATTGCGACACTTTGGAGGAAATGTCGGAAATGCGACATTTTACTCCAAATCGTTGCAATACCAATGCATATTTTAGAAACGTCACATTTTCAACGTTTCTAAAATATGCGTCGGTATTGCGATGCTTTGAATAAAATGTCGGAAATGCGACGTTTTTCTCCAAACCGTCGCAATACCGCTGCATATTTTAGAAACGTTGCAGTTCTGATGTTTCTAAAATATGCATCCGTAGCCAAACCTTACCATACATTTTGAAATATGCCATCGGATTTGATAATATAAGTGCCATACCATTATATCGAAAATTTAATTGGAATGTGCCTCCAATAAATCACATATTCGGACTTTGCAATAGCTAACACCACCATTGTAATGGTTTTCCACCGTATGGTATACTTTGGAATATGATTTGCCACCATAATTAAACCATGGAACTTGGGGTTAATATATATAATGTGTGGAATTATATAATAAGGTTTGGATTAAATATGAATATATATATATATATATATATATATATATATATATATATATATATATATATACAAACGGTCTCGATCAAATGTCGTTAATGCATTAATATTTCATTCAAACATTTTTATATATGGTTTTAAATTATTTCTATGTAAAAATATATATAACAAATTATGTATCTAAAAATACTCCATATTGTTTAAACTATAATTCAAAGACATACATATAATTAGCTCAAATTTTAATTTAAAATGAAAATTATTTTAATATAATTTCACATTTAAATATGTGTTTTCTCATTAATATATAAATATAGATTTATTTTTACATATAATGTTATAATATAGTTTCAAAATAAACATCACATTAATAATTTCACATTCAAATATATTTTTTAAATAGCATTTTAACTTACTTTTATATATAAATATAAAATAGAATAAAAATTTTGAAACATAAATATCTAAAATTACTATAGAATTCACAGGGCATTTCAAATATATTAACAATTATATTTTAAATATATATTTTTATATAGTTTTGAAATAAGTTATTAGATTGGTGAATAAAATTAATTACATTAGAATTTTGTCTAATTTCTTTTTTGGTAAATTAATTTCATGAGGTTCACATGAAATCTCAAGTCAAATTTAAACTAGCTAAACAAAAACTCTAATAATTTCATGAAAATCATCTAGAAAATTATTGAAATATCAAACTTGATAGTAGACCAATATGGGTTAAGTTAGTTTTATGAGGATCATGTTGGAATATAAAATATAAAATAACATATATATATATATATATATATATATTCACAATTAATTAATTACTTAATTCAATAAAACTACCCGTAATTATTCGATTTTAATTTTCAAAGTCAAACTAGCTGTTATCCTAACAGCTAGTTTAGCCATAAAATATTTCAAGCTATTAGATCTAGATATTGGTTAATAATATTTTATTATACACCATTATAATCAAAGATAACTCAATATTTTGTTATAAATAAGATTAGGGTTTTCCATTCATTATTTACCTTTGATCCTTTTATCATGGTCAAACTTTGATCACTTTTATTTTCTATTTGCTTATTGAGCTCCCATTGAGTTCAACACGTCTTGGGTTTTCTACACCATTGAGAGAGATACTTGCTAAACATAATTATTATTTTATTTATAGGATAATTTGCATCAATGGAAGAAAACATTAGAGGTCGAAAAAAATTCAAAAGGGTGAAAGGGGTGATGGTAGAGTTTATTGCCCTTGCAAAAAATGTTGTATGAGAAATAATGTTAGAGTTTTAATAGCAACAACAACAATGCATTGTAGGAAATATGGGCATATTTATGGTGGATCGAATGACTATCGTCCCGTGGTAATTAATTATCTATCTTCATTTTGATTATATCATAAAATTTTATATTATTTTAATATTTTTTATATGTGCACTAATGTTTAATGATTAATGTTTGTAATTTTCATGAAGGCATAGTTGCCCCCCAACTTTTTGCAGATGATCAACCAGCTTCCACAGATAAATAGTAGTAGATTAGATGATGTTGCACCAGTACAAGAGAATATTGCAGCAAATATTAGTATTGGAAATGATGTTGTTCAAGCTTAAGAACATGAAGCGAATGATGAAGGTAATTTTAATGATCCCATGGAGGTAGATCATGATGACAATAATGAGATAGTTCAGATTAATGATGTGACAAATCAAATGCTCCAAGACTTGTATGGTGAGTCAGATGATGATGGTGGAAATAGTGACGGTATTTATGGTGTACCTCTGATTGAAAGGTCAAGTGAATGACTTTTTGAACACTCAAATGCAACTCTTCTCTCTGCTACATTGTTTCTGGTGAACTTAAAGGTTATGAATAATTTGTCGAATAGATGTATGACATAGATACTAAGGTATGCAATATGTATATATGATCACATATATGTAAATGTTGATTATTTTCCATATTTTTTAGCCGTAATAAATGTGTAAAATAATAATTCAATACTTATATATATATGATTAATAATCTCTACATTAAGTACTTTTTGTTTATGTTGTAGATTGTTGGGTGAATATTTGTTACCATCGCCAAATAATTTACCTCAAACATATAAATATCTACGTGCTATTATGAAAGAATTTGGAATGGAATATAATACTATATATGCATGTCCTAAAGATGATATTATATATTACGGAGAACATGCATCGAAAACAGAATGTCTGAAATGTGGTACCAGTAGATATCGAATAGATCAACTAATTAAAAAGGTGTCTCAAAAGGTTCTTCACCAAATTCCCATAATTCCACGTTTGCGGTGAATGTTTAGGTGTAAGAGCATAACACAGTTTATGGATTACCATTCAAAGAATATAGGTGGAGATGGTGTTCTTTGAATGCCTGTAGATGGTTCCGCATTTAGAGAAATCGAGGAAAAATATGTAGATTTTAAAAATGAATCTCGTAATGTCAGGCTTTCATTGGTAGCTAATGGTGTTAATCCATTCAGAGAGCTTAGATCTACTTACTCAGTGTGGCCTATTTTCGTTATCAACAATAACATTCCTCCTTGGATGTCAATAAAGAGGGAGCGCATAATGTTGACTATGATTATTCCAGGTATTTAATACATTATTTTTTTGAATGTAACATTTTCATTTCTCTTGGTGTTTGCATAAATATATATTTTATTTATTTACTTACTTATATATACATATATCATGGTAGTAATTATTATGTACCGTAATTTTGAAAAATTAGGTAAGTACCAGGTCAAAGATATTAATGTATATATTGAGCCTCTTATCGATGAGCTAATAAATTTATGGCATGGCATCACTATGTATGACATCACTAAACCAATCAAGCAGAAGAGATTTCAATGTCATGGAATGTTTGTATGGACAATTCATGATGCCCCAGGACTAACACATGTTTGTGGTCTATAATATTTCATTGCACTTTAATATAATACATAATTATCTAAATTAGATATACCATATTGCATGTTTTAAAAATGATCTCATAGTATAATTGTTACTGATCCATCTATTGCAGGTCTTCAAACAAAGGGTAGATTTACATGTCCAGTTTGTGGCCCTAAGATGAAGTATCTTCATTTTCCAGACTTAGGAAATATGGTGTTTGATGAGTTTAGGCACTTCCTCTCTAGGAACCATAAGTATCATACTATTAAAAAGCATCTTTTCAATGATAAAGAAGAAACTAGATGAAAACCATGAAGATTGACACCTTGGTTGTGGAAGTTGGAATATCACAGAATTAATAATCATCAAGCAATTGGTATGTAATTTGTCTAAATATATATATATATTAATTGTTTATTTAATGTTTGGAATTTTTTTTTTAACTAATGAGTTTATTTTATTGTATTTTATAATTGTTGTTCTAATTTATTTTATTCTTTGATGTCAAGGTCGTCATCGCGGTGAAGGCACTAATATTGTACTTCCACCTGGAATGAAATGTTATCCTTCTCAATTCACGAGGTTTCCCTACTATGAGGACCTAAAAATAGCTCATTTTTTTGATACAATACATATCGGGAAGAATGTGACAAAAACATTATGGCGAATCATAGATGGTGCACATGATAGAGATAAAATTGACAAAATTTGTGCTAACATTGGGAAATCAAATCATGCAATGAAAGTTTAATCGACATATCAAATAACAATGGAGGTCAAAATTATAATAATATTCCATGGTTATTAACAGAACAACAAAGCAATGATGTAAAAGAGGTCATTAGAAGAATTAAATTTCCAACAAGTTTTGCTTCAAACATAAATAATATCTTAACGAAGAAAGGTGACTTTAGTGGGGTGAAAACACGTGATTAGCATACCTTTGTTAAGGTAATTTTTTGGGTATACGTTTTTGTATGTTATTGCTTGAATACATCTTTTAAATTTTCCTTTTTTCTATTTAATTTGGAAACCAATAACAATTCATTTTTTTATTGTTATAGTATGTTCTACCTGTATCTCTCCTAGACAACTTCGACAACAATGTCAAACAAGTTATATATGGTCTTAGTAAATACATGAGGTAAGTAGTTTTAATTTATACACAAAATATTGCTACAATTTCTTTTTGTAATTAATGAAATGATGTGTTAAATTACTTGTAATGAAATATATATTATGTTTCATTGAAATAACCTTGCATAATGATTTGCAGATGGTTGTCATCGAAATAAATCCATCAAGATGAAATAAAGTATTGGAAGAGAGAAATTCCTCGGCTAATGTGTGAAATTCAAAAGTATCTACCTCCAACATTTTTCAATGCACAAGAACACTACTCGATACACCAAGTTGAGGATATTGAAATGTGTGGACCAGTACACACAAGGTCAATTTGGATGGTCGAGAAGCACCTGAAATCCTTGAAGGCTTTCGTTAGACAAAGATCACGACCTGAGGGTTCTATGGTGGAGGGATATGTGGTATATGAATCCATGATGTATATTAGTAATTATATTCCTATATTAGCTGCACCAGCTATGAATGTAGACGATTTCATTTGGGATGTGAACTCCATAAAAAAATTTGAAGTGGAGCACCTGTTGGGAAAAGGTAGAATGAAGAAAGTGGGAGGTAAAACATTTATTATGTATAATACATATAATGTTTCATTTTATTACATCATTTATATGATCATATTCATTTATGTCTTATTCTTTCATAGTTTATTAATTAATATAATCTACCATGGTTATAAGTTATATTTAATATTGGTGAATTATTGTTTTTTTATTCAGGTGCTCAAGATTATGAGGCACTACTTTTATACATTGCAAACAATCTTGAGTGGATGAGTGAATGGATTGAAACATGTAAAGCATGTAACAATGATAGGTTATCATGGAAACTGCTGTCTGAATTGGTTAGAGAAGTGTATCATAGTGGATATGGAAACGTTACAGAGAGGGAAATTGATTTAGCATATGGTTTGAAACGTAGAAAGGTAAGAAATTAATTCACCTATTTTATTCATTAATTATTTTATATTATATTTATAATATGACAACAAGTTTTATTTTTTATATTATTTTCAAGTTGTGTGAATTATATGATTAATTATTAATTGAGAATGCATCTTTTTCATGTTTGGCATATTGTAGTTGAAACACCACAAGGCTATGTAGTGCAATGATCATAAATTTCACATTAAACAGTTGGAAGATAACAGGAAAACTTATTATAGTGGGATAAATGAAGTATTCTAGGTCACTAACATTTCCTCCAGGAGTGACAGACATCCTAAAGAATCTAAAAATAGATATTATGGGTTTTTCGATGATATAGTTGAGTGTGACTTTAATTCCTTCAAAATAGTTTTGTTCGACGTCAAATGGTATAGGCTACGAATGAATGTATGTGATGATGATAGAACTCTTATTCAACACGGAAATGGATTTAAAATGGTTAAAACATCGCAGTTTGAAGCAGGAAAATATCTTTATGTTTTTCCAAGCCAATGCGAACAAGTCTTTTACTCAGAGGTTTCAGGTGAGAATGGATGGTCATTTGCTATTAGATATGATCCAAGAGGAAGGGAAGTAGAGTATACTGTAGAGGAAGAAGATGATGCAGTGGTAGATGAGCAGGAATATGCATTGACAGATGAGGAAGATATATTAGAAGATGAACCAGGCATAGGAGACAAGGCAACAATTATTGATGATGATGTCAATGAGGATATTATTGAAAATGACATAATTGATGATGATTATGACATGGTCAATCATTTCAACACCATTTCTAAATTAGATGTTGGTATAGATGTAGATCAGTTGGATGAATATCAAGAAGATACAGAAGAAGAATATTGATATAGATGTTATGTTCAAGTATGAGCTAGTATGTTATAACTTTATATTTTAATATGTAGGAATTATTGTCTTTAAATAATTTACTAATTATATGGGTTTACTGCATGTTATTTATTATTTCAAACCAATAAATAATGGCCTTAATATTGTACAAGCTAAACTAAAATTATGTATTTATACAAACACGCATTGAAAATTTTGTTTACGACCTTAATTAATTTTTGGTTTGTTCGTATTCTATTTCATAGATTGGGTATTGGGAAAATGAGAGTGATTGGAGGGGGTGCGAGGGGCCATATGAGCTTCCACCTTCACGTGGTTGGCCTTGTTCAGTATAGAATAAATTATTCTTGAAACCAAGAGAAGCTCATTCATCTTTATTTAATTTTCATTATCATAAATGTCATCATTGTTGTCTGATTATTGTAGCGCTAAAATTGTTGAAATTGTTACAAAACATTAAAAGTGAATTTATTTTAGGAATTGTCCAATGAGGCCATAATAATTTTTTCTAGATGACCATTTTCTTGCAGCCGTGTCATTTCATTTCAGGGCACCTGCCCAAACGTGTTCAGGTTGGGTTGTTTCGTTTGAGGGCGCCTGCCCAAACCCGGTTGTGTCGGGTCTTTTCGTTTGAGGGTGGGCATATAAAATTTGATAAGTTGTGACTACACGAGTGCCTTGTGCACATTCATGTGGCCCATTTTTTGTTTTCTCGCTTGTGCCTTCGTTCGGTCGGGAGCGTCGTGTCGTTTCGTTTGAGGGAACCCGCCCAAATCCGTTCAGGTCGGGTCATTTCGTTTGACAGCAACCATCTCAAATTTGCAAAGTTTTGACCGCATGGGTGTCTTATGCACGTTCGTGCAACCCATTTGCCATTTTTTTTGAGGGGCACCTGCCCAAACCCATTAAGGTCGGGTCGTTTCGGTTGAGGGCGCTTGCCCAAACGCGTTTGGGTCAGGTCGTTTCAGTTGAGGGCACCCACCCAAACGCATTTGGGTCTAGTCGTTTTGGTTCAGGATGGGCGTATCAAATTTGCTAAGTTGTGACCACATTGGTGCCTTGTGCATGTTCGTGCAACCTATTTTCCATTTTCTCTCTTGTGGCCTCGTTCAGTCAGGAACGCTGTGTGATCAGGGCACCCACCCAAATGCATTCTAGTTGAGTCAGGTCGTTTTGTTTGAGGGTGGCCATATAAAATTTGCTAATTTGTGACCACATGAGTGCCTTGTGCACATTCGTGCAGCCTATTTTTCATTTTATCACTTGTGCCTTCGATGTTTGGTCGGGCGTGCCATGTCATTTCATTTGAGGGCGCGTCATGTCGTTTTGTTTGAGGGCGACCGTACCAAATTTTCTAAGTTGTGACCACATGGGTGCCTTGTGCACGTTCGTGCAGCCCGTTTGCTGTTTTGTTTGAGGGTGCCCACCCAAACCCATTCGGGTCAGGTCGTCTTAGTTGAGGGTGCCTGCCCAAATGTGTTTGGGTCAGGTCGTTTCGATTGAGGGCGTTGGTCCAAATGTGTTTGGGTCGGGTTGTTTCGGTTGATGGTGGGCATATAAAATTTAATAAGTTGTGGCTGCATTGGTGCCTTGTGCATGTTCTTGTAGCCTGTTTTCCATTTTCTCTCTTGTGCCTTCATTCGGTCGAGCGTGCTGTGTGATTAGGACACCCGGCCAAATGTTTTCAGGTAGGGTCGGGTCGTTTCATTTGAAGGCAGCCGTATCAAATTTTCTAAGTTCAGACTGCATGAGTGCCTTGTGTAAGTTTGTGCAGCTTGTTTGTCATTTGCTCACTTGTTCCTTTGACATTCGGTAGGGTGCATTGTGTGATTTTGTTTGAGGGCACCCGCCCAAACCCGTTTGTGTCAGGTCATTTCGTTTGAGGGTGGCCATATCAAATTTTATAAGTTTTGACCGCATGGTTGCCTTGTGCACGTTCGTGCAGCCCTTTTTCCATTTCGTTTGAGGGCACCTGCCCAAACCCTTTCAAGTCAGGTCATTTCGGTTGAGGGCGCCTGCCAAAATGCATTCAGGTCGGGACGTTTCGGTTAAGGGCACCTACCCAAACGCGTTTGGGTCAGGTCATTTCAGTTGAGGGTGGACATATCAAATTTGCTAAGTTGTGACAACATTGGTGCCTTCATGTGCATGTTCATGCAACCCATTTTCCATTTTCTCTCTTGTGCCTTCATTCGGTCGGGTGTGCCATATGATCAGGGCACTCACCCAAACGTGATCGGGTCGGGTTGGGTTGGGTCATTTTTTTTAAGGGCAGTTGTATCAAATTTTCTAAGTTGTGACTGCACAAGTGCCTTGTGCATGTTTGTATGGCCTGTTTTTCATTTTCTCTCTTGTGCATTCGACGTTCAGCCGGGCGCACTATATCATCTCATTTGAGAGTGCCCGACCAAACCCATTTGGGTTAGGTCGTTTTGTTTGAGGGCAGCCGTACCAAATTTTCTAATTTTTGACCGCATGGGTGCCTTGCACACATTCATGCATCCTGTTTTCCATTTTGTTTAAGGAAACCCGCCCAAACCCATTCGGGTCAGGTCATTTCTTTTGAGGGCACTTGCCCAAACACCTTCAGGTTGGGTCGTTTCGTTTGAGGGCTCCCACCCAAATGCGTTTGGGTCGGGTGGTTTTCGTTGAGGGTGGCCGTATCAAATTTGTTAAGTTGTGACCACATTGGTGCCTTGTGCATGTCTGTGTAGCCCATTTTCCGTTTGGTCTCTTGTGCCATCGTTTGGTTGGGCATGCTGTGTGATCAGGGCACCCACCCAAACACATTCGGGTCGGGTCGGGTCGTTTCATTTTAGGGTGACCGTTTCAAATTTGGTAAGTTGTGACCACATGAGTGCCTTATGCACATTCGTGTGGCCCATTTTTCATTTGCTCATTTGTGCCTTCATTCGGTCTAGCGCGTCCGCATGTCGTTTCATTTAAGGGTGCCAACCCAAACCCATTCAGGTCGGGTCATTTCATTTGAGGGTGACTGTATCAAATTTGCTAAGTTGTGATCACATGGGTGCCTTGTGCACATTCGTGTGGCTCGTTTGTTGTTTTTTTTGAGGGCGACCACCCAAACCCATTCGAGTCAAGTTGTTTCGGTTGAGGGCGCCCACCCAAATGCGTTCGGGTCGAGTTTTTTTGGTTGAGGGTGCCTGCCCAAACGTGTTTAGGTCGGGTCATTTTGGTTGAGGGAAGTCGTATCAAATTTTCTAAGTTGTGCCCACATGGGTGCCTTGTGCACATTCGTGGGGCCCGTTTTCTGTTTTCTCCCTTGTGCCTTCGTTCGGTCAGGGGCACTGTGTGAAGGCGCCTGCCCAAACACGTTGAGGTCGGGTCGGGTCATTTCATCTGAGGGCAACCATATCAAATTTGCTAATTTGTGACCACACGAGTGCCTTGTGCATGTTTCTGTGACATGTTTTTCATTTTCTCGCTTGTGCCTTTGCTCAGTTAGGCACGTTGTGTCATTTCGTTTGAGGGCGCCTGCCCAAACCCGTTATATGAATAAATTTGCATGTTTATTTTTTTCCTGCATGAAGGATGCACATGGTTTTTATGACCAAGTTGGGAAGACTTCACCCTTTCATGAAATTATTCACTTCTATCACATTCGCAATGTTGAATTCCTCTGATACTACTCCTAGAACTCTAACTCTACTCTATAGCTAGAATGATTTAATGGAATAAAAACGTATATATATGAAATCTTGTACTTCATAAGATACTACTAATAATCTTAAGTATGGTAAATCCACCTTCATCTATCATTTGAACATAGAGCAGAGTTATCTTAGTCGCCAATTTTATAGATAATAGACATTTGAGCCCTTTTTAACCCTTAGTGATGATTAATTAAATATTTATGAATCTTAATATTTATAAATTATTTAATTTTATATTTGTCACTTCAAAATTTTATTACGAAAACCATTTTAAACTCATTTTTTTCTTTTATTTTTTGTTCATTTAATATTTTAAAAAGTTTGTTTGTTCATTTAATCTTTTGAAAAGTTCTTTTTTTCCGCAGAGTCCGTTCGTGCTTTGAACCTCTGACCACAGCCACTTGGTTGCTTTGACACCATTGATCATGTAACATCTGATCCTATGGTGCAGAGAGGCTGATGGATAACAAGGGTTTCTTCCCAGCCATCTCTTTTGGAATTTCGCGCTATTCCACTCAGTTTGATGTCGAGGGTTCTGGAGCTCGTATTGGAGGGTTGATTCTGCAGTTAGTTTCACCAGCTCAGTCATGGCCTTCCCTATTTCTGAAACTAATTACCGCAAAGCCCATGTCACATTTTGCCTAAATTTTGCTATCTTTTGATGAGGGTTTACAAGACAGGGTCCCCTTCAGTTTTCTGGTATCTCAATTCCTCCTTCCACTGGAGTACTTCTACGATGACTTCAACAACCTATAGTAACTCAGCATGGTAGGAATAGGTAATCCACTTAGATGTCTCTTATTATCGATCATTCTTTTCTAGCCACTGTGTTTTATTTTTATTCTGACTATATGGGTAAATCCAAGTGGTTACATACACTTTTTTAGGGTTTGGGGAATTTGCAGAATTCGGGTGGCCAGAAGCAAGTTGAAAGGATGCGGATGAAGTCAGCTTTCCCAAGATGCACGATGGCATTCCCTGGCAATAGGTACTCATAAAATTACTACAGAGCTTCTGATTCTATGGGTAATTCCTTTTGGTGATAGTTTATAATACTTCAAGGTTTAAGGGTTTTTAGTGCCGCAGATGAATTGGGCTCGTTCAAATGATATTTCCAGTTTTCGTTTTAGTCTGCTATCAAGGATAGTCTTTCTTCCTACATGATATTGCCAGCTCTTTTGGGAAGAAAATTTGATTAACTATTGTTCATATGATGTTCTTTGATTTTTGTTTCGCAGTACTGTTGATTAGGATTTCGGGTATATATATAAATAAGAATGGAGCTCCACCAGAATGCTAGTAATTTCAGTTCTCTCCCATAGTATTAAAGGTTAGGATGAAATATGTAATATTCCTATGAATTTATGGAAATTCCTTATTCCTTGCTCCTAGACATTTTAATTGTAGTCTAGAGAAAACCTTGTGCCCTAATATTTTGTATCTTCAAAACTAATTCGGATCAAAGACTGATATCTCCAGTTTTTTCAAAGTGTGATCAAACTCTTCGAGGCAGGTAGCGAGGAAGAAGAAATACTCAACCTAAAAATGCCCTAATTGAGTGCTGCCCCTACTTCATACCTGTAACAACCACTGTAATACCTTCCTTCCTTGTATACGATTTTCAATAACTTCTACCATTTGCTATCTCCATCCACCAACTTTAATGGTAACCCCAGAGGTGCATAGACAAATCTGTAATCCAATGTATGTTTTGATCATAAACACAGATTCCCATTGATCTCAATCTCTTTGGTTTTTTGGGTGGCTATGTATATATATCATAAGCAGGAGTAGGAGATGAAAATGAAGATAGTGGGTAGTAGCAGATGCTTACGAATCATTTTCTTGTGGGTGTTTTTCCTCTCCCATTTTTATTCTTCAGCAGTAGTGGCAGTTAGCTAAGAGGAACAGTACCCATGGCCAAAATGCACATGGAATGTAGAGGTAGGTCTTGGATATCAATATCCAGATTTGAAATGCAGCTAGACGCTGCTGATGTATATCGGCTAGAAATTGAATCTACACTAGTTCTAGATGAATTTTTCATAAGACAATTTTAAATTTCTTCATTTATATTCTATGCTATCTGGGTTGGTTTGTCATAGCATATAATTTCCAACATATGTTGATATTTATACCAATGTGAAGGCAGCAATAAAGAAGTGGTATCTCTGATTTGTTGTAGCGCTACCCTCTATTTCCCTCCATTTTTTGCTTGAAATTACAGGTTATAAAAATCATCTTCTTATCTAATTCAGAGTTCCAGTCAAAAATTCATGGACAAGGCTGCAAAGCATGTGATTCTCCTCAACTTCATTGGATACCAAGCAGAAACCCAGTCTATTTTCTTCCATCTTCACCTTGACTGTACAATAAACCAGATAAAATCTCATCTTGTTTTCTAATTGAGCATTTTAATATGGAATTTGTACATAAGGTAGTAAAGCATTGAATTGTCCTCATCTCCATTTGATAGTGCACAAAGCCCTCATTCATGTTTTATTTTCTTCCATATTCCTCCCTGATAGTAAACCAGGGAAAATCACATCCTCTTGTCTAATTGAGCACTTCAATCTGAAATTTGTACATAAGACTGTAAAGCATGCAATTTTCTTTTATCCTCTTGTTTAACAGCAGCCTTTATGCACCCCTGAGAAATCTTGTTTGAACATTGAAGTGACAGGTTCTTGCCCGGTTTCAGGCAGGAAACCTATCACCTCAGGTCTGCTTCCTATCATAATACTTTTTAAACACTCGCCCCTGTTTGACTGCAAAACAAGCTCGCTGATTTGAAGAATCTTTGAAGGATTTTTTTGTTACTCTGTCTAGGTGATCATTAGACTTGTTACTCTGTTCAGGTGATAATTGATTTATAATACTTTAATTTTATTTTCTAGTTCATTATTTATATTCTTTGGAGGAGATCATTGAAATCACTGTTCTGCACTGGTGATTTTTGAATTAATGTTTTCAGAGAATTTTACTTCATTTCCAGGTTTTAATTTCTTGGTTTTCTACTACTTTTATCATTTCCACTTTGTTTCCAAAGACATATATGGGGATAAATAAATTTCTTCAATCCCCCTTTCTTAATTCCCTCGATATGTTTCTAATGGAAAACCATGCTTTTATTATTGAAATCACAGTTAGGTGATTTTTGAAGTAAAAATTTCGTAGAATTTTATTTATTTATAAGTTCTTTAAATTTTCTATATTTATTTTCACTATTTTTAAAGCCCTAGGGAAGCTTCCTTATCCTTAAAAGGATGAGGAAAAGAAGTGAAGTAGATGTGAAAAGAAAGATTATTCATTGAGTTAGGGGTGGATGCCAAGGATTTATGACCTATGTCTTGCTATTGGGAGAACTAGAGTGAAAAATATATTGCTTTCATAACTTCACTCTTCAAGGAGTCCTAGAGGCAGCTTCAGTAGCCCTAATGAGACAACTATAGGAAAAATACACGGCTACTCTAGAATTTTATACTTTGTTTGGCAATAATTAATGGAATTTTAAGGATGCAATATGCAAAATAACCTCTCGGAACATTCATTCATTATCCAATCCTTGAATAACACATGAAATTTTTTAAATAACTTCAGTGCTCTACCAAACTTTCATTAAGTAAGGCACATTACAAACCATAAGACAATATTCCATGCATTAGAAATTCAGTAGATTAGAAATATAGCATTAAAAAGCACCTACAAGATAAAGAAGAATATATCCATCCACATAAATGCAACAAGAAGCTCAAGAGAGATAGCAGAATTTTCAAAATTCAAGCTCCTCAATCTGGGGAGGTAATACATTAATCCTGGCTTTATATGGGCTTTTTCGATGTGTTAATCATTGCATCAACCAATTGCACTACTACACGAAATTGTTGCTAACACAATCTAACAGATTGAAAATCCAAGGCTGACAATGCCATTAAATTTGCAATTGTACTAGCATAGTTTTTTCATAGCCGTTTCACCAGAAAAATTCCTTTAATCTTTGCTAGTCTTTCTACATAAACAACTTCTACTGCATCCAATTCATTACCATCTCCATTCGGAATAGTAGCACCATCTGTCATTTGGACATTGTTAGATGTATCCATTGCAACAGGTGTTTGAGCCAAAGCATTGTTTCCATTATTAGAAATACCACCCAGAACAGCTGAACATTGTCTGACATCTGCACTTATATATATTTCACCGTATATATATATATATATATATATATATATATTGAGAGAGAGAGAGAGAGAGAGAGAGAGAGAGAGAGAGAATTTCCTTCTGGCTATACTTGATGGTCTATTATATTTATGTATTGTGCCTTATTTCTTCAATTAAATATATGTTTTGGTTACCCTTAGTCCAAGGGTTTGTAACTGGTACTTGTAGATATTTCAACGATTTTGAATGTACTCTATTTTAGCCCATGGTGAATTTAAGTAATTTCTATTTTTTATTACCAGCAGATTATGCGGCCCTCTATCATACATTATAGTTTAATTTTGAATGTAAATAATCACTTTGACAGAGTTTTATTCTCCTTTCTTGTCGCTTCATTTCTTAATTTCATTACAATGATGTTTATTTAGTGATTTTAGTTTTTTTTCTAGCATTTAGAATTCTTTTCCTCCAACAATAATAACTCTCCCATCAAGAATAATCTGGTTAGTTGAATACCAACTTCCTTGTTTCAATTCCTCATCCTCCAACTTAGTCCAGTCACAGAGCTCCTCAGGAGGACAAGGAGAAAATTTCTTGATCTTCTGGTTGCCATCCATAGCCCCTCCCATCTACAGCAAAGTTCCATCAGGTAGAAATAGGCCAGAAGAGCACCATGTGTCTGTAATGATCTTCAATGACTGAATCCCATTGGTGGCAGGGTTGAAGAGCAGAAAATGTACACTACATTCATGCTGTAGGGCTTGGTCATTAGGATCGTCCCTGCAATTCCATGGTGGTGAACTGATCCTTCTCTCTCCAATGTCTGTCCTATCTAGAAACACCACTATTCCATAATGGGTCATTGTAGTGTGCATTGATGTAATCCCTCTGTCGTAGTATGTAAATCTTACCTCAAAAGGGTGCTTATATAATAATATGTATACGTTCATCTATAGTTATGATTATATATCATATTGTGTTTTTCAATCTCTTAGCATATGGTCTTCCAACACTAGGTCATTTATTTCTATTAACTCATATATACCTCCAAGGAATCATATATGTTAGGAACCAAACCTTCAAACACTCTCTCTCACATTTACCTCATAACAATTAAACTTGGTTGCATGTGTTTAAGTGTGTCAAAGACTTAAGAAAAATTCCCTACACAATAGTAAATTTCTACTTCCAAACTCCAACCAATTATTCAACAAATATTTAATAAAATGTCCAATGTGCATGCATAAAAAATCATGTACATATTTGATAATTCCATATAGCGTTTAAATTAATTATCATATAATAGAGTGATAACGACATTCTTTTTTTTTTAATATTTCCTTTTCATCGGAGTACTGAGGCTTTAGTCGGTTGTATATACGTTGGAATTGTGACAATGTAAACATAGGAAGATAGTCTCTATATTCGTCAGAAGAGTGATGCTAAAGCCATCGAAAGTGCGATGCCTTAAACGTTAGACTTGTGACGGTATTAACGTAGGAAGAGATTTTCTATATAATGTCGGAAGAGCAACACTAAAGCCGTCCTAAGAGTGACGCTTTAAATGTCAGACAAGAAATGTTTAATAACATTTAATGATTTTTAATTTGCATCGGAAGAGCAACGTTTAGGATCTATCAGAAGAGCGACAGTTAATTTTCGTCGAAGAAGTGCCATTTTTTTCCGTCGGTAGAGCGATGTTATTTTCTGTCGATAGAGAAACGTTTTTTGTCATCGGTAGAGCAACCTTTTGTTTTTTTTGGAAGAGCAATGTTGTGTTTCCGTCGGAAGCACAACAATTTGGATAACACTGGAAGAGTGACGACGTTCTGGAAACGTCGGAAATAGTGTCACTCTTCTGACACTTTTTTGAAGTGTCATAATTGTGACATAATGGCTAATCACGTTTTATCATGCCTCAAACTGTCATTCTTGTGATTCCTATGTGTCAGAATAGCGATGAATTGGCAATCGCAAATTGGGCCAAATGTGCTAGTGTTAGGAGCCAAAATTTAAAATAAAGCAGAGCTTAGTATTTCCTCCTCTCTGAAAAACCAGAGGAAATATGAACAAAATGCAGGGAAAACTTCGATTCTTCGATCCCCAATAATGGCGCCAATTAATATTGTACCTTAAGAGACAATCCCTTAACTGTGATAAGGAATCAGTGCTTAAGAAGTTTATATGATTATGTCACAAATATACATGTCTCTGTTTTATTAACCCTCAAGTATTTATGATCAAACCCTTAAATATCAAATATGATTAATCCTTCACAATGCTACCATTTGTTGATATTGAATGATGTGGTTAGGAGAAAATGAAGAAGAAGCCAAAACTGATATGTTGTTTTATATAGAAAATATCATCTCAAACCCCAGAAACAATATATGAAAGAAATAGTTAAAACAAAGGAGCACCAATTAAGGTTTTTTAACTCTTACATATAGAAGTAAAAAGAGACCTGTTTCACATAAATTTGTTTTATTCATTGATAGAAAACATAGAATGTAAACTTGAATACATTTCAAAATTAACAAAATGCCAGAAACTTGCTTACTCATTCATTAATCTTTGAATCTTTGAGTACAAAAATAATTGTCGGAATGTCCAAAACTTGGAACCTTTTGTTTCCTTGAAAATTAAATTAAATACAATAAAAATCAGTTTGAAACTGCTGTAACGAATTATAACTACCAAAACTACCTGAGACTTTGAAGGTTGTCTATTACACGCCTTGAAATTGTCTTATTACAATTACACTGTCTTCATAAAATAATATAAAATAAACATCCTAATCTATAGGAATTGCTGATGATGTGGCTTATTTTTTTGGGTCAATTGATTTGTTTTCCTTTGATGATGATTCTTTAGGCAGGTCTATTTTCCAAGCTCTGCACTTTTTCCAAATTTCTACCTTCATCCTGGATGAATGTGTCATATTGTGATATTCCAATCTGAATGCATTAATTCGATCATAGGATGACCTTTCTGTGAAAAGAGTCTTTGCCATCCACAATAGTTGAAAGTGTCTCTGTAAGAAGTTGACCATTGTTTCTCTTTTAAGCACCCGAGTCTTTTCATGCCTGCTATCAACTTTGATTTTTGTCATTACTAATAAGTTCTCATAAGAATTCCATGGAAAAATATTTCCTTCATCTCCCCAACATGATGGTAAGCCTACTCTTGTCATTTTGTGAAATGACTTATCAAACTTACTTATTGCTTCCTTGATTTCCATTAACTTCTTCTCTGCAACCTTTCTAAGATCATTTATGACAATCATCTTCTTAATTTCTATTGCATACAACATTATGTCCTGCGTGTCATTCTCCTCTAACTCCTGACTTGATATTGAGTTAATGAAATCAATGAATCTTCTAGCCCAAATGGCTCTATTAATTGCTTTTTGTTTATTACACATGATTGTTTCTTCACATTCTAAAATAAGACTTTTCTCTTTTGCAATTATCATTAAGAAGGACCAATTAGATTTCATTTATGAAATGATATCAGTCCAAATGATGTCTTTGGCTTGTATTAGTGGGAGATTTCCTTTTAGTCTTTCTTTGAGATTTTTAATCTCAGCTTCAACATTTCTGAAATCCAGTTTGTACTTGTCAACTTCATTTTCTATGAATTTAATAAACTTTGTTGTAGTCTCCAGATCTATTGGAGCCTTCTTTCGATCTCTTTTAGCCATCTGCAACTCATTATTTACTTGAACAATCTGTGCTTGAGGATCATCATTACCTGTAGGAAAAACAAAAGTACAACTATGGTTACCAATATGATTTTGTAATGAAATTACAGTTTTCTTTATTTTGGAGATTTCTTCATATTTTTGCATGAGTTGTTGTAAAAGATTCTCCTTTTCCTTCTCTACCTCTGCCACTTCTGTAGCCATTGAATGCTCTCCAATAGGTAATTTTAGCTTTTTCCTCAATGTGGATATTTCTACCTCAGCACTTTACATGAATTTCTGCACAACAGTCTTGTCACGGGGGTCTACTCCAATATTTATAATGATTTTTTTCAATTCCTCATTCTGAATTGTTGAGGCTCTTGAATTAGCCTTCTCTAACTTCAATTGTTTAATTACTTTTCCCAACATATTTTCTGCCTTTACTTCCATTGCATTAGTATTTGTGAGGTCATTTAAAATTAACTGACCTGTTTGCATATGAAAATTCATTTTATCTATTAGTGGGATTTTCTTCACATCCACAGTCACATTTATAGTGTTGAAACTATTGGAAGAACAAATTGACATGTCTGTAGGATGCGACAAGGAAATTCTAAATTGATATTTCTCAAGATCCATTATATTCAACAATCTTGTTTGAACCGTAGCAACTTAATGTTCAACTTGGGCCTCCATGTTGATCTTCATCTTTTGATTTCTTTCCTCAATTTGTGAAAAAATTTGTTTAATCAAAGGCACCTGTTCATGAGAAGCTTCATGACTCCTCGGTGAAGCAGGAGCATTTTTCTCTTCTCCCAAATGTAAAGAAAAACCAGATGAATTAGATGTAGGTTCTTTAGAAAGCTTTATTCTCTTCTCAGCTCCTTGCTCCTCATCATCTAGATCCATAACCACTTCTTTGGTTCTTTTATTTGTTTTCTTTGCTATGATAGGAGTCTGAATGTTTGCACCTATTTAACTCATCATACCTTTACTTGCTACCTTCTCCTATTCTGGCCTACTTTCATGAGTGAAAGCATAGTAACCATTCTCAATTCTTCTATTTGAAACTACACCATAAGGGTCATAAGCCCAAATTTCTCCTAGTAGCATATGCATCTCATCTAACATTATTGTTACTTCATCAAACGGCCGCCTCATATTGAATATGAAAGGGCATACAATCATGGGTAATTTATACATATGTCTTTTTTTCATAGGCACAAAATGAACCTGATCAAAATTTAGGCTCTGTCTAATAAACTCTAAATAAAAAATCCTTATTGGTACAAATTTTGGGAGTGTATAAGGCTCAACACTTGCTCCATACAACCTTATTTTAGAGTAATCCTCAAAAACAAACCAATCTCCATATTTGCAATTGTTTCCTACATGCAAAAACTCCTGAGCTTTAGGTAAGAAACAGGGAGGAGGAATTCCATTCAATATCTTATATGCAACTGACAAGTAATAGTTAGCAAAATCAAACAATCTAGCCTCATTTTGATCCGTTCGAACTACATCTGTCCATAATATCACTGATTTCCTCATCTTGTTTTCATCCATAATATTTAGACCTAAATGCATGAATTCTTCCACATTCTGATATAAGAACAAATATACATTCAATCAAGGAAATTTGAAAGAACCTGTTAATCAAAGGCTCATTAGTTGTGAATTAACTGCTTCCTACCAATATTATGGAATATCCAGCACCATTCATGGCTTCATAATCATGACAAACATGCCTAGGAATGACTTTTCCACTGTATTATCATCATCTTTACCCAGAATTTTTGCAATTTTACTTAATAGAGGATGAGTCTCTGCGTCAAAAACCTCCATAGAAAACTCTTTACAGTTTAGCTAAAAATGCTTTGTGTCTAGTTTAAAATAAAACATGAACTGATTAAACTCTTCACCTGCAAGATTATCATAATAATGTACCAGCAAATTGTCACAAAACTGGATGGATGACTCTAACTCAGGATAGAAAAGGGCTAGGTGGATTAACTGGGTGGACACTTGCAGAACGTTCTCTCCTTGGGAATTCATAACAAAACACTTCCCTGGATACATGACTGACACCGACCAGCAGATGAATTCAGGGAAAAGATGGGTCTTCGGAATGCATGCAGGAAGAATTCCAGACATGACCATGGCAGAATAAATAGGGGAAGTAGTTTCATTCAAGATAACTTTTTGATAGAAAGGAAGGTGAATTACAAAACATATGGTATCTTGAATATCCCTCTCAGTATCCATGAGAGGGATATGGCTAGCTAAAATTGATAGAGACGACCTTTTAGCCATGACTGAAAAATTCTGCAAGAACAATTCACGGGGTGGTCAAATTTGTGCATGCGAAGGAAAACTGAAACAGGTGCAGTGAGACAAATTACAAATAATTTGAAAAACATATGAAAATATTCTTTAAATAGGTGGCGCAGGTTTTAAATTTAATGATGACGAGATGCACCAGTGAGCCATTGATTCCATCCGACGTGGAAGACAACTGTGAACAGCTCACTGTCTTACATCACTACGGGGGCTCACGGGGTACAGAGGAAAACTTCGGCTGGTGCCCCTGCACTCAATCTCCGTTATTCATCTCTGTTATCCCCACAATCAACCCAGTCAACTGCGGAGGCACTCATCCCAATATCCTGTGCACTAGTTGTGCTCGCGGGTTGGGCCTTTTGATAGGAACTTTAATTATCAGCACTTTTCGCCCAACAAATCAATCGATGTTTAAAGATCAAATACTAAATCCACTAATATAAAGTTTAAATGTTTAAGATTTAACTCGTATAGAGCGAACCTACATGTTTTTCATGCTAAAGTATAAGATTCCGATACTTTAACATATTTTCCAACAATTTATAATTTTTATAATTTCAAATATTTGAAAAATAAAAGGATATGCATATGATCTACAATAGGTACAACAACTTTATGACCAATGCCAATGGGAAATATGTTGGAGCAATGCGTTCTGTGGGGTCTCACTTATGCGATTCCTCCTACATTTTTTTTTTATACCACTTGTGTGTCATTGGGTACCAACTTCCATTTGCGGTTTCCACCCCATCTGGATGCCCCTTCGCCCTAAATATAAAACATAAATCTCCTTTCCAAACCACCAAAGTTGACTCATTCAAGTTATGTGTCCCCGTGGAACCATTTACTACACACATATACTAATAATAAAATTACATGGGCTACATGTGTGTTCCACCATTCCACACATCTTCCATATGTACTTTTTCCATGTGTTGATATCTAATAATTTACATGTTTCATCCATCTTCCCCCCTTTTCCAAATGAAAGTGTCAAAATTTCATGCCATCTCTCATCATCTATTTGGAACCACATGACCAAGAAATTTCAGTTGTTGATTTCATGTTGTCATCATCCCAGACATTTGAGTTTCTTATATGATCTAGAATCATGGCTTCACATCATATTTGTCTACTAATAAGATCATGCCAAGTATCCTCCTATGATTTTTCTATGTTTTCAAAGACACGAAAAAATGGAGGCTTGAGATTTATCTTTCCATTTATTTTCTTGATAAAAATTAGAAGGTTGTGACGAGACATTTTGTGGCAACATACTAGAACTTTTCCATATCCTTGGTGTCATCTCCTAGACAATAAAACATGGAGTACCTTTGGATGCTATAGTGGAGAAACAAGTGGGGTCCCCATGCTCTCTTGCTTCTACCAATCATCACTGCATCTATTCACGTCCTCATGTTGTTATCTCACTAGGGAGGTTTGAACTTGTGACTTCCTCGGAAATTTTCGGGGAGAAAATCAACATTATTACGTGTCCCCTATTAGACCATGTCCTTTCCCTCCCAAGTTTATCATTGCTCCATGGGGTTTCATTTTCCCTCTATATCCTTACAATATTGTGGGGCCCTTGGCAAAACTACCAAATTTAGTTCTGCGCCCTTTAACCTTTTAACGTTTGAACTTTGATCAACCATAACTTTTGATCTAGGAAGTCTTTTACAAACTTGAACATACCATTGTAAATATATTTCCAAGAACTATCCAGCTATGACATTTATAGGAGTATCTAATATGATATCCTAAGATATATTTTCCTTCAAATAGCTATCCACATAACCACCATAGTTAAAATATTTATAGCTTCTTCACATAACCTACTACTATCATGGTTCTCCACTAAACATTGTAGCTACCAAAGCACTGATCATATATCTTAGCACAATCATATTTGCATGCATAACAACTCCAATCACAAAAATTCATATTCCATCGTTTCTGAGTTCCAAAATATTATATCCTAGTTCATATCAATTCCAACAAACTTGATGCCACTTGCCATCCTTACAATGCCAACTATCTAACAATATCCCCCTTTGGAATTGATTGAGACACATCATTACTCTACACTGATGGCCACTCGTGATGCTATATCCATCCAGAAAAAACTCATGCAAATAAGTATCTATCTCTCTTGTGGTTGAATCTCTTCTATCTCCCTTTCTCAGACCATAAGTGACTTTCTCTCCCTCTTTGACATTAATTTCAAAGGGATACAAAGTTCATTCTCTCCCTTTTTCAATTACTGTCTAAGGGTTAGGCTATTCATGTGCATTATCCTTTGCATACTTATTTTCTCAATGGATAATAACTCTTTTATGAGGTACTTTAATTTTGACTTCATCCAAAATACAAAACAAGCATCATGGGAAAATACACCTATAAAACTAAGCATTAGCAAAACCGGTCCTTGCATCTTCTTGTAGTTTCTCGTCCCCTTCTGGAGAACTAGGTATATATGATATGATCCCCATGAATATATAGTATCTCCTCTTAAATTTTTATCTATTTATAGTCACATTATGGATGTTGTCTCCTTATCAACACATATTTTATATAGATTCATACTGCTAGTAGTATTTTTGTTGTTGCACATACTAGTCATTGATGTTGCCTTTTCACATTGTATTCACACTACTACTGTTGCTTCATATACTTTGATAACTTATCTTAAGAATACTAATAATCAACTCTTATCCTCGTGAAATCATAGGATTTATGCTTAAATAATATCAATTATGCCAATGACCTGATAAAAGTTGGGAAATGCACCAAGAAAACACAAATAAATTTTATGGAAAATAGAAGTCCATAAAGCACAAGGTTTCTCCAACTGAGCAAAAGTCTATCACTTGGCATTTTTATTCCAAATGCAAATCAAGGAAAATGCAAAGAAAAATAATTATTTTTATGAACTCATGACTACTAAGCACAAACAAATATGCCACCTAAATGAAATAAGAGTGCTTCATATGAGATTTTAAAATTCTTCATACTTGAACAATCAACTATTCTTGAGACTAAAGAATAATGCCCACCACAGCTAAGAAAGAAGCTCCCCCCTGAGCCAATGCTATCTTCTCTTCTTTGATAGATTGTGTCTACCTCCATGCCTCTACTTGGGGACTGATCCTATGTACCTAGTTTATCTTAGGGCCTGTTATCACTCCATAGTTCTATTGCATACCATCTTCTTCATGCAACATGAAATGTTGATGTCTCATCATTTCCCCTAAGGTCATGCAGGCTACAAATTCTCTTTCTCCTACAATGTTGTTATGTATAAATAATGAAATTTATTACATTACCGACATATGGACTCAACTTTAGCTCAATAATTGAGATGCACGAGATTGTATATTTCCTTTTATTGAATTATTTCTCTTCAATTGAAGTTGTTATCTTCTTTCAATGAAGAGGACCTAATGATCTACTCCCCCTTAGCAAATTATCATATTTTTTATTCGAAACCTTCGAAGGTTTAATTCTGACAAGAACATTACTTTACAACTTCTTATTTACTCTTTCTTGGGCCTTATCTTAACTATGCACACATATAAGACACCCCTCTTTAATTTGTCCATTATTCACCCATATCTTCATCAACCATTTTTTCTTTCTTTGAAAGTAATAATGAAATGAGTTGCTTATTTATTTGTTGGCTTGAAGTGTGAGCTTATTACAATTGTAGTCTTAGTGAAGTTTACTGTAGAAATAAGAGGATGATAGATTTTAATTCCTCTATGATTTTATTTCATCGAAGGATAAAATACCTTCTTATTCACTCCACTCCTTTGCACTGAATACAAACTCACTTTCCTCTACTATTTTTTGTCTTCACATTTTCAATGGACGAGTTTCCACTTTTGCAAGAATATTTTATGAAGTGGGATTTTTCCTTCTATATCTGTAATCTGCTACATTTTTCCCAAAATTCCCAAAATTGTAGCATTCAACCTCACATAAGAATGGGACAAAGGGATTTTTTATTTCTTGTTGTAATCACACCCACTCCTTTATATATTTTTCATTTTTGGGTCACTACTACCCAATACATTTTTCTTTCTTCCATTCATCTATATTTAATGGTTTTATGCCCATAATCGTTGCAAGAAAAATAATAACAGAAAAGGGATTTTCAAAACTAAAGATATCATTTATTTGAGGAAATTTTCCTTGAGGGGGAAAGGACCATTGTTGGTTCTTCATTTTCCTTCTGTGGATGTTTGTATTGCAACATCAAGAAATTCTATGTGGATGATTCTTTTGGAAATTAGTTTCTTTTCCTCTCTTTTGCATCTAATTCACTTTCTTTTACTACTAATAAAAATTTTGTTGTTTTTTTTTTTTTTTTTTTGTGGGAATATTTAATTATATCATCTTCGCTAGCTAAATATTTTCCTTCTACTTTACTGGAGCTTATTTGTTCTTTGAGGTCCAAACTAGCCTTGATGAGAGGGGATATTTTCTTACTAAGAATTGTATTCAAGGAATTTTTTCTCTTCCCAAGATTCTAATATTTAGAGAACTCCTTAACATAATTTTATAGCTCATGTCTCAATGAGAATACTTCAGCTTGTAGTATCCCTCAGTAAGCCTTTATTTCATTGAGCTTATTTTTCAAAATCACATTAATTTTGTTGACTTGTCCATGTTAACCATTAAGATCAACTCTTGTTTTTCTCAGCTTATTCTCAAGCACATATGCTTGAAATTTCTCATCCTTCTTGATATTTTCTTCTTAAATCTCCTTTATCTCTTTTATTGCAGAGATGATCTTATTTCTAAACTAAATCTTCTCATCTAGATTCTTTTCTTCACTATACGACATGCTAACAAAATCATAAGAAATACCTAGATCGATTTCATTATCTAATGAATTAGCCACATGTATGAGAAATATTCCTTCTTCATCACTACCAGGGATACTCCAATTCTCTGCATGGGATATACTCTCCTCTTATTCAGAAGCTACCTCATTCACTATTGATATAAAACTAGCTATCTATTCATACGAAATACTAGATGTATGGAGATCCCTTTCCTTAGAGGATTAATAGGAACATAGAGATTATAAATGACTTGTTTCTTTTCTATTATCATAAGACAATAGTTTATGTTCTTAGCATCTTGACCTCTTGTCAAAACCTCATTTTTCACCTATAGAGTGATGAGAAGTAGCTTGCATATTTAAAGGAATATCTTCAATATTCTGAGAATATTCTGTTTGATATGTTTTGTTCTTCCTCTTCCTTCTCTTCACCTAATTTCCAGCAATGTCTTCTTTGGAATTTTATTCACTATTTGAGTAGCAATATTCTTCTACCTTCTCTTCAGCTTTGTGGCTATCTCCTCCTTATAATAATTAAACATTTTCCAACATTTAATTTTCTACCTCATAATGTCTCACTTTATCATCATATGAAATTGATATCCCCTTCATGATAATCCTCTTGGCCTTTGTATTGAATTACTTCTTCGCTTTGTATTCTACAAACAACCAAATATCTAAATTAATGGCCATTACATGGGATCCCATTCTAACTCTCCAGAACACATAGTTTGTTCCATTCAAACATGAAAATCCTTCTAGTGTAAGCCTAACTTGATTAGAGATGTTTTATTTTGATCTACCTTCAAGTAGTTAAGCCTCTCTTGAAGGAACCCACTCTGATACCAATTTCTAGAAAACATGTTTATACTGAGAAGGTGGGTGAATCAATATTAAGGATGATATAATTTTAATGCCAATATATATTTGATTTTAATTTGAAATTTTTGATGTGAGAAATCATGAGCATGTTATGTCAACATGAAATCAACTCAAATCATGAGCACACACCCCAATGCCCTAAGTATCATACACATATAAACACAAAGGATTTAACACGTAAATTGTTGGAAAATTGCCATTATCATGATGGTTTGTCTAATCCAATATGTTGCCATTTTTGTCAATGAAGCTAGCCTTAATGTCCATGAGACTAATAGTGATGACAACTAGTCTAGCATTGGTGTGCATTGTTTGTGCCATGCTCAAGGGGAGTCCCCTGGTTGTTGAAATGTTTGGTAGAGAACCATCATAGTATTAGGATATACAAATAATCTATAAAATATTATATATATGATGGTTTGTTGGTTTTATATTTGAAGTCATTTCATCCTTAGGAGTTCATCTCATATTCTCTTCAAAATGGAATATTTGGATGGTGATTCGAAAGAGCTTTCTAAAGGCATGTTGAAGTTTACAAATGGCCTCATGGATTAGAAGTTAATGCCAGTCAAAGAATTAAAATGAAATAGTCAAAGGCTTAGGCCAAATACAATATTAGTTGTGGTGGTCTCTAAATTTGTCGATAAGTTCAACATTCAAGTGGAGTTGGAAGAGAAGGTAGCAGATCTGGTAAAGGATATTTGGGAAAATGTGATCTAGAAAATATGGAGGGTGAAGCATTTTTATTTCCCATAGGAGTACCCATTTCACAAATCGTCCCGATGGAAGGATTATCATAACATTAAAACAATGCAAAATAGTTGAAGCTAGGGATGATGGAATCCAAAAATGGAAGCAGCCCAGAATATATGATCCTAGAAGTATGGAATTCCTTATTAGAGTGCACAGTTTGACTGATATTTAATTCTTAGTATGAAAAATGCTCAGAATCTTGTTATCTAATTTAATACAATTGTAGTCGTTAAGCAACAAGAGGATACAACAATACAATAAACCATGCTACATTTAAGATATTGAATAAGTATTCTTATATGTAGTATGGGAAGAAATGATAGATCACTCACTTGGGAAGTATATGATTGATTGAATGGTTATAATTGTTCCTTGTGTAGCACAGGAACAAATTCAAGGATTTTAGTTTTTCAATTTGGGGAATGCGACATCGTTGGGTATAGAGAAGGGAGCTTTAGGTGTGCATGTGGACCATTTGTTTGTGGGGGGAGGAGGAGCGTGAATTAGTATTTTAAAACTCACTTAAATTTCTATTTTCTTCTTTTGATTTTTTTACGTGACTTTACTGAAGTAAACCTTTAGATGTACATGATTGTTATGCAAACACCTAGCATATATTCAATGAATTAATATTTAAGTTACTTTCTCATATGTTTAACTTAAACCGGTGCATCAATGTTTCATAAAACATTTTATAAGTAGTAAACATGTGCAACAGGAACTGAATAAGGCATCACACATAAGAAACACATGTGAACACTAGTATTTAAGGTGGAAACCAAATGTGGGTGAAAACCATCGATGTTTTCATCCCTGCCTTCAATTTTATTATAACGAAAAATTATTACAATCTTGTACTCACTTTGACTCATAGCATCATGCATGAACCCACATGTATAATGCTACAACATTCACTCATTCTCCAAAACCCAATTTAAGGGAGTGCTAACCCCCGAATCTCATTTACCACCACTCACGTGAAGGGAGTGCCAACACCCTAATATGATCACCAACTATTATGGGTTGGAAGATTCGAATTCCTTACTGAATGATCTAACCACCAGCACCATTGTGGATCATTTTTCATAAATTTTCACAATGGATCCACCTACATCAACACATTACAACTTGTAGGCCACTTTTCATCAACTTTTGAGACCAAAAATACTACCATAATTTAATCCCAATACCATATATCAAAATTGAAATTGATCACTATACCTTGTCATTCAACCAATCACTAAATCATTCAATCAAAAAATAATTGAACTAATCAATTACTGAACCAAAAAATCACTCAACCAATCACCAACCCAAATGAGCCATCCTCTTAAAAATTCATAGAAGTGATATCATTGTAACTAGAATATCAGTACCGAACCCAAAACATTTCATCAATATATTGAAACAACTGCAACCCTAATCAACCATATGACAGAATATGTACACTATTTTTCTTTAGAAAAACCTCTGTATATACACACTTTTCATGAATGTAACCTATGTATAGATATCAACATACCAAATTCTAAACCACTATCCATATGAACTAGACATTGTATTGCACACATACATTCTGAAACATTATGTCATATCAGAGATCCCTAAACCTAAAATAGTTAGATGAATCATGGACATTATTCAACAAATTAATACTGAAACAATTCAACTTCATACATAATTATTAAGATCAGATCAACATGAATTCTTCATCGATGAAAAAAAAATACAACAATACTCTATAGACATATCATACATATTATTCAGCAGAAACCCTATATTTCATACGTGTTTTTCATAAATAATTTCTACGTGTATACATTATTTTCAGGAATTAAACCTGTGTACATATCTCAAACTACTACAAAAAATGCATGCTACTATTTAGAAGAGAACTCACATGTGTACGTTCCTTTCCAGAGAAAAAAAAGCATACTTATCTACAATTTTCAACTTATAACTACATTGCACTTCAGAACTTCAAAGATACCCAAATCATGACATTCAAAGAAATAAAAATATATCAAATAAAAAATCTAGTCAACCCATAAGAATATCATACAATGCATAGTCATCTCAGGTCTAATGACCCTAATCCATCATTGTATTATCGGGTGCATACTTATCTCAGATTAATCATTCATTAATAGACCATACCATGCAATAATACCTCAGATTGAAGTAGTCATCAATCACAATCACGTTTTCACACTTATCACATTCATATTTACCTCTTTATATAGCTTAGGCCTTATCCAATATCATAGGTCAAAACCATACTAGTGCCAGCGGCAATATTTTTCAGGATCAAATATTCATTACTGCGCTCAATACTATGGGATAATACCATGGTAAAGACCCTTGGTATTTATAGAATCATAGTATGCCAAATATACATGCATTTTATTCTTCGTGCCCTCATATGTACGTGAATTTGCTTCATATAACTCGCATATATGTCTTCAAATGTTCGCCTTTATAATTCTTATGCCTTTGACATGCATACCCATGTCCAATCATTTTGTCACTCTGTTCAATCACTTTTTCACGTATGAACTTGCCTTTGTACGCATCCTATCAACAAGTACTTATCCAGCTACAAGTGGGTTGCTATCAAGGACAACTCATTGAGTAGGTTTCCATTAAGGACAACACAATAATCATAATGCCCACAATCTCCCCTTTGGACCTGATGGCAACCTATTTGGTGTTTGGTCACCACAACCTATAGATACTTGTAAAACACATCTATCTAAGCACTAATGATTTCAATTCAAACACCAAGTTACCCTCTCCCTTTGAAATCAAGGGAAAAGGGTTGAGCAATGCTAAATTAGGGCTTCTATTTTGTAAATATAGGAGTACTGGAGATCTAATCTGCACTATATAATGACCATGCTTCCCTTGAGCACATGGTGAATATTCTAAAATATTTTCAATGAAGTACATGACTCTATGACTCAACTGAATATGAACTTTCCTATCACCAAGGACTCAAATTTACAATAATCACCCAACTAAGTGGGGTTACATATTTTATTCCATCATAACATAAACTATCCATCACGGGATTACATACATAATTGAATTGACCCTAAATAATCCAAACATGACTAAGTATAATAAGAATTGAATTATTGGTTTTTACATGAACTTTACATTAGATGACATATATGAAATTTATAGCCAAGACCAAAATACCTCAGCATAGCATCATTCAACCAACTACATAAGTTTCTTCAACAATATTGTAAACATATTTCCAACAATGCATCATTCGTAGCAAGGTTGATTATCCCCGTCAACATATGCTACATGTTTTCTCTTAGACCTTCCCACATATGCATCAAAGAATCTTCATCAATTAGAAAAGTATAAATTTCATTCTTTACCAACTCATATATCATTATAACTCAATACCACTTATAAGTAACGTCTTTAGACTGTAACTGTCAACATAAGAACAAGAGAGCCGAATAGTATCTATTTGAAGAATATCAAAGTCTATTTTTTTTTTTTTCTTGTTGTATCTCTATCAAAGAAAAATATATGCAAATGTCGATGTAGGAACTCGCGTATATACACGATTTTATTTCATAAAATCCACATACATGAAGTGAAATACTTCTCCTACACAACTTCTACTCCCCTTGAGCTTGTATAGTGTGTACATGTCTTATGTTATCACTATTATCACTCCAATAATTCCCAGGGGCGTTAGTCTTTTTGGTTTAAAGAATATTAGAGGTAACCACAAACCTACTTTTAAGATTTAAGATCTAGCCTTCCGAATGCTCAGAGAGGGTTCTCTCTTTATTAT
Source organism: Pinus albicaulis (assembly GCA_034641835.2). Lineage (NCBI taxonomy): Eukaryota > Viridiplantae > Streptophyta > Pinopsida > Pinales > Pinaceae > Pinus > Pinus albicaulis. The sequence goes on from CM076569.1 coordinate 733,820,155, forward strand.
TTAACTTTGTTTATTTCATATGATTTTAGGCTAGTTATGTAAGAATGATTGGGTTTTTTATTTATGTTTGGTTTGGTGGTGGAATCACTGATTTAGATGGATAGATGCAGGTATGTTTCCCATTGGGCTAATGGAGTCAATGTGTCAAGAAACTGAGTAGAATCACGGTTCTGAAGGGAAGTGTTCACAAGGAAAGATAGCTAAGTTGATTCAGATCTTAGGCTGGATGATTAAATGGTTTCAATCAGGATGAGAGAGCAATTAAGAATTCTCAGATCTGAATAATGAGGGAAATGACAGAGGTCAATCGAAACTACAGAGCAATTAAGAATTCCCTAATCTAGATATCAGTAGAGAACATGAAAATGAAATAACATTTGAATACATAGTGTTTTTAAACAAGTTTTGAAATAGTATTCCTATTATACATTTAGATTTAGAAAACATGAAAGTATGAGAAAAATTTAGATAATAAAAAAAAACAATTGACAGTACTTCACTAAAGTGGCCAAATACATGAATCCTATAATATAATGCCTTTATTGATCAATCCAGTCTACTAACTTGAAAATGGTACACAAAACCCTCTGTTTCAGATCAATGCAACTATAGAAATTTTTATAAATCCACAATCCACCCTCAATACTTCAACTTGTGAAGTATTTATACAAAATACTAATACAAAATATCCTAAATTGACTTAGGAATTATTCAAGGAAAAATAAATATCTTCATGCAAGAAGATAAAGACACCTAGGAGACTAATGCTCGCTGTCCCTGCTTTATTTGGATCTAATGTTGTTTTTTGATATTTTTGTTGCTTTCTTTTTTATTTTTTTCTCAACGAAGGTTGTCTTTTAGGCTGTTGAGTGTTCATTATGCTGGTTGTATCTTTACTTTCACCTCTTCTTTGTACTTTAAACTTTATCTTTCATCAGATACACTTTAACATTAACTGATATTCTTTAACTACATGCTTTGTTACTGTTTTAACTTTCATTGTTATTATTGTTTTTAACTTTTAAACTGACTTCTCTATCTTCACTCTGACTGCCCTATTTTACCTTTTCAATTTTACAGTAAATCAATCAACTTATCCCAATCTTCTGCATCTGTTAATTTAATCTTTACCATCCTTATGAATATTTCCTCTACTTCTATGTATTTTGCAAAAGTGGGTTTGTTAATGAATAGATTTTTTACCTCATGTTGTAGGTAAAAGAGGTTCTCAAAGCTATTATAGAGTACTTTTACTGTTGGTATTCTTTGCATGGCTGAATTGTTGGCTTGTTCCTTTGCCACTTCTCTGATTTTCTTATCATAATCTTCTTGTTTCATCAACCTTTCATTGATAGCCAGAGGATTTGGAAGGCCTTTCTACCTCAAAATATCAAATTTCATCATGAATCTGATTATGGAAAGCTCCATGTTCTGACACTTTTCTTCCATCTGCAACATTAAGTTCCTTTTATAAATCACCTTTCTAATTTCAATAATTGTTTCAGTTCGATCACTAATTCCAATTTCTTCCAATTCCTGCTTATTATTGGAATTAAGAAAATTAATGATTTCATGGGCCTCGTCTGGCTTATTACCAAGTTCTTCCTTGATTTTCTAAATGGCTTCACTTGTTGCTTTGATAATATTATTTTGCTTATAAATAACCTGAATGGATGGCTAAATATCATTGACATGTTCAATGATATTGGCCCACAGATACTGCTTAGCTTGTGCAAGTTGTTCTTTCAATGCTAACTCTTTCTCTAACTTCTCGAATTTCTCATTCAATCCATTTGTCTTCTGTTTTTCATTTTTGTGCATGATTTGTACTAGTTTCTTCTCATCCTCTAGAATTTTTAGTTGTTCTTTAAGTCTATTTATTTCCTTAGTCTGGATGGACATTTGTTGCATTGCTTTAACTAGTTTTCCTGATTCATCACTAGGTTGTGTTGATGATGTAGATGACTCTGTAGTTGATGTAGTTCTGGATGTAACAGGAAGTGTTGTAGCTACTGGAATTGATGGGGCCAATTATTTTGCTAAAGTGGAAGGAACTGCTATAGTGACTATAGGAATAGCAATGATAGGGATTGCTTTTGAGCTGGCCTTTTTCTCTCACACTAACTTATCCATCTCATTTTCCATTTCTTTCAATTGGGTAGTTAACTAAATAACGAGGTTCATCATCTCATATTTTTGGCCTGCATTCTATAATATTTCTTTGGTCTGTGGATGTTCAGTAGGAGGCATTTTGAGTTGTTTCTTTAATGCAACAATGTCTGCATTCTTTTTCTTTATGATTTCTTCTAAAACTTTGACATTCTTGGGATAGTATCCTTCCTCAATAACCAAATATTATAGTGATTTAATTATGTTATCTTTAGCTTGTGAAGATTTTTTTTCTAGTTTTAGCTTACCTCTAATGTTTTCAAGAATATTTTGCAGCTTTTGTACACTCATGGCTTTGTTTGTCATGGTAGAATACAACATTTCACCATCTTGCTTGTGAAATTCTATTTGGTCTATAGGATGAAGATATTTTGCTTGAACTTCATATGATGTCTTCTTATAATATATTGATGACTTAGGATGCTTCACTATGGGATGTAAGAAAGTCATCTACATATTTCTGGTCTTGTAGTCAAATGCTGAAAGTAACCTGCTTTGGTCACTTGGTGTTTGTTTCCAGTATTGGACATAGGTATATGCCTTTAATGCCTCATTCTTGAGCTTGATTTCCTTGTACTTCTGCATAATATCCTACTCTTTTTCTGTTGGTTTAATGGATGAAGATACTTCAACACTATGCTGCTTCTGAAAAATCTGAGTGTTAGATGTTGAAGGCTGATGAATTTCCTCTGAAACTGCTAGAGGAGCATTGTCTTTTACCACTATATATGTATCAATGATCTCAATAGTTTCCACTTGTTCAGTTACAGGATTTAATTTGGGCTTCTTCTTGTACATCTGTTTGAATTTTGTTTCAACTGTAGTCTGAGCTGAGTATGATCCTTCTTCTCTTGGCCTTTTAGAGTTTCTATACTATGGGACTGGATTCTGCAAGATGGAACTAGTATCACCTTGCTTCTCTACCTCTTTCAAGGTGTTTTCCAACCATTCATACTGATGGTAGTACTTATCTGTGTATGGCTTATGCTCATGTACAAAAGGAGTTAGTTTAAACTTGATCCCTAACTTGCTTATAACTCCTAAAGGACCATAATTTCATTTAAAAATTTGACTGAACTTAAATTCATGAATATACTTTTCTTCTTGTTGACCAGCTGTCCTATTATTGCATATGAAGGGACCAATTAGGTTTTTTATTTTGAAATGTTTTTTCTTCTTGGTTGATAGAAAATTAACTTCATCAGAGTTAAGAATCTACCTGATATACTCAAGTGAAAATAACCTCATTTGGAGGTATTTTGGTAGTTTATATGGGGTTAGCTGACAACCATAAACTCTAATCTCTGTGTGTTTTTGGTAAAGATACCAATCTTGTGTCTTACTGTGTTATGATTTCTGTAAGACCTTTCTTATATCATCATTAACTCTTGGTTGAATGTTTCTGGTCATCATGTTGACAATTGGATAAATGAATGAGTCAATGAAGTCTTTATATGAGAACTCTATTGAATCTTTCTTGATTAATGAAGTACAAAATATTACTGACTGAGGTTACCTTCAACATAATTTTTTTGAAGGTTAATAGCAAATATTTTAGATTGGAAGTATAAAAACATGTGGAATAAAATAGATGAATACTTGAAGACACCTTCTTCAGGCATTTTAACAAGTTCTTCATTAATTGTATCTGAGAGGTACTAGAAAAAAATGAATATGGTAGAAGGAGGCTAACTAGGGGTGAAAATAGACCAAAAACCTTGGACTGAAGCGTCAACATGCTCATCAGTGAAATAACCCAGAATAAAAGACATCATGGTAATAATATGCCTGGTTCTTTTAGAGAATATAATAGATGGGTAATGAGGATTAGTCTTGGGAGCTTTTACTGATGAGGGAATGAATTTTTGGAATATTTGGAATCTTTTAGGGAAGTCCAGATTCAGATATAATTGAGTAAGGGTCTCAATATACAGAGGGGTTTCATCAAGCCTAGGTTGAATTTGCTGCATCTATTTTATGGGTTTAGCTGTGATAGTGAATAAAATATCTTTCCCAAGGGTTATAATGGCTCTTTAATTAGGAAAGTAATTGGTTTAATAGAGCCTGATGACCTATAGACACTGGAAAGTCCATGGGACAATATACTTGGGAAAATTGGACTCCCAAAGGAAAACATCATCAATTTGGTCAATTTACTTATCATGCCTCCCACAGTGGAGCTCAAGGAGGTTAAAGTCAGTGACACAGTCACTAATTTTATAGTCTCTGTTGCTAAGGGAGTGTGTTCTACATCCACAATTGGAGGTTGCAGGGGATTAACTGTTACAATACCTTGGGAATCCATTATTTATTTGATTTCTCAATTAATTATTCTTTTAGCTTCAAGAAACAGGGTCAGGCCTTTAAGACTACTATGAAAATATTATTATAGTCCGTATAATGGTTTTTGATGAAACAATGGCTTTTCCTCTTGTCTACAATGCTTCAATTGATCAAATAATTACTCTCTGTGGTCGAGAAATAAATTTAGGACCTCATGGATACTTGTGAACAGATGAATTGGGTATGAAGAAAGGGTTTGGAGGCAATAATAGATTTTCTATGGTCTGCAAAGTTCCTAACTAGTTCAATTAACCTATTGCTTTCTTTAGCTTAAGTACAAGCCTTTGTATTTCAGGAATACATGGAAAAAACGAAGCTTTTAGTTTGCAGATAAGGTCTAGAGGCAACAAGAGCTCTTCTAGCTTTTATAGAGCTTAAGACTGTTTCTATAGTGCCTTTAGCAGTAAGAAGTTTTGAATTATGGTGTAAAAGGGCTTGAAACAAGGTCGACAATGATTTGTTTCATTTAGAATAGGTCGGTAATTCTCTCTTTGCGCAAATTATAATAGAAATGGTGAAAAGGCTTGAAAGCGCTGCTTTATGATTTTAAAACCAATTAGTGGTTAAACATTAATTCACAGGGTTAATTTCAAACAAGGGGTGGTATTCATTATCGGTAGAAGAAACCTCGTGGGGGTTTTTGCATCAGAAAAAGCTGGTAGGCGATATTATTTTGGAGGATGAGATGGAATCAGGAGTTGCCACGTAGAAGGGAGTGGGGCTGCAAAAATAGCTCTTTTTGCAAGGTCTCAGTTGTGTTAAAGTTTGGATAATCGTGGATGAAAAAGTACTCATTAGGCGTAGGATATGATGGGTCTTGATCTTATGGATGGGAAAATGGGATGGACCTATCGTGGATTTGATAGGTGTGGGGTCTGGGTTTTAATTCAATGCGAGATTTATATGTAATGGATTATATTACACAGGGTCAGGACATTATAATAGGAGGGTTTATATGTATAATCAATTGGTTTAAAGGAAAGTGGGACCCAAGTTTAGCATAAACCATAGGTTAGATTAATGTACAACGGTTAATATAATATAAGAGTCGGGATATATATAGTGGGAGTTAATATATAATGTGAGGTTAATAAAATTTTGTGAATGTGTTTTAACTATGTATATTGAGCTAGGGTTAAATGAAATATGATGTGGGAGTTGAATATGTGCGGGAAATAAAATACACTAAGAATGAATAACATTGGGGTGGGATTTTTCATAGTGGGGCCCGAAATTATTTTAAACAAATACCTAGGATAAGTGTATTTTAGGCAGTATTTTGAAATTAAAGGGATTTTTACTTTTACAAAGGTAAATATGCTTTTTAAATAAGGAAAAGGGTTTTTAGGTAGGGGAAATGAGTGAAGTAAGGTAGAAGGCTAGTATGAAGGCAAAGGGGTATTTTTACAAGGAGAATGAATTTACAAAGAGGTTAGTAATATGAAATGACCATTTTCTGTTATGCATGCCTTGTGAAAACTTCTTCTGCCTACCCATCATCTACCCTAACACTTGTTCTTCATTTATTTGGGTGCATTTAAGCTTGCAGACTCTTTTTTTTTCTTTGATAAGAAAACTATCTAATTTTAACCTTATGACTTCCAATGGCTCAGGTTAAACTGTTGAGCTCATTTATTATTCTCTACCTAAATATTGATCTGCCAAGGTTAAATAGTTTGGCTAGATCTTTATTCTCTATCTATCAGCATGAAATTTAAAACGTGAAAGATCAAGATTAAAAAGTTTGACCTTCATGGATTGTGGCATTTTTCACAAGCTACACACAATATTATTTTTCAAAGTAAAGTAAAAAGTAGTGGCATTTGAATTTGCATCACTTTCATGATCTATTTTTATCTCTTTTTCGTTGGGGTTCATTTTATATATATATATATATATATATATATATATATATATATATCTTTTTCTTTTTCTTTTTCTTTTAGTCCTTTGATATTTCTTTTAGGACTTACCCTCTTTACATTTTTTAATATGGGAAAACAATTTGCAAAAAGTAAAGTATGTACATATTAGAATACTAATCATAGTAAATTTAAAATTATGAATCCTATTACTATAGGACCCTAACAATCACATCAAATGCACTATCAGAAACATAAGCAACAAACATTATCAAAACCATGTGAATCATTATCAAGATAACTTATATCTATATCCCCCTAAGATTATATAATTGAACCTAAGGACCTGATAATCATCTTATTTCTCTTAAGAGGTCATGTAACTCACATTACTCCTATAACCACTGTTAAAAATATTCTTTCAACAAGGATGGACTAAAAATGGGCGTGAAAATTCCTATTTTAATCACATGTATTTTTTCTGCATTTATGTACCCTCTTCCTATGATCGTTCCAGTTTCTTTATCCATGACCTTGTATTTGGTTGATGTGAACAAAATTAAGTTTCATTTATATTCCATTTTTCCTACACTTAAAATATTTTTTTTTAGGCCTTGAACTAATAAAGTATCAGTTCCCTTTCTATTTTTTCTTTTTAAATTTTGGCTCTACCTTTTCCCAAATCTTTTGTTAGAGAATTGTTTTAAATAATAACCTTACCATATTGATTTTTCTTGAGAGAATCCATGCTACTCTTATCACCAATCATGTGATGAGAATATCCACTATCTATGTAACATTAATCTTCATTTCCAAATGCATACAGATAAAGACCATATTTTATCTCTTATTCATTCTTATTGTTAAGGGGAATGTTGGTGGATCCATCTTATTTATTCCTTTCATCATCAACACTCTTATTTTATTTCTTTCCAGGTTTGTTCATACAATATTTTTCTATATGCCCAAACAAGTTACATGCATAACATCTTATTTGACCAGAAAAAGGAGGCAGTAGGATCATAATATTTCTATCTCATGTTCCTTTTATTGCAATCAATAGCTTTGTAAACAAATATGTTGCAAGAAAAATAATACCTCTTAAAGAAACCTGAGTACTTGGGAGTTGATGTTCTTTCTGTGGAGAGACATGTTTGCTCTCAATCTAGTCTCCTAAACTGAGCTCATTTAATTGTCAACCAGGATTTGTAAACTGCTGAAGTGAAGTGTACTGTATGTACCTAGGTGTTTGTTTCCTAATGTGTTGTGTGTAGTGTTTTGTGATGTTTTTGGTCTTTTGTGGTGATTTATGATGTTTTTTGTCTTTTGGTGGTTTTATGTTCACAAGGAAAATGCCTAGAAAGTTGATGGAAATGAGCTGATGATTAAAAACAGAGTGGATCCTAATTGATGGATGACAAATGGAAAATGCAATTGGAAACACTGAAGATGAATCTAAACTATGACTAAATAAAAGCAAAGCTTGATAATGACTTTCAAACAAATGATTCAAAACATAAACTAAACTTGAGAAATGATCACTAAGTATGCAAATCCTCTAACTAAATAGTTAAACAACTTATCTTACAATGATACAACATTTTTGTCCTTAATTAGAGATTTGAAACAGATTTGGAGGAAAAACATTGATACCATCCTAAGATCTTCTATTCTAGGACTAGTTCCTAGTTCTATTCTGCAATTTAATTGAATGTCACAAAACCTTTACTCAAGAGTTATTGATTTCTTTTTCAAAGTAGTCTTTTGAGGGAGAGCTCTGTTTATGAAATGATGAGGAAATTGCAGAGTTACTTCAGGCCTTAAAGTGATGTTGTCTTCTGTTCATATGGTTATAGATCAATTATGGATTTTAGAACAAGAAGATGTTTGTGAATAATGAAGGTTGTTTTGTTAATCCTAACAACTGAAATAATCTAATGTGCAGTGAATAACAATTGAATGTGGAGTGCAAATGCAATGAGTTGAACTACAACCAAACCTAAGGTGTCACTAACCTAAAATAGTGTTAAACTACAAGTCATTATCAAACCCAAAATAAAATAACTGAATCATGAATTAAGTGCAATGAAACTCCGGAGTATCCTAACTATACTATCATGCATTATTCTATGAAATTATACAGTCTGTTTGTCCATCATTGTTGATATTTTGGAAGAGTTCCTTCTTTTGGAAGAGTTAGAACAATTCTGACTGTGTAATTGAGTGCAAATGCAAACATAAAGGACGGAAAGCAATGAAAAACTAAGATATCATATCCATATCCTACTCGTCATTATGATGTTTTGGACAAGCGTTTAAGAGCAAGAACAGAGATGGTACTTAGTGCAAACACACAACTAAATCATTCATTATCACGGTCATGTCTTGGACTCCTTAAGAATTTATTGGAAGAGTTTCTTCTTGTGGAAGAGTGATTAGAAAAAGTGTAACTGTGATAGTGAACAACAAAAATTACAACTAAATCCTACAGTACTATAGCCATTTCCCATTCATCATTATAATCTTTTGGAAGAGCTTTCTTCTTGTGGAAGAGTTAGAATGAGTACAACTACAGTAGCTAATTAAAAACAACTATTAATTCAAATTCAAAACGTAAAGGCAGCTAGAAGACTTATCTAATTTACACAAAATAAATCCGTGCAAGAGGCAGGAGCCCTCTACCACCTGACGGAATTCAACTCAAAATTAAATCAATGCCTTCACAACAACACTGTCTACTTCATTAAAGATGAAAGAACTTGAACATAACACTCCGCGTCTTCATAAATGTAGCACAAAGTCTAAAAAAAATCTAGCATAAAATCTAACATCAAATCTAACCATAGCTCTCGGTTTCCCAAGTGTTTATAAAGCAAATGCACATAACAAGACTTGCAACAATTCAGGAACACTGTCGTTCCTTATCGGAATCACATTAGGACTCTTGAAGTGGTTGCGTGAAGAGGAAAAAGACATCTGGACTGAGACAGTCCTAATAGAAGTCTGCTTTCCTAAATGTGTTCCCACGTTCCAAAACCATACCCATAATTCTTTTCTTCCCCCATGATGAGCAACGAACCATGTAGACATGACGTGGATTATGCCCATATGTGGTTTTCCTTGAGAGGCCACCTGGAACATACTCAAACGTGAAGGCAGCTGTAGAATCGTCGGTTAGCTATAGAATGTCTGCATTCTGCAACTAGTTCCGGTCAAAATGCTTTACAATGGCAAAAATCACAAAACTTAGCAATTCAGTCATGTAAATCATTCTAGAAGTAATTTTAACTATATTCATTGATCAATTGGGTCTAGGATAGCAATGGACAAGGGGAAAATGAGGTAAAATGAGGTGAAAGAAAGCACAATTTTGAGGCTCAACATACCCCCACTGCTGTCTCTTTGCATGTCCTCATGCAAATTATCCTATGAACTCAGAGGCTTCTGCAAGGACATCTAATCCTCTTCTTCTCCTTTGTCTGGAAGCTAGAGATCTTCTGGGTTTTCTGATAACAAGTTTGAACTTTAGGTTGGTGAGTGCCCTGATTAACTTTTTGTTCCTTGTCTTCAACTTCTCATTGGTCTTCTCCACTTTGTCTATATGCAGGGATAAGGTTGAGTTCATATCAGTTTTGAGCTTGACTTGATCCTTGAGAATTTCATTCTCATTTTTGATGTATCTATTCAGTAATTCCAACTCATACCTATCCCTTCTTAATATATCTATTTCAGACAGTGGAGGACTGGGGGTTCTCTCTCTGCTTTCTGAAGCTCTCCTCTCCAAAGTTTCCACATAGTCATAAATTTCCTATTGAGCAGGGTCAATTTCAGGGGTTCCTTCATAAAAATCCTCTTCAACATCCTCTTCAATGGATGTCTCTTCATCTTCTATATTGATTACCCCTGTTTGTTTGATTAGTGTTTTCTTCAGTTTCCCCTTTAGTCTGTGGCTTCTTCTAGGCTGAGAAGATCCCTCTCCTTTCTCCATGGCAGATTTCTTGATTACCTTTTCTTCCTTAAGCTGTCTCTTGATTTGAGTTAACTTTTCTAAAATGATTTCCTCACTGCTCTCTTGGACTGTTTTGTCAATTTCAACTTCTGAAGCCCTCCATTTTCTACTTCTTCTTGTAGGCTGTGGTTCAGGTGATGGTTCTTTTGCTTCTTCAAAATGATTTCTTATTAAGAAATCGTCCCATGTATCATTTTTTTTAGCTAGATGATGTTCAATCAAAATTTTGACCAAACCATGATGATATAGGGTTGTCTCTAAAAATTGAACCCTTCTTTGAACACAGGAAGCCATCTTCTTCAGACTTTGAAGCAAGAAATATGGTAGGTTTAAGTCTTCCCCCAGAAAATGCATCATTAGTCTAATGTGATAGACATAAAATGTCCCATATCTACCCTCACATGTAATAAATTTTTGTAGAAGAAGCAATATGTTTCTCCATTTATTTTTCAATGCAGAACTGGGAATTCCTTTCTTAAATACAGTAACATCCATACGTGGTGTTTTTAAAATTTGTTTCCAGGAGTCATTGTGGAATTCTCTATTTTTGAACCATCTCTCTCCAGTTCTGAGCAACCCTATAGCCTCTGCAATGAAAACTTCAGTGACTATAAATTTGACATCTCCCACTTCAATTTCGGTTCCTTGAAATGATCTTGCAAATGTTTTAGTGACTTTCTTGTGGAAGCCATTAAATTTCTCCAAAAATTGAAGCCATCCTATTTGTTGTAACATTTCTTTGCATTGAGGGTAGCCTTCTATATATTTTGAACCCACTGGTTCAGTCCTTACAATGAAACCCATGATTGCTTCGTCAATGTTCAAATTAACACTCTTCTACCCACAAAAACAATGACTTTCACCTTCGAATTGAAATGGCTTCAAGTTCTGAATGAAAATGGCTTTAAACTTTGGAATGACATACCTCTGATTGATAGTGGCAACAACTTCAAAACTTCGGGCTGATATGCCTCTGTTGACAATTGAACTTTGGACTGATATGTATCTGTTTGACAGTGACAACTGGCTTCAACTTCTTCACTGCAATACCTCTGGCTCTTGGTGGCAAATGGTTTCGAATTCAACACTGTAACACCTCTGTCTTCTAGTGACAAAAGAATTCAAACTCCACACTGCTACACTTCTGTGTTTATAGTGAAAATGCTCAAACTCTTCCCACAATGATATTTTGCCTGCCCACAGAATCAAATGGCTTCAAATTCTCACGCTGCTATATCTCTGAATTTACGCTTTTGCTCTGCTCTGAGTTTACAATGCTTAATGCTATTCAAACTGATATCCTTTGGCTCTGCTCTCGGTGATAAGAATATCTCTGTCTACGGAATGAAATGACGGCTACAGAATGGAGTGATGGCAGTGGTCACGGAATGAAGTAGTGGAGTGAGGTGGAGGGAATGAATTAATGATTGAAGAGACAGCGGAGATTTTTACGACAGCAGAGGGAATCATCATTGATTGATTTGGTTAAGAGACATGGAGAATTCAAACACCTCGGCCATTTTAACCGCTTAAATGATATCGGATATGAAATTTGAAATGAGCAATTTTAATCCAAAGTCTGTGGAGGGTTTATTGGTATTGATCAATAAAAATAATTAAAAAAACCTTTTCGAACAATCCATAACTAAAACTATGCTAAAATTTAATGAAATGCCATTATAATTTAAACTTGTTACCTTTGCCTTTCATTTGATTTTTCACCTTTGGAAGAGTCTTCATAATTTTCTTGATTCTTTTGATTCATGGATACACTAGATCATTTTATTGCAATTCTAATTTCTGCTGATTGATGCCTTCAGGATTTCTGGCTGCGGAAAGACTATCTAGCTGCAGAAAGGCTGATCAGCTGCAGAATGTCTGTTGAGCTGCAGAATGTTCCTGTAGAGAATTTTGATCATGGAATGAAGTGTGTTTGGAATATGGGTGAGATGTTATATGGTATGAATGAAGATGGATGACGGATTATGATATGTATGAAGTCGATGATGAAATGGAATGGATTCAGTTTATGAAATGGAGTGAAAGAACATAAGAACTGCTCTGTAATCTATGACATGTTTTATTTATTTACAGCAAGATATCAAACTCTAAATCTTGTCATGAAAATGAGATGGATGGAGGATGGAATGAGATGAATGAAAACTTTGAATGAAGTGGAATCATGAGTGAATGAATGAAATAGAGTATGAATGGATAAGTGAATGGAGTGAAATGAAATGAGATGAATCATAAGCACTATGGAACTGAACTTATGATTTTTGTAACAACTGCTAGTACAAACAAAAATGGGAAAAGTTAAAGTGTCAGAGAGACTCTGATTTTCACCCTATCTTTTCTGTATAAACATGCCAATCAATGATTGGTTTTCATGTTTATACCTTTATTTTTTTTATTTTTTTTATTTTTTCTTTAAAGAAATGCTTCAGAAAATTTAATCAAGTTGATGAAGAAGAGAGGTTCTTCTTCATTAACTTCACGTCATTGCTTTCTTGGAACTTTTTGACAAATTCTTCTCTTGAGAGTGGTTTGTGGTATATCTTCAATCTATGACCATTCACAAGAAAAGTGACCTTTTCTTCATCTATAGTTCTGATTTTGACTGCCCCATTATCAAAAATTTCAACAATTTCATATGGCCCAAGCCAATGTGTCTGAAATTTACCTTGAAAATCCTTGAATTTTGAATCAAACAAGAGAGCCCAGTCACCCTCTTTGAATTTTTTCTCTTTGATGTACTTGTCATGCCATCTAGCCCTTTGCTGTTGGACTAGACTTGTTTTCTGAACTGCATCTTGTCTGATCTCATCCAATTCATTAATTTGCTCCAGTCTATGATTTTGTGCCTCCGTTAGATCAAGTCCTAGCTGAACTGCCATCTTGAAGGTTTGAATTTGGAACTCTATGGGAAACAAAACTTGCTTTCCATAAAAAAGCTCATAAGGAGTATGGCCTGTTGTGTTTCTCCATGTAGTTCTATAGGCCCACAAGGCTTCAGGAAGCCTATCTACCCAATCTCTTCTATGTAAATGAACAGTCTTTGTTAGGATTCCTTCAATGAACTTATTAGTGGATTCCACTTGACCATTTGCTTGTGGATGATAAGGAGTAGATGTTCTATGTCTGATTTTGTACTTCCCCATCATTTGCTCCACTAGCCTTGATGTAAATTGAGCTCCTTGATCTATAACAATTTCCCTTGGGACACCAAAACGAGTAAAAATATCCTCAAAAGAAAAGTAACTACAGATGCTTCATTAGCAACAAGTAATGGCTTGGCTTCTACCCATTTAGTAACATAATCAGTGCAAACTAATATATACCTCTTCTGTCTTGATGGAGGACTAATAGGTCCTACAAAATCCAAAGCCCATTTTTCAAAAGGTTCAATGTGTACCTGAGGTTGTAATGGCATCTCACCTGAAGGAGAAGGTTTCCCCACCCTTTGGCAACTGTCACACCTTTTGACATACTCTTTAGCATCTTTAAACAAGGATGGCCAATAATATCCTAAATTAAGGATCTTATAGGTTGTCCTCTTATCTGCAAAGTGTCCGCCACAAGGTTCGTCATGACATGCCTTGAGAATCTCAGGCATCTCATCTTCATGAACACACCTTCTAATAATAAAATCTGGACCTGTCTTGTACAACTCATTAGCGACCCATGAATATCTTGCACTATCATTAATGATTTTTCTTTTATCCCTTGCATTCATAATTGAAGGAAATTTTCCCGAAACTAAATAATTAGCAATATCAGCAAACCATGGAGTTTGAGTAGAGATTGCAAAAAGATATTCATCGGGAAATTGATCTTCAACCGGAGTGTCATCTTTGATATTTTGGAGTCTAGATAGGAAATCAGCCACTGTGTTTTGTTTTCTAGGCCTATCTAGAATAGTAATGTTGAATTCTTGTAAGAGTAACAACCATCTTATAACTCTGCCATTAGTGATTGATTTTTTCATTAAATATCTAATTGCAGAATGATCAGTGTGAATAAAAGTTTCATAGCCTGTTATATAGTGTCTAAATTTGTTTATGGCATGAACAACAGCTAAAAACTCTTTTTCAGTTACAGTATAGTTTAACTCTGCAGGAGTCAAATTTTTACTGGTATAATAGATGGCATAGGGAATCAAGTCTTTTTGCCCCAATACTGCTCCTAGAGCTGTATCAGAAGCATCTGTCGAGATATGAAAAGGTAACTTCCAGTTAGGTCCCCTTAATATAGGTGCTTTAGAAATTTTGGTTTTCAGGGTTTCAAAAGCTAACTGGCAATCAGAAGTCCACTTAAATTCACAATCTTTGGTGAGTAATTTGAAGAGAGGAGATGCTATTTTGGTGAAGTTTTCTATAAATCTCCGATAGTACCCCGTAAATCCTAGAAAACTTCTTACATCTCTTTGACAACTTGGAATGGATAGGTTAGAAATAACTTCAACTTTCGCTTCATCAACTCTAATCCCATCCCCTGAAATGTGGCGCCCTAAAACAATACCTTCAGTAAACATCATAAAACATTTTTCATGACTAAGAGAAAGGTTTGCTTCTTGACATCTTTTTAAGACTTTTTCTAAGTTTTCTAAAGCCTCTTCAAATGTATCCCCATAAACTGTGAAATCATCCATGTACACCTCTACACATTCATGTAGTAGATTCGAAAAACTTCCTAATACTGCCCTTTGGAATGTTGCAAGTGCATTGCATAATCCTCGGTAGGCATAGGTACCCCAAGGACAAGTAAATGTGGTTTTATCTTGGTCTTCAAGTGCTACTTGGATTTTATTGTAACCATTAAACCCATCTAGGAATGAAGAGTACTTTTTGCCAGCTAATGTATCTAATATTTGATCTATGAAAGGTAAGGGAAAATGGTCTTTAAGAGTAGCTTTATTCAGTTCTCGGTAGTCAACACACACCCTCCATTTTCCATTTTTCTTTGGCATAATTACCAAAGGATAAACCCACTGACTATCTGAAATAGGATATATGAAATTAACATTTAACAATTTTTGCAATTCTTCCTTAACAATTTCCCTAAGATTTGGATTCATCTGTCTTTGAGGTTGTCTGATTGGTTTGCAATTTGCCTCTATATAGATGTGATGAGTACAACTCTTGGGACTTATCCCTTTCATGTCAGTGTATTCCCATGCATATGCAGAAGAATGTCTCTGTAATACTTTGATTAAATCTTTTTGTTGAGAATTTTCTAGGTTCTTGTTTATGTTCAAAGTTTTTCCTGGAAAAATTTCACTTGTAGAGATGCCAAATTTGTCCATAGAATGAAGAGACATATGCCTAGATGACAACAATTCAATATTGGATCCCTCCTGAAATGATTCATGTTTGTGTTTTGGAGAAGATTCAAAGTTTTCTAGAGTATTCAGAATTCGATTATCTTCACTAATTTCTGAAATTGTGAAGAGTGGTTGTAAATCTTCTTCATCCTCTATCCATTGAGTGTCATCTAGATCTGTAATTGTCCTAGCTGGAGGATATAAAGTGAATCTCTTAGTTGAACTACCATAAAAAATATACATATCACCGGACCTACAACTAATAAAAGCATCAGCTGTGGCCAACCAAGGTCTTCCTAGTATAACAGGATGGCCTCCTAGATTATTCTTAGGAGTTAGGATAATGAAATCCACAGGGTATTCCCAAGAATCTAGGGACACTGGAATGTCTTCTATTACCCCATATGGTTTGATCACAAATCTATCTGCTAATTGTAACAGTGTGGGTGTAAAGAGAAGATTAGGAAGTTTCAGTTTGTCCATGATTTTTCTACTCATGATGTTTATTTCTGCTCCTAAATCAATGAGTGTGTTTTGAATTTCAATTCCGTTGATGTGAATTTTGACAACTGGATTTCCTGGGTCAAGATACTTTGGAATAGCAACCTTGCCCATCATAATGTCTGCTATTTGTCCCACCAGTTGAATTTTTTTGGTTTCTCTTATTCTTTTTCTTATTTTCGTCATACTCAACTCCTTTATTTTTTTGGCTAAAATTGGGATTTCCTTGATGGCTTGCAATAATGGAATTTTAATGCAAACATTTCTCAATTCATCTAAGAAATCATAATTAGGCACCATGATTTTTTTTTCTACACCTCTATCAATTTGTAATCTTTCCGGAAAGGGAGGTATAGAAGTAGATGTGGATGGTTGCTCTAATACAGGAGTTGGATTTATTGGATCTTTTTGTTTTAGTTTTTCAGTGTTTGGGTCTTGAAAGGATATGTCTTCCTCAAGACTTTTATTCACCCGTAGGGAGTCTTCCTCAGAATTATCTTGTTCTTGTATGATCACAGAAGGTTTCCTCTTTTCAAGTATTATTCCAGACCTCAGTTGAACATCACTAAGGTCTAAAGGAGTAATTAAATAAGTTGGAAACTCGTTGACCTTCTATCATGTATGTATTCTCCAGGTTCTATTATTGGGGTTTGGTATGGGGTTGGATGGCAATTACTGGATTTTCTTTTGAGGGAATGGTAATGGAAGTGGTTGATTTTGATGTGGTTGGTTCTGATGATGTTGTCGAGGATTTTGTTGAAAATTTTGTTGAAGATTTTGAGGAAAATTTTGTTGAGGATTTTGAGGATAAAAATGTGGGTATGGTGGATAGGATGGTGGATACTGATAATATGGGGAGTATCTTCCATAGGGACTTTGTGTTCCTTGTGCCCAAGATTGAGATTGATTTTTAAATTGGGGCCAAGGTTGCTGCCAAGAATTCCAAGGTGGAGGTTGATTATACATTTGATCATGGAATCCTTGTGTCTGAGGTCCCTGCCAAGGTCTTCTAGATACAAAGTTAAGAGATTCTATGAAGTCTGTAGGAGTTTCTTCCTGAAAGACAACTTTGAGACTAGGAAGAGAAGGACAGTTCTTGGTCTCATGTTTTTCAGAACAAATGACACAGGTCTCTACAACTTTTACATCTAAAGGACACTCTCTCAGGGCATGTTTCTTTCTACATTTGGGACAAAAGATTGCCAAAGCATCAGATTCAGTATTATGCTTGTTTTGTATCTTAAGGGTGTCTATTTGTTCACTAAGACTCCCTAAGATGTCAGATTTAAAATCATCAAGCATGTGTCCTATTTCTGATCTACTTACTGTCCCAGAAGAAGATTTACTTGCCCTTGCAAGAGCGGGATCTCTTGGACCTTTGACAGCTTTAGATTTCCCTCTGGAAAGGTTGATACATAACTCAGATATTTTAGGTAATGTAAGTTGTGATATATCCCCTTTTCCCATCATGTTAAGGATATCCAACCATTCATCCCTAATTGTTTTCAACAAAAGAGCTTTTAAGGTGTCTTGATCTAGGTTTTCCATTTTCGCCCTTTTGATGTTGTAATTGAATCTTTCCAACAAATCTTCTAATTTTTCATCTTCTTTTTGTAACATCTTGAACACTTCTTCCTTATGATTAACCGGCATACAATAATCCAAGTATCTCTCTAGAAATGCTTGTTTCATATCTTCCCATGTTCTAATAGAACTACTGTTTAAACTCATAAACCACTTCAATGCTGCTCCTTTCAGAGTTGAAGGAAATAATTTCAATTTTTGAGCATCTTGTAAGTAGTCATAAGTCCTACACAACACTTCAAATTCGAATAAGAAAGTTTCAGGATCTTCAGTTTTAAGTCCATAGAAGTTTGGAAGGACAGAGGGTGAAATGTTTTTCATGGTTGTATTGGTTTCTTCATCAAGTATATGGAACCCAAAAGAGCTTCCTATTCTACCTCTTCCTCCATTTTCACCTCTACCTCCTTCTCCTCTACCTCCAAATAGTGTGTTTTCTCCATTAAAAACTCCTCCTCCTCCTTCTTCTGCCATGGTTGACTCTCCTGTGAAAGTGGAAATT
This sequence comes from Pinus albicaulis, assembly GCA_034641835.2. Lineage (NCBI taxonomy): Eukaryota > Viridiplantae > Streptophyta > Pinopsida > Pinales > Pinaceae > Pinus > Pinus albicaulis. The sequence continues at coordinate 733,838,445 of CM076569.1, forward strand.
TTTGTATCCCTACTAGGAGTCTTTAGATATTCTTCTATGGCAGGTTCAGTGGATGAAGTGGAAGGTTTCTCTAATGGAATAGTTGACCTTAGATCTTCTAGAAGTCCAGGATCAAGGGAGGATGGAAGATGGGTTTGAGATGAAGGTGTACTAGCTCTGGATCTAGATGAAACAAGTGGTGTTCTAGAAATCAAACTTCTGCCTCTGCTGCTTATAAATCTTCCCCTTGAATCTCTCTCCCTACGCATAAAATTGTTTTGGATGCTAAGAAACAAAGGTTACCTAGTTTTCACTTCCCCGGCAATGACGCCAAAATGTTTGGTCTCAATCTAGTCTCCTAAAGTGAGCTCATTTAATTGTCAACCACGATTTGTAAACTGCTGAAGTGAAGTGTACTGTATGTACCTAGGTGTTTGTTTCCTAATGCGTTGTGTGTAGTGTTTTGTGATGTTTTTGGTCTTTTGTGGTGATTTATGATGTTCTTTGTCTTTTGGTGGTTTTATGTTCACAAGGAAAATGCCTAGAAAGTTGATGGAAATGAGCTGATGATTAAAAACAGAGTGGATCCTAATTTATGGATGACAAATGGAAAATGCAATTGGAAACACTGAAGCTGAATCTAAACTATGACTAAATAAAAGAAAAGCTTGATAATGACTTTCAAACAAATGATTCAAAACATAAACTAAACTTGAGAAATGATCACTAAGTATGAAAATCCTCTAACTAAATAGTTAAACAACTTATCTTACAATGATGCAACATTTTTGTCCTTAATTAGAGATTTGAAACAGATTTGGAGGAAAAACATTGATACCATCCTAAGATCTTCTATTCTAGGACTAGTTCCTAGTTCTATTCTGCAATTTAATTGAATGTCACAAAACCTTTACTCAAGAGTTATTGATTTCTTTTTCAAAGTATTCTTTTGAGGGAGAGCTCTGTTTATGAAATGATGAGGAAATTGCAAAGGTACTTCAGGCCTTAAAGTGATGTTGTCTTCTGTTCATATGGTTATAGATCAATTATGGATTTTAGAACAAGAAGATGTTTGTGAATAATGAAGGCTGTTTTGTTAATCCTAACAACTGAAATAATCTAATGTGCAGTGAATAACAATTGAATGTGGAGTGAAAATTCAATGAGTTGAACTACAACCAAACCTAAGGTGTCACTAACCTAAAACAGTGTTAAACTACAAGTCATTATCAAACCCAAAATAAAATAACTGAATCATGAATTAAGTGCAATGAAACTCCGGAGTATCCTAACTATACTCTCATGCGTTATTCTATGAAATTATACAGTCTGTTTGTCCATCATTGTTGATATTTTGGAATAATTCCTTCTTTTGGAAGAGCTAGAACAATTCCGACTGTGTAATTGAGTGCAAATGCAAACATAAAGGACTAAAAGAAAATGAAAAACTAAGATATCATATCCATATCCTACTCGTCATTATGATGTTTTGGGCAAGCGTTTAAGAGCAAGAACAAAGATGATACTTAGTACAAACACACAACTAAATCATTCATTATCACGGTCATGTCTTGAACTTCTTAAGAATTTCTTGGAAGAGTTTCTTCTTGTGGAAGAGTGATTAGAACAAGTGTAACTGTGATAGTGAACAACAAAAATTACAACTAAATCCTACAGTACTATAGCCATTTCCCATTCATCATTATAATCTTTTGGAAGAGCTTTCTTCTTGTGGAAGAGTTAGAATGAGTACAACTACAGTAGCTAATTAAAAAAAACTATTAATTCAAATTCAAAACGTAAAGGCAGCTATAAGACTTATCTAATTTACACAAAATAAATCCGTGCAAGAGGCAGGGGCCCTCTACCACCTGACGGAATTCAACTCCAAATTAAATCAACGCCTTCACAACAACACTGTCTGCTTCATTAAAGATGAAAGAACTTGAACATAACACTCTGCATATTCAAAAATGTAGCACAGAGTCTAAACAAAATATAGCATAAAATCTAACATCAAATCTAACCATAGCTCTCGGTTTCCCAAGTGTTTATAAAGAAAATGCACATAACAAGACTTGCAACAATTCAGGAACACTGTCTTTCCTTATCGGAATCACATTAGGACTCTTGAAGTGGCTGCGTGAAGAGGAAAAAGACATCTGGACTGAGACAGTCCTAATAGAAGTCTGCTTTCCTAAATTTGTTCCCACGTTCCAAAACCATACCCAGAATTCGTTTCTTCCTCCATGATGAGCAACAAACCATGTAGACATGACGTGGATTATGCCCATATGCGATTTTCCTTGAGAGGCCACCTGGAACATACTCAAATGTGAAGGCAGCTACAGAATCGCCGATTAGCTATGGAATGTCTGCATTCTGCAGCTAGTTCCGGTCAAAATTCTTTACAATGGAAAAAATCACAAAACTTAGCAAGTCAGTCATGTAAATCATTCTAGAAGTAATTTTAACTATATTCATTGATCAATTGGGTCTAGGATAGAAATGGACAAGGGGAAAATGAGGTAAAATTAGGTGAAAGAAAGCACAATTTTGAGGCTCAACAAGACTATTTTTCAGGGACCAAAACAATCTTCTTCGGAAATTAGCTACAACATGTCCATAATTATGACATATAAAGCATTCAATTTTATTAATTAGAGGAGAGAATTGATTGACAATTCTATAGCTAGTAAAAAATGATTTTCTTTAAGGATTCATGGTCCTTGGCTATTGAGCATGTTGGAATTTTGTCTCTTTAAACACTCCAGGTTTTGTATTGTTATCCTTTGGATCTCTAGCACTAGATTGTGAACTAGATTCTTCTTTAACATTTTCTGAAAACCATGACCAAATTCAATAGAGGAATAACTTTGAATACTAAGAATATTATCCAGAATCTTAGTACTATATTAAAATATCAAATGTTTGTCTTTCTATTCTAATTTACCTTTTAAAATGTTTATCTCAACATCCATTCTTTGGAACTTATTCTTCATACCTTCTTTGACCATTCTTCCCTATTCTACTTGCTCTTTTAATTTGATAATCTCTTCTTTCAACCCATTTTCTTGTTCTTCAATTTTTTGAAATAGTTCTTCATTACGCTTATCTAGTTTTTCAAGATCTACTTTTAGAGAGATGGTCTTGGCTTCAAGACCTTCAAAATACTAGTTATATTCCACAAAAAATTTACTCGTTTAATATGATCCTTGTTATCCTATTCCTACAATTTGTCTTTAAGTTTAACAATCTTTTTCAAATCAAGATAAATTTTTGTTCTAAGATCATAAATTTCCTATAACATGTCATCTGATGAATTAATACCTTCGTCCATCATTGTAAGAGATGATTTATCATCGTGTACATTATTTGACACATTTTTATGGATAGAATTACCTAATGAAAAATCTTCCTCAGGGATTTCTTCATTTATTGAGTGTAGCTTATCCCATACTTTCATTGCAGCTAGAAAATGCATAACTTTATTCAATATTGAATCAGATATGCTACAAAATATGTCAATTAGTACCTTATTGTTATTTTTCATTTCCTTGACTGATGGGGGAACCTTGTTGTATCCATTTCAAACTAAATACCAAACATCATTGTTTATTATATTAGACATCATATTTTCTTTCTAGTGTTGATAATTACCTTTTCTTAGCATTAGTATATCTGCATTGACCATTGTTTCTCACTTTCCTTCATCTTCTGCTTCTAGAGGCATGATTTATGAATCTAACTTATCTTGAGAATGCTTATTCTCACTTTTACCCATGAGTGAAAGTTTAGTTGTAACATTTTAATCATCACTATCAATATGGCATAAACAAGGAAATGGACTAAAATTAGAACAAGAACCCATACCTGCTACTTCTTTGTTACCATCTTCTTCATTCCTAATCAATAGAAAATAGGGTGATCCCAAACTTTAATATTTTGGTATATCACTATCACAACCATTATTTTTTGAATCCTTCTTTGAGCTAACTTCTTCAGTCCCATCATATTGATGGATCTCCTTCAAAAGATTAAGCTTTTTCTGAAGAAACTTATCTGATACAAATTGTTGGTAAAAATATTGAAGGGGTTGGGGGGGGGGGGGGGGGGTGGGGTGCGTGAATTAGTATTTTAAAACTCACTTAACTTTCTCTTTTCTTACTGTGATTTTTGTATGTGACTTTACTAAATTAAACTTGTGTATGTATGTGACTATTATGCAGACAACTAGTGTATATTTAGTGAAATTATATTTCAGTTAATTTCTCATTTTTTTAACTTAAACCAGTGCATCAGGAATTCATCATACATTTGATAAGAAGTAAACATGTGTAGTAAGAAAAGAACAAAGAATCACACAGAAGAAACATACATGAACTGTTATGAAACAAGCTCCAAAAATAGAAGAAAAGTGAGACAAACTTCTTATAAATAAGCCACTTTGAGTGGGAAACCTCCTTTATATTAAATAAGTGAACAATTATTCATTGATACAAATGAAAAAACCTCCTTTCTATATATAGGAGTCCATGGGGTCACAATATAATCCTAGCCGACCTAACAATAATAATGTAAGGGCACAATAATAACAATATGAGGGTTACAGGGGTACAACAATAACAATAAGGGGGAATATACTAATAACAATAAGGGACTACAATAGTATTATAGGGACCTGACATGTCCATCTCCTTCAAAATAGTTTTGTCCTCAATTTTGAGTAGCTATGGATGCTTCTATATAAAATTATCATCCTCCAATGTAGAATCTTTAGGGGGTAAGCTTTTCCACTTGATGAGATACTCTGAAATTGATCGATTTCGTAGCTATCGAGTTCCCATTTCCATGACTAATTTTCATTCCAATATTATCTTTCCTTCCTGATCAAGTTATGGAAATATTATTTGAAATGGAATTTTTTCACCTATAACCTTTTTTAAGCATGAAACATGGAAAACTCAATACACTCAAGAAGAAGAAATAAGATCCAATTTGTATGGCATAGTACCAATATTTTCCAATACATTGTAAGGATCATATTACTTTGGTGATAATTTATTATCCTTATTGTCTTTCTTGAGGGACATTTTTTTGTATGGTTGTAGTCATAAAAATATCCAGTCTCCTACATCAAAAATTCTCTTGTTGTGATGCTGATTTGACTTTTGTTTCATTCAATTTTGTTCCAAATTTAGGTTATCCTTTAAGAGTTGGAGAACTTATTATGGATGCTCGATGTGATTTTCCAATGCTTCAACCTTAGAATTTCCTCTTAAAGTGATGTGATGGATGGTGGATGATATCCATAAAGTGCCATAAATGGGGTCATTTTTGCTTCGGTATGGAAGTGTTATACCACCATTCAGCCAAAGGTAACCACTTGACCCATTGTTTTTTTTATCATATATGAAACAATGAATATATCCTTCCAAACAATTGTTCACTATATCACTTTGCACATCAGATTGAGATGAGCTATGAGCTAGTTGAGTACCCAAACAAGAAAATAATTTCTTCCAAAAATTTCCAGTAGAAATGGGATCCTTGTCACTTACAATAATATTTGGGTTTCCATGTAGCTTTTTAATTGTTTCCATAAATGCGATAGCAACTGTACTTGCTTTAAATGGATGAGATAATGCACAAAAGTGTGCATACTTGGTAAGTATATCTTAGGTAAACCTGTGATAAAATCCATTTAAATCTCCTGCCAATGTTAACATGGAATGGATAAGTTTGTAGAAGACCAAGGGTCTTAATTGTCTCAACTTTATTTTGCTGGAAAACTAAAATTTTTGCTACAAAATTTTGAATATCAGATTTAAGGCCAGCCCAACAAAATTCTTTCTTCACCCTATGGTAAGTTTTTAAAAATATTTAGTGTCCTCCTAAGGGAGAAGTGTGCAATTCCAAAAGAATATTTTGTTTTAGTTGGGAATTATTACAAATATATAAGTGACATTTGTACCATAAGGAATGAGTTTTCCAACTAAATATATCATATGTAGTAGGATCTTGCTACAAATTTTGAATGAGTGTCCACACTTCTTCATATTTCTTCCATTCATCCCTTGCTTCGGTTATCCAATCTGGTTGGATAATAGAAATGACACAAATAAATGCTTCCACCTCTTCATCATTTCTTTGGAGTGCATCTGCAACAACATTTAGCTTCCCTTTTTTGTAGATGATTTCAAAGTCTTAACCCAACATCTTTGTGACCCATTTTTTTCGCTCTTCTAAAGATAGTCTTTGTTCCAAAAAGTATTTAACACTATCATGATTATTTTTTACCTTGAAGTGTCTTCCAATTAGGTAAGGTCCCCATTTCTTTAGTGCATGTAGTATTTCCAACATTTCCTTCTCATAAATAGATTTCTATAAATACTTTCCTTTGATTGGAACACTTTCAAAAGAAATGGGTCTTCCTTCTTGCATTAAAACAAAACCATTTCCATTTCCTGAGGCATCACATTATACAATAAAGGTTTTTGTGACATCTAGCATAGTTAAGATAGGTGCTAAGCACATTACCTCTTTAAGATGTTCAAAGGCCTTAGTTTCTTCAAGAGTCATGAAAATGCATCTTTCTTCAATAATGTTGTTAGAGGTGCTACTATTCTCCCATAATTCTTAACAATGTAGTGTCCTACTTTAATCTTTGTCTTATACGACACACCTGTTCCTCCATTTCCTGAAGAATTTCAGGACCTACAAAGATTCTGTCCTCTAATCTATCCCAACTTAAAGGTGTTCTGCATGGTCTTCCATACAATAGCTCATAAGGGGCCATACCAAGAGATCGGTGATAATTGTTATTGTAAGCAAACTCCACAAGAGGAAGATAATATTCCCACTTAGATTGTTGATCCATTACATACATTCTAAGCATGTCCTCCAACACTTGATTTACTCTTTCAGTTTGACCATCAGTTTCTGGATGATAAGTTGTACTGAAATTTAATTGTGTCTGAAGAGCTCCCTGGAAACTAGTCCAAAATCTTCCTCTGAATATAGAGCCCCTGTCTGATATGATTTTCTTCGGAAAACCATGAAGTCTAACGATCTCCTTTATAAATACTTGTGCTATTTCAGCTGCTTTGTAAGTATCTCTAACAGGTATAAAATGGGCACTCTTAGTAAGCTTATCCACCACCACCAAAATGGAGTTGTGCCTTTTGGTTGTTTCAGGTAATTCAACAATAAAGTCCATAGATATTTCTTCCCATTTGGACTCAGGGATATTATGCGGCTGCAACAATCCTGCTGGATGACCATGCTCTGCTTTAACTAGCTGACATTCCAAACACTTTGCCACAAAATTTGCTACATCCTTCTTCATACCTGTCCAAAAGAAAATTTTCTTTAAATCAGCATACATCTTTTGGACTCCCGGGTGAGCCATATATACTGCACGGTGAGCTTCTTGCAAAATGAACTCATGAAGCCCATCTTGATCTGGAACTACAATTCTTTGCATAAATCTCACCATTCCATCATCATCACAAGAATAGCCTTCTACCTTGCTTTTCTTAGCCTCCTCCCCACAAAGAGAAACTTTAACCTCCTTACACCAATCATCTACATCTTGTGCCCTCAAGATGCGCTCCCGTAAATCAATCTTTAGTGGAATTACTGAAAATATGTGTGGCCTTCGACTAAGTGCATCGGCTACTTTGTTCAATGTACCTTTGATGTAAGTTATGTCAAAATCATATTCACTTAGGAGTTCTTACCACCTTCTTTGTCTAGCATTAAGATCACTTTGAGTAAATATATGTTGCAAACCTCTATGATCTATTTTCAATTCAAATTTCTTTCCCACCAGATAATGCCGCCAAAGTCGCAAGGCATGAACTATGGCTGCTAGTTCTAGATCATGGGTTGCATAGTTTTCTTCATGAGGCCTTAACTTCCTAGAGGAATATGCAATCACCCTACCCTCTTGTGATAAAATGGCACCCAATCCATCTTTTGACGCATCTGTACATACAATGAATGGTTTATCCATATCTGGAACCTTCAGTATTGGAGCTGTAGTCAAACATTGCTTGAGCTTGGAAAAAGCTTGCTCACACTCATCCCCCCACTTAAATCGCGCTCCGTTCCGAAGCAATGAAGTGATTGGGCTGGCTATTTTTGAAAACCCTTCAACAAATCTCCGATAGTATCTTGCCATACCCATGAAACTACGCACTTCATGTGCATTAGAGGGTGTTGGCCATTCTGAAATTGCTTCGATCTTTGCTGGGTCAACTGAAATTCCTTCGCTGGAGATAATGTGTCCAAGATAATGGATCTTTGATTGAAAAAAAGAGCATTTGGACATTTTTGCATAAAGCTTATTTTCTCTTAAGCATTGCAATACCACTCTTAGGTGTTTCTCATGCTCTTCGGGGGAATTTGAATAGATTAGGATGTCATCAAGGAACACTTGTACAAATTTATCCAAGTACTTCCAAAATACACCATTCATCATACTCATAAAAACTCCTGGGGCATTAGATAACCCAAAGGGAACAACCACGAACTCATAATGACCAAAACGAGTTCGAAAAGCAGTTTTGGAAATATCCTCTTCTTTAACTGTAAGCTGATGATATCCTGATCGAAGATCGATCTTGGAGAATACAGTGGCTCCCTTCATTTGATCAAATAGATCATCAATGCGAGGCAAAGGATATTGATTTTGAATAGTTACTCGATTCAATTGCCTGTAATCAACACAGAGCCAAAGGGATCCATCCTTCTTCTTTACAAATATCACGGGAGCTCCCCAAGGTGAAACACTAGGTCTAATCATACCCCGATCCAATAACTCTTGAAGTTGCACTTGCAACTCACGAAGTTCAACAATAGACATTCGGTAGGGAGCTTTAGATATAGGTTCAGTACCAGGCTTAAGCTCAATGGAGAAGTCAATCTCACACTTTGGAGGTAAACCAGGCAAATCCTCTGGAAAGACATCAGAGAATTCTGAAAGGAAAGGATATTGTTCCAAGGATGAAAGCTCTCCCTCATTTAAGGTCATTACAGCATACATTTGACATTTTTTCCTAAGACTTTGCTTCACCTGCAAGAATGAGATAAGTCTTAAGGAAACAAGTCTTCTTTTGCCATGGAGAACCCTAGACTGACCCTCATCACTCAAAAACTGAAGGGTTTTGCTTCGACAATCAAGCACAGCCCAGCGAGATTCAAGCCATTCCATCCCAATTATCACATCATAGTGACCAAGTGGAGTCACATAAAGATTCACATGTGTGACACACACTCCTAGGTCTAAAGGGCACTCTTTCACTAAGCAGTCAACCTTTTGAGATCGTCTTGAAGCCATCTCAACCTGATTGAAATCATCTTGCTCTATTGCCACCAATTTACATTTCAATAAAGCATTAGGAGAAATAAAACTTTTAGTTGCACCGGGATCAATCAAAATAGTAACATCCATACCATTTAGCTTACCAGATGCTTCAAGTACAGTAGATTGATGCTCGACTTGGCGATTCTACAACACTGCATGAATCCTATGGGCCCTACCCATATCTCTAACAGTGGCTTGTTCCTGCTCTGATTTTGCTTCAGTCTTCTTTGTAGGGAAATCTCTCTCATAATGAGGTCCTCCACAAGTCCAACATCCATTAGTGGGAGCAGCTTTCATAAATTTGACCATTTTATTAGGTGTTTCTTGAGTGCGACCACTACTTTGCTGAAGTTGATGCCTTGAATTATTTCCTTGTTTATTAAAAGTATGATTCTTTTGGAATCCCTGATGATGTGAACCACCTGACTTATGTCTTACATATTGGCCTCCCCTTCGAGTATGTTTCCCATGGAATGATAGATTTGTGGTTTTATCCTCGCCTTTGTTGCCCAACAATTCTTCCTCAGCTATAATTTCTTGTTGCACTACCTCATGCAATGTAGTAGGCCTCAAAATGCGCACCTTCTCCTTTATGATAGGATTCAACCCATACAAAAACTTGTTTACCTTGAGGGATTCGGTATTTAGATGGGTGGCATATCTAAGCAATTCCATGAATCGTGCTTCATATTCAAGGATTGTCTTAGTTCCTTGCTTAAGATCATGGAACTCATTCAACTTCCTCTCCAAGTATTCAGCAGAAAGGTACTTTGCTCGAAATTGCTCTTCAAATCGTTCCCATGTCAAGGTAGACATGGAGTACCCCAATTGGGACTCTAAGTTCCTCCACCATAATAGTGCACTCTCCTTAAGTTGGTAAATAGCTAACTTTTCCTTTTGGTTGCTAGAATAGTTCCGCAACTCAAAACATAGGCGCATGTTTTCCAACCAAGCTTCTGCTACCTCCCCTTTTGTGGTGCCCTTAAAGATAGGAAGCTTAACTTTTTCCAACTCCCTATGTACATCTCCATCAGATGGTATTTCTTGCCTTTCTGCTTGAGATGAAGAACCAGACACTGAAGGATTTCCCCCAACCCTATTAATCAATACTTCAGTCATCTTTTGGAAAGATAACATCATATCCCTTACTTCCCTAATGGATATTTGTTCAGATTCATTGGCTTGGGGAGGTGGAGATGAGACTTCCTTCCTCCTCCTTGATGCTCTTTCCATGATTACTTAACCTGACCAAAAAAAAGATCAGGTAAGTAAATAAAGTACTTAGCTTTGATTGTTAGCAAGCAAGCCCTAGGTCCTAGAGTTTTGAACTCGGCTCTGATACCATATGTAAGGTCCCACCTTACCTACCATAATTATTATAGAGAAATATTATATTAAATCAAAATGCGATATTTTTTTTTTTAATTTATTATTTTATTTATTTATTATTTATTTATTTATTTTTATATATAGAAGTTATTGGTGTCCTTTACACTACACCCTAAATTCTTCCAACTTATCTTCAAAGCTACAAAGTTCAAGGTTTATCAAGATCCAAAAAAATACAACCATAATACTTGCTTCTCAAGACTAAAATCACCCTTAAAATATAAATGATTTAGTGGGATGAATAAATGTCAATCTTTATGAACCACAATTTACAATAACCTAATTGTTAATTCTATTGTAATTAAATGTGTTCAAGAGTGACTAATAACATGCTTATGAATTATTTTCTTAAAAGGATAATTTAAATTATATAGAGTTGGCATCCCATAATTAGGAATTCATATGTGAGCTGATATTTTAACAAATTACTTACTGCAATTTTGAATTTTCAGCAAGACCCTTTAACTCAATGAGTTATTATACTAGAAATACCTTGATTGCAAATCTTAAATTAGCTTAAGACTTTTGTTTTATGGATAGTTTATAAACGTAATTAGATGTAGCCATTGAATCATTATGAAAACCAATTTACAAGTATGAAATGTACAGCCATTGAGGCATTTTGTCAAACACTTACAACCATTATCTCTTTAAGGTGTTTTCACAATAATTAGCTAACATGAATCCAAAGTTACATGACTTCTTTTTTGTAAGTTGTATCAATGATTGAACTTAGATATTAATAGGCTATCAGCCATATTCATTGTTGAATCTATATCAATGAATATAAATATTTAAAAATTTTCAAACATAGCTCACAATGTTGTAAGGTACAGCCATTGAGGAATTTTGACAAATAGTTGGCAGTCATAAAACAAGTTGCCATGAGGTTATTTAAATTTTTAAATTATTAACCAACTATACTTTTAAAAACAATTTCCAAGTGGTTATCCTATATCAGATTCATCACTATAAATTATCAGATAGTTCCAATATAAAAAGAACCAAACAGCAAAACAAGACAACAGGCGTTTCTACACGCAACAGCAAATCTGCAAAACAGAGCAGATTTGAGAATAGATGTCTGAAACCTTGATTTGTGGAATCAAACATGGGGTGAAATGGCCTATCGGTACGGATACCCCCTGAAGTGGAGCTGAATCGCAACAAGGAGGCCCAGAAATGCGATTCTTGGAAATAACAACTACCCAAGAATCCTAAAATCTCTTTTATGAATTCTATCAAACACATGGTATGAAAACTTATCTAGAGCTGTAGAAAGAGAAGGAGAATAGAAATTAAGTCATTAAAACATTTTTATCCAATTCATAACAGCCTACTGGACTCATCCATTAGGACTTTCTTTCAATCGACTCAACATTATACAAGAAAATACTTCAACAATCGTTACTAAATTTCCTCACATTTGGTGCAACACTTCATATACATGTAAGTTTCAGAAAACAAGCAAACAAGCAAAAGCTTATGAAATAAACTAAAAAAAATGCATAATATAATTTGACCCACATACCTGATAGCGAATTTGTACACTCGAAGAGGATGGATGTATGCTCCAGCTCCAAGAAGAGTATGCTCCAATGCCAATACCCTAACCAACTCATCATGAACCACCCAGTTTTCCTCCGAACCATATCCAAGAAGAACTTCTCCCCTTGGAACCCCCGAGCTGCAAAAGCTCACAATCAGTATCACAATACAACAGTAGAGAGAGAGAGATGAAAGGCAACTCAGGAAGGTAGTTTTCACTTCCTCTAAATACCACTCATGTTCAACCTCAATAGACACTTAGTAGATTAGTAAGGAATCAAGATTTGCTTTGGAAGAGATTGGATACTCTCCATATCTCTCACAACCTTCCACAAGTCTCTTCCACTCTTGGCATCATCCTCTCCCCAAGTGAGAATACATGAGACTCATATATAGGAGGAGAAACCAATTCTTGTCATAAAGGAGGAGTAATATGCATGCATTGTATTCCATTTAGAGGAGTGTAACTTATGCCATTAAGGAGAGGTATGCATGCCTTATTTAAGGAGAGTGTAACATATGCATTGAAGAGAGTGTAAGAGGAATATTTTATGACATATCTTTAATGAGTGTAAGAGGAATATTTTATGCCATATCATTAATGAGTGTAAGAGGAATATGCCATTCCTAGATGAGTGCATAAAAGAGAGTGCAATGTAATATTTAAAATAGAGAGAGTTACATAGAGCCATGATAGTCATGAAAGAGATAGGTGTGAATTGATTGAATGGATAAAGTTAATTTGTAATTCCTTTTAAATAAAATATCATAGTCTCATAAAAGATAATGATAATACTAATAATATTGAGGATTAAGTCAATATTGAACTATTAGGATTGATTAAAGATAAGTTAAGTTAATTTCCTTCAACTGTGCTTGATTACTAATTTATGCAAGGAGATTTACTATTTTTGGAAAGTCATGCTTGAGATGCTAGACATGACTTTCTATTTTTAGAAAGTCATTCCAAAATTGTCAGATTGAGATTTATCCATGAGTGGTATTTTTATTTCGGAGAATAGGGATTCCGCACCCATATTTCATGCATCTCCGTGCCTTAGTAGATTGAGGACTCCGCGCCCTGATCTACTCCAAAGATCTAAGATTCCATAACTTGATCTTTTTAAATATTTAGGACTCCGCGCCCTAAATATACAAGACTCCACGTCTTTATATTTCTTGGATTTAGGACTCCACGCCCTAATTTCCATGCTTTCTCATCTACTGTGCTTTGAAACTCCACGTTTCTCCTTATGATACTGATTGTGAGATTTTACCCATTTGATGGTTCATTGGTAAGGCCTTGTTTGAAGACCTGCATACATCACAATCTCATAGATCAAATGAATCATATGAATTTAATAATGAAATTAACTTAACCACATTTTACCATGAATGGTGCATGACTTCCACAGTCATTTGGGTTTTGAAGAAATGACTTCCACAGTCATTTATCCTTGTTGGAAGATGATATGGTCCCCTACCACATCCTGCTCATTACAATGTTAGACATATATATAATCATGCAAGCCATGTATCATCCATAAAACATAATTTAACCATTTTTTTTTTCCACATAACCATGAGCATCCATGGGTCTATGTGTCTCAATCCAGGTTCTCCATCCATGTCACACACCTGATACACAAGTCAGATGCAAAATGAGAGACATATGCATAACATCATATAAAACACATAATCAAATATACCACACATAAGGGAAAATACAACTACATAAAACATTTTTCCCAAACCAAGGGTCAATCTTCCATACATAAACCATGGATATAAAACATTGTTACCCAATATAGTGATCACTATGACATACATAAAAATAAAGAGGAAATACAATCATATATATATAATGTTATTCCTCAATCTAGTGATCAATATTCCATATACATATAACTCATCAAAAATAACCCTTAATAGGAGTGACAAAATATACTAGGAAAAAAAAAAGTAGGACTGCATGCGATGAAGAACTGGTGGTAGAGCAAGTAAAGGTCCAATGGGACCCATACAGTCCTAGTTCCGCCACTTGGGAAGATGCATCTTCTATGCGTCTAGAGTTTCCATTTTTGTTTAATAAAACTTCGAGCCGAGTTTCCTCCAAGAGGAGGAGTATGTAGTGTCCTACTTTTTTTTTTCCTAGTATATTTTGTCACTCCTATTAAGGGTTATTTTTGATGAGTTATATGTATATGGAATATTGATCACTAGATTGAGGAATAACATTATATATATATATGATTGTATTTCCTCTTTATGTTTATGTATGTCATAGTGATCACTATATTAAAACAACAATATATATCATTTTATATATAGAAGATTGACCCTTTAATTTTGGGAAAATGTTTTATGTAGTTGTATTTTCCCTTATATGTGAATGTATTATGTGATTTTATATGATGTTATGCATGCTAATCTGATTTTACATGCATTGTACAATATGAGTATTAACAACATGAATAAATTTTAGGATTAATTCTCATGGTGCATGGAAAAAAAAAATGGTTAAATTATATTTTATGGATGACTACATGATTATATATATATGTCTAACATTGTAATGGCTTGAGGATAGAGAAGTTATATCATCTTCCAACAAGGATAAAATGGCTTATTAGAGGAATCATTTCTTTTAAAACCCAAATAATCATGTAAAATGGTTAAGTTAATTTCATTATGAAATTCATATGATTCCTTTGATCTATGAGATTGTGATGTATGTAGGTCTTCAAACAAGACCTTACCAACGAACCATCAAATGGGTAAAAGCTCACAATCAATATCATAAGGAGAAATGTGGAGTTTCAAAGCACAATAGATGAGAAAGCATGGAAATTAGGGTGTGTAGTCCTAAATCCAAGAAATATAAAGACGTGGAGTCTTGCATATTTAGGGCGTGAAGTCCTAAATATTTCAAAAGATTAAGTTATGGAATCTTAGATCTTTGGAGTAGATCAGGGTGTAGAGTCCTCAATCTACTAAGGCACGCAGATGCATGAAATAGGGGTGCAGAATCCCTATTCTCCGAAAGAAAAATACCACTCATGGATAAATCTCAATCTGACAATTTTGGAATGAATTTCTAAAAATATAAAGTCATGTCTAGCATCTCAAGCATGACTTTCCAAAAATAGTAAATCTCCTTGCATAAATTAGTAATCAAGCATAGTTGAAGGAAATTAAATTAACTTATCTTTAATCAATCCTAATAGTTCAATATTGACTTAATCCTCAATATTATTAGTATTATCATTATCTTTTATGAGACTATGATATTTTATTTAAAAGGAATTACAAATTAACTTTATCCATTCAATCAATTCACACCTATCTCTTTCATGACTATCATGGCTCTATGTAACTCTCTCTATTTTAAATATTACATTGCACTCTCTTTTATGCACTCATCTAGGAATGGCATATTCCTCTTACACTCATTAAAGATATGTCATAAAATATTCCTCTTACACTCTCTTTAATGCATATGTTACACTCTCCTTAAATAAGGCATGCATACCTCTCCTTAATGGCATAAGTTACACTTCTCTAAATGGAATACAATGCATGCATATTACTCCTCCTTTATGACAAGAATTGGTTTCTCCTCCTATATATGAGTCTCATGTATTCTCACTTGGGGGAGGAAGGGGGATGCCAAGAGTGGAAGAGACTTGAGGAAGGTTGTGAGAGATATGGAAAGCATCCAATTTCTTCCAAAACAAATCTGGATTCCTTACTAATATATTAAGTGTCTATGGAGGTTGAACATGAGTGGTATTTAGAGGAAGTGAAAACTATCTTCCTGAGTTGCCTTGCATATCTCTCTCTACTGTTGTATTGTGGTACTGGTTGTGAGATTTTGTAGCTCGGGGGTTCCAGGGGGAGAAGTTCTTTCTGGATATGGTTGGGAGGAAAACCGGGTGGTTCATGATGATTTGGTAAGGAAATGGGCATTGGAGCATACTCTTATTGGAGCTGGAGCATACATCCATCCTCTTGGAGTTGTACAAATTCACTGCCAGGTATGTGGGTCAAATTATATTATGCATTTATTTTAGTTTATTTCATAAGATTTTGCTTGTTTGGTTGTTTGCTGAAACTTACATGTATATGAATTGTTGCACACCAAATGTGAGGAAATTTTGTAATGATTGTTGAAGTATTTTCTTGTATAATATTTGAGTGGTGAAGATAGTCTATAAACAGTATGATTGGATAAAAATGTTTTATGACTTATTTCTATTCTCCTTCTCTTTCTACAGCTCTAGATAAGTTTTCATACCATGTGTTTGATAGAATTCATAAAAGAAGTTTTAGGATTCTTTATTATGGTGTTGTTTTCAGAATGCCTTCTAAACCTCCTTGTTGCGGTAGAATCCACTTCGAAAAAATCAGCCTACTTAGGTAGCCAAACCGGCCCCATGTTTGATTCCAAAATCAAGGTTTGGTATCTATTCTCAAATGCGCTGTTTTGCAGATTTCTTTGTTCTTTGTTGTCTGTTTTCTTGTTTACAATTCTTTTTTTATATTTAGGCTACTTTGATGAATTTATAGTGATGAATCTAATTTAGGCTAACCACTTGGAAATTTTTTTTAAAGTATAAATGGTTAATAATTTGAAAATTTAAATAACCATATGGCAACTTGTTTTATGACTGCCAACTATTTGTCAAAATTCCTCAATGGTTGTACCTTACAACATTGTGAACTATGTTTGAAATTTCTAAATATTTATATTCATTGGTATAGATTCAACAATGAATATGGCTGATAATATTAATGTCATTATTACAGCTACAAAAAAAGAAGTCGTAACTTTGGATTCATGGTGTAATTATTTGTGAAACACCTTAAAGAGATAATGGTTGTAAGTGTTTGACAAAATGCCTCAATGGCTGTACATTTCATACTTGTAAATTGGTTTTCATAATGATTCAATGGCTGCATCTAATTACGTTTATAAACCGTCCATAAAACAAAAGGCTTAAGCTAATTTAAGATTTGCAATCAAGGTATTTCTAGTATAATAACTCATTGAGTTAAAGGGTCTTGCTGAAAATTCAAAATTGCAGTAAGTAATTTGTTAAAATATCAGCTCACATATGAATTCCTAATTATGGGATGCCAACTCTATATAATTTAAATTATCCTTTTAAGAAAATAATTCATAAGCATGTTATTAGTCACTCTTGAACACATTTAATTACAATAGAATTAACAATTAGCTTATTGTAAATTGTGGTTCATAAAGATTGACATTTATTCATCCCACTAAATCATTTATATTTTAAGGGTGATTTTAGTCTTGAGAAGCAAGTATTATGGTTGTATTTTTTGGATCTTGATAAACCTTGAACTTTGTAGCTTTGAAGATAAGTTGGAAGAATTTAGGGTGTAGTGTAAAGGACACCAATAACTTCTATATATAAAAATAAATAAATAAATAATAAATAAATAAATAAAATAATAAATTTAAAAAAAAAAAAAATATCGCATTTTGATTTAATATAATATTTCTCTATAATAATTATGGTAGGTAAGGTGGGACCTTACAAACAAAATGTGATAATACCTTCTTAACCCGAGAAATCTTCGCAACTGCTTTATGGTTGCGGGGAATTTCCATTCCTTAATGGATTTAATTTTTTTAAGGTCTACCTTAACACCCTCGTGAGATACCATATGACCCATATATTCCACATCTTGTACTCCAAAGAAAAATTTGAAGGTTTTCGCATTTAATTGTTTCTCCTCTAATAGTTTGAGCACCTTTTCAACATGTTGAACATGATCCTTCCAAGACCCGCTATAGATTAGAATATCATCAAAAAATACAAAAAAAAAAAAAAATTCTAAGGAAGGGTTTGAAAATGGAATTCATCAACCCTTGAAATGTGGAAGATGCATTGGTAAGGCCAAAAAGCATGACCAAAAATTCATAATAACCCGCATGAGTTTGAAATGTTGTTTTCATAATATCTTTAGTCTTCATTCTAATTTGATGATATCCTAAACCAAGATCAAATTTGGTAAAATATTTTTCTCCATGTTATTCATCCAACAATTCATCAATCACAGGAATGGGAAATTTATCTTTAAAATGAGCTTATTCAGCTCCCTATAATCCGTACACATGCGCCATGATCCATCCTTCTTGTGCACCAATACTACTGGAGTAGAGAAAGAACCTTAACTAGGTTGAATTATACCATCCTCTAACATTTATGCAATCATGTGTTCAATTTCGCTCTTTTGGACATAAGTATATCTTTAAGGGCCGATGTTTGGAGGAACACTTCCTGGAATCAAATGAATAGCATAATCATGATCACGAATAGGTGGGAGTCCTTTAGGAGTTTCAAATACCTTGGAATGATTGTCCAAGACATTTTTTAGATCTAGAGAAATAGATGATTTTGATGTTGGAACTTCTAGTGAGCATAACTAGGAAATAATGCCTCATTGTTCTTTCTTCATAATCTTTGTCATGAAATTATAGCTTATTATCTTTCCCAGATTCCCTGCAATACTGCGTAATTCAACTTCCTTTCATTCTAAAAAAAATCAAGAGAATTTCTTGAAAATTAAAAGTTATCATCCCCAAAGATTGTAACCATTATACTCCTAGTACAACATCAACACCTCCCATTGGAATGGAAAACATTGGACTGTTCAATACATATTCCCCCATGGTTAGCTTGATATTATGGAATTTTCCAAAGAAATTTATAACTTCTCCATTTGCAACCATCACTTGGCATTTTGGTGCTGGGTATAGGAAGCAATTCAATTCCTTGTCTACCTTACAATGAATAAAATTATGAGTACTAACTGAATCAATAAACACTATTACCTTTTTCTTCTTGATACGTCCTTCTATCACGATAGTTTGAGTAGTGGTAATTAATGCTGATGCATTAGACGATATGGTCAGACTCATTTCTTCTTCTTTTAGGGTTGGTTCCTGGTGTATATCCTCTTCTTTTTAACATTCTTGTTCATTTTCTTCCTCATCTTCACAATATATGTAAAATAATTTCTTCTTAGCACACTTATGACCTTTACTATAGTTGCTATCACAATTATAGCAAAGCCCTATAGCTATTTTTTCTTCCAATTGTTCTAGTGTCAACCTTGTAGGTTGTGGATGTCTAGGAGAAGAAATACTTCCATATTTATAGATGTGAGTGGTAGGCTTCCTTGTCTCCATAATTTTACATTCAATTTTTCTTTCCAACCTAAATTCCTTCTCCAATGAATCAGATTCCCAAAGGAAAACCTCATGTTGGATGTTATCCTTTAAATTCCCTATGAAGACACCAATCCTATGTTCCTCTGGAATAACATTTACCCTTATATTCAATTTTTTGAAGTCATCAATGTGCTTCACCATTGAACCCTTTTGTTTGAGATTTATCAATTGGCTAAAGAAGGTGTTTCTCTTTGTATCCTCATAGTGTGCTATCATTTCCTCCATAAAAATTGACCAAGTGACAATTTTTTTATGGGATAAAAGCCATCGATACCATACAAATGTGTTTTATTTTACATGTAAAGTTGTAATGTGTAACTTTTGTGTGTTTTTTACATTATTGAGATCAAAATATTGCTCCATCTGTAGTATCGATGTTCCAGGATCCTTGTCATCAAACTTCCTCATATCCATCTTTGGAATATGATAGTTATTCCATCCAACATTAGAGTTTAGGAAATCATGATTAAAATTTATTTTGTTCTCATCATGAGTTTCCTCTACTATATTTTCATCATTAGGAATCATTTCTTATATCAAATTTTCCAAACCTTCCTTCAAAAATTCCATGTCTTCTTTTAGATCATTCTTTAGGTCTTCCATGTTGTCTTTCATTTTTTCATTGATCTTAGCTTCCATTTCATCCATCCTAGCTTCCATGCCAGCTTCCATTCCATCCATCTTATCTTCCATGCCATTCTTCAAATCATAAATCTTAGTTCCACATCTTTCTTCAAACCATCCATCTTAGCTTCCATGCCTTCCTTCTAAACTTCCATTTCATTTTTTTTTTGCTCTTTGCGAGAGAGAAATTTGGTGCACTTGCTCTTGTAATTTTGATATGTCATGTTGCACTTATTTCTCTTCATGAGTCATAGTAGAGCCTTCTGAAGGCTTAATGGGTGTTGAATTATTTTTAGGGGGAATTTTGGAAACCAATACTATTATCTATTCTTCAATATTCCCTTGGAATCAATTCAAAATGATTTTTCAAACAAGACTTATGCAATTGAAAAAATAAATACACACCTTTTTCTTACTTTTGAGGAGCTCGATATTGAAACTGAATTATATATGTTATTTCAGATCTTCAATATCTGAAATTTGGTCATGTTGTAGCCCTCTAAATATTCTTTTGAATTCAATAAGTCTATGCTCATTTGTATTCTTTAAGGAAATGTTATGCCCAATCTCCTACAGTGACCTAATTATGTACTAGTTTAGTAGAGATAAATTGTATGGTGTGCCATGTGTCATTGTTTCCTCCTTCAGCTCTGAAATTGATATATATGAAACTACAGACCGAGGATGATACAAATGAAAAAAACTCCTTTCTATATATAGGAGTCCATGGGGTCACAATATAATCGTAGCCAACATAACAATAATAATGTAAGGGTACAATAATAGCAATATGGGGGTTACAGGGGTACAATAATAACAATAAGGGGGGCTACACTAACAAAAATAAAGGAGTAAACTAGTAATATAGGGACCTAACATGAACACCAATATTTAAGGTGGAAACCCCAGGTGGGAGAAAACCATCAGTGTTTCCTTCTCTATCTTCAATTTCATTATAATGAAAACTTCTTACAATATTGTACTGGTGTAGACTCATACAAGCACGCAGGAACCCACCTGCAGAAGGCTACAACCTTCAATTTCTCTCCGGCACCCACTAGAAGGGAGCTCTAACCCCTTGATCTTGTTTACCAATACCCACTAGAAGGGAGTTTCTAACCCCTTGATTTGATCACCAGGTACTACTGGTAGGAAAATTTGACTTCCTCACTAAGGGTTCCAACCCCCCACACCATAGTGGACCATGTTTCATAATTTTTCACACTAGATCAACCTGTTTAAACACATCACAACTTGTAGGCCACTTTTCATCAAAATTTCAAACTAAACCTACTACCATCATTTAATGCCAAAACCATATATGAAAATTGAATTCGATCAATGTACCTAGTCATTAACCAATCAATTAATCATTCAATCAAACAATCACTGAATCAATCAATCATTGAAAAAAAAATCACTCAACAAATCACCAACTCAAATCAACCATCCTCTTAAACATAAAAAGTAGTGATATCACTGTAACCACAATATTGGTATTGAAACCAAGACACTGCATCAATATACTAAAAAAATTGTAACCTTGATAAATCATATCAAATAATACTTACAATACTTTTCTTAAAAAAAACTATGTATATACGCAATTTTTGTGAATGCAACCTACGTATAGATCTCGACAGACCAAATTCTAAACTATTGTCAATTTGAACCAGAAAATGTATTGCCCACAAACATACTAAAACATTATGTCAGATCATAGAACTCTGAACCTGAAATAGTTAGATGCATCATGGACATTCTTCAACAAATAAATACTCAAATAATTCAACATTAGACAACCCTATTAAACTCGTGTCAACATGAAGACTTCATCGATAGAAAATAGAAATACAACAACACTGTATAGATAGATCAGATATATTCTTTATCATAAACCCTATATTTCATACGCGCTTTCCATAAATAATTTCCGTGTGTATATTAAATTTTCAAGAAGTAAACCCATGACATATCTCAAACTACTGCATAAAATACATGCTACTATTCAAAAGAGAACCTACATGTGTGCACACCTTTCCAGAGAAAACCAACATACAAATACACAGTTTTTGACATATAACTGCACTGCACTTTACAACTCAAGACATACCTAGATGACAACATTCAAAGAAATAAACATACATTAAATCACAGATCTATTCAACCCATAAGTATATCATACAATACATAATCATATTAGGTCTAATGATCATGATCCATAATTTTATTTCCTCGTGCATACTTATTTCAGATTAATCACTCATCAATAGTCCATACCATGCAATAATACTTTAGATTGATTTTATCATCAATAACTCTCACATTGCACACTTATCACTTTGATCTTCACATCCTTATATAGCTTAGGCCTTAGCTAATATCATAGGTCAAAATCACACTAGTGTCAGTGGTAATCTTTGGCGTGATCAAATAGTCATTACTACACTCAATATTGTGGGCTAATACCATGGTAATACCCTTGGTATATAAAGAATGATAGTGCACCAAACGTACACACCTTATTTTCTTGATACCGACGTGTGTACATGACTTTGCTTCATATAACTGACATTTATGTCTTCAAATGTTCACCTTTATAATTATTATGCATATGACCAGCATAACTCTGTCCAAACATTTTTTCACTCTGTCACCTCTGAACTAGCCTATGTACTCATCCTGTCAAAAAACACTTATCCTGCTACAAGTGGGTTTCCATAAATTAGGACAACTAATTGAGTAGGTTTCCGTCAAGGAAAACACATTAGTCATAATGGCAACACTATTGTGATTTTTTTATAGTGTCTATGGAATAGATAAGGGGCCTCAACTGAGTTTTGATTAAATGAGGGCCGAGATCAGAAGAAAAATTTCTTGAGTAATTTTTAGAAGTGTTGAAGGATATGGGCTAATTGTTTTTGAGTTTGTATCCAAATTTTTTCGTTGTGACAAACACCATCCAATTTTTTGTCTACACTTGAATTTTGGAGCCTACTTAGTATCTTGTGATCGGTCATTTTGTAGTCACTTCTTGGTCGGTTGATGGCTTGACCTCCCTCTTAGATTATAAGTGTCAAACTCACATTCTCGTACACGCTCACTCTACAACAATTTCCTGAGCACAGTATTTTACATAAAATTTTATAGGCATAATAAATTCCACCAAGACAGCTAATGCACACTTTCATTGATAATCTCTCACTTTTGGTTGTGATTCTACTTTTGTTTTGGTGAGTTTTCAAAATTGTCGCTTTTACCATCATTGACTTTTACAAGTGTCACTTTCATGTTTTTTACTATCTCCTTCACTTTATTTCATATTTATTAGTGTAATTTCCATGTTACTTTGGCTCTGGCATGCGTTGTTTTCACTCTTGTTCACATATCGCAAGTGTCTTTCACACTTTTCTCCTTATATATAAAATGTCATCTTTTGGCATGGGAAGTGTCGTTTATCATGTAAAGTGGATTTTTTTTTTGTTTCAAGTGGTAATTTTATTTTTGATGTGTCCTACTTGTCATCTAGACATGTTTTACTCTCATTCCCAAAGTTTCATGCATTTTTGCACAAGTGTCACCAATTTTTTCATAAAATGTATCTTTTGAGTCGCACCTACAGAGGTATGTTGCATTGTTGTAGAATTGAGGGCATCATGTTTTTATTATTTTTTGAGTGATAATGTTGTGTCATCAACTATTCTGAGTGTGTGATCATGATAATTTTTTTTTCTTTGGTCACTTAAGCCTCATTGATCCCGCACTTAACCCTATCCAAAAAAATTCTTTTTGAGAAAACTTCGCTTCACTTAGGATTCCTGAACTATGCATTGCACAGTCTCAACTATAAATCCATGAAATTTCCTCTTGGAACTGCACACTTCATAATCTCAGTGCTTATTCCCAGTTATTTAGCTATAGAATTGTGTACTTATTACCTCTGTTGAGCCTTCTTTGTGCATTTCCCAGTCTCAATCACGAAGCCTCAACCGTGATCTCTTGAACTCTGCAATCACTTTGCCTAACTACCTCCACAATTGTGCATTAGGATACTATAGTCTTTAAGCCTCAAGGTTGAGGCCTTGAACCCCTCAACTGCACAATCTCTAATTCTATTCTCTTGTCTGAACTGTGCATTGGGAAACATCAAGCCTCAAACTTGACCTGTTCTATTCATCAACTGGGTAGTCATTTAACCTAAGCCTTCATAACTACACATTGTGTAGTCTCAAGCATTAATCCTCCAACTTGAGCACTTGAGTCCCTCACTTGCACAATCCCTCTGCATAGTATTATATAACTGCACATTACATAGTCTCAAGGCCAAGCCTCCAACTTGAGTCCTTGATACCTCGACTTCGCAATCCTTTGACTCTGACCATCATGAACTGCACATTGCTCAGTCTCAAGTCTCATTATTGGACCTTGGCCTCTAGAAATATGCAATCCCTGAGTTAGCCACTCATCCAGTGATGAGGTATAGCCCTAAAAACATTATTTCATGACGCATCTTAGGCTATGGGTTTATTATACTAGTGTCGCCTTCTCATGGGTGGATTTCATTCGCAGGTATTCTATTATGTGATGACAAGATTAAGGAGACAGTGAAGGATACCATCCTAGAATACACCTAAGGAGATGAGGAGATAAGATGATCATCAGGAAAGAAGATGAAGGAACACTGGATTACAACAGAAGACCAAATATCAAGACCACATGAACACTCCATCTAATTCAAAACCCTTTGGAGGAAAGATATGAAGAAAAAAGCATATATATCATGAAGACAAAGTATTAGATACATCTTTACAGAAGTCAAACCAACAAAAAGGACAATTTAGAACTGCCACATCATCATGTATTCCATGTCATATGTGCCTTGTCATGTCTGGTCATGAGTCATTATTTACCACATAATTTGTAAATTAATATTGGCAAAATGTAATTTAAAGTGCAAGTCCAAGAGTCATCCATGTAATACGAAAAATCACTTAGAAAGTTGAAATATCATTGAGAAGTGAAATAGTCATTAGGGTAGTCCAAGAGTCGCAAAGGAGGTGAATGGTCACACAATTTGTTATATATACACCTTCATTCCGCAGGTAATGGAATTTTCACCTCGAGACCTCCTACCAGGAATTAGAGAGAAATATAGTTGTTTTGAAGGAGAAATTGACTACTCTAATGCTCCACTATTGGGGCTAGTGGTGTTCACTATTTTGATTTATCTTGGAAAATTTACTTAATTCATAGGCTCATTGAGCCAATATGATGTCATACATATTTCGTGAATATTGTAAGATTATTCTTTAAATGTTTGTGATGTATTTTTTTTCATTTGTACTAAAGAAATTAAAATATTTCGGTGGATTTGATACTTAACTTCTTTAAGGTGTGTTGTATTTTCTTTAACTATTTTTGCTTCCTTGTGAACTATTTCACTAGTTGATCAATGATTCATTCATATGTATATTCTCATGTTCCTTTTCTAGATTTTTATTATTACTTGTCATTAAAGGGCCCACTTTTCTCTTTCCTTTCAGTAGAAGGACCTTGATACTATCCACAACTGAAAATTTCATAAGGAATACTCACTTTCTGATCTTAGATTACCTTCACACTACTCTCTTCTGTTAAAATTTGTAGCCAAGGAAAATAAATGAATATATGGTAGTCGAGAAGATACCCATGATGGGGCTCCTATTCCAAACATTGTGAGGTTTAATTGGGACTTCAGATTAGGGTGACCCCCTTGGTTCGTGGTTTTCTAGTACCCATCAACACAAACATACAAGGCCATGAACATAGGGAATAATTGTTTTGTTTTTATTGAATTGAACAAAGGGTTTCATGCGAGGAAGTTGATTCTATTGTTCATAGCATCCACAACACTATTTATGTTAATTTATCCTTGTTAATAAAAAACTATAAATCCAATGCTTTAATCATCCCATCTGATTATGGTTCTATCTCTGATGACTGTCATTCAACTTACCATTTTCCCATCATCCCATCCAATAATAAATTTTTTACATCCTTTGATATTTATGGTTTATCATCTCAATATCTAGATACTAGTGAAGAAGTTTAGGCACTTTAGCCTTTTCTAATGGTTATGTTAGGTCCTCACTATATTGACATGCTAAATTAGTATGACCACATATATTTTCCCTTAAAATATTCTCATCCCAACTCTATGCTTCTAATTGATGATTTATTTTTTCAAATATTTCAGGGTTCTGAAGAGGACTATTTCTAATTTTATGATTCGATTGTTGAATGGTTGGATAAACCCTACTTCGAAAACTCTATCACGAATAAAAAGTTTCGATATTTTGTAATCCTTACTAAGAAGCATGGAACAAATGAAGGCACATTCACAAGGAACTTTTGATGTTTGTCTATTTTTTATTTCCATCAGAGAGGTAAGATAAAAAATTGATTATAAGTAGTGATTATGACACATTTTTTTTCTAACAGGAAATACCTTCAATTTTCTATGCAAGTTATTCAATCTCTTATCTTTTCCTTTACACATTGTTTAATTTCTCATATCTTTTTGGATGCATGTCAGGATCATCTATGGTGGAGCTACATTGGAAATTTATTATTATAAGTAACCTTGACCTTCTAGACCATTAGTTTATGATTAGGTCTAGCTACATATTAGTTTATCCTACACTCATTTTTTGTAGTTCGTTTTGTGTTTTCTGAAATTTGTCTCAGACACTATTTTTAGTTTAGCCTCCTTTTATTTTTCCTTTTGTTTTGTTTTTCTTGTTATGTCTTGTGTTATATTTTTTGTTTCTTTAAATGAGACTTCACATCAAATATGTTCCTTTTGTCTCAAAAGACAATGTGGAAAATATAAAAGGGCTTCGTGACACTCTAAAATATGGCTAACTCTTATACCTTCTTATCCTTCTCAGCTATCCCTTTGGTCAATTATGTTCAGATAGAAAATATGATCCTTCTATGTGGAAATATTTGCATTGAACCATGATATTCATGTTTATTCTGGAAACCTCATGTCTACACTCGGTTCTTAATGTTTCATTGTTCTCCATGTTGATCTGATTGAGTAGAGAAAGAAAAGGGGAAAATTTAAATGAGAAAATTAATATCAGAGGTATTATACATAATTCTCTCAAGGGAAAACCTCTTCTACTCTCAATAAGTCGGGATACCTCTTTTTCCCATGAAATAAATAAGTTCCAATGCGAATTTCTACACCAAATAAATAAATAAAGGGTGAAAGAAGAGAAAGGATTCCTTCATAGGTGAAAGAAGAAAATATATCGGGATGCTTCCAGGCTTGCTATAAGTGGAGAAAAGTTTTTGATCCCGAAGTGACTCCTTCACAGTATTTTCCAGGCCTACTACCACTGAGGAAACACCAAAGATGGAAAAATATACTCTAAATATCTAAAATTCACATGCTACATTACCGAGCTTTCCTTATCTTGAAACATTATTACATTGATGGTGTTATGTTTGTGTTCAATCGAGAAGGATTGAAGGGGTTTATATTTATGCATAGGTTAAGTGGGGAAGCCAAGGTAATATTAATTATGAATCAATACTTCCTAAAGAACTGGACCTTTCCCAAAGAGTTCACCAAGGCAAAGAAGCTAGAGTTCTAACAATGTGTCGCCAAGTGTTATAGTTGTGACAAACACCCTCCAAAATGTTTCCTACGCTTGAATTTTGGAGCATATAGAGGATATTTTGATATTTACTTCTATATTCACTTCTTCATCGGTTGATACCTTGAGGTCCCTCTTGGATTATAAGTGTCGAAGTCACTTACCCGCATATGATCAGTCTGCAACAAGTTTGTGAGTGAATTATTTTACGAAAACTTGCACATGAATATAATAGTCCATTAATATTTTTCTCATGCAATTATTAATCCATGTAAACATTCAATTCATTCTTTCATTGATAGTCTCCCAGTTTTGGATGTGAGTGTACTTTTGTTTCGGTGAGTTTTCCAATTTTTCACTTTTCATGCCTCCACTTTCACGAGTGTCACTTTCATGTTTTCAATTGTTGCATTCACTTGATTTCATCTTAATTACTGTAATTTTCATGTTATATTGTCTCTCGCATGTCCTTTTTCGTCCTTGTTCACATAGTGCCAATGTCATTTGCACCTTTATCTTGATATAAAAAATTTCATCTTCTGGCATGGAAAGTGTCGCTTATCATGGAAAGTGGATTTTAGGCTTGTTTCAAGGGTTAAATTTTGTCTTGGTGAGTCCTACTAGCCATGTAGAAATGCTTTACACTCATTCCTGAAGTTTCATGCATTGTTGCACAACTGTCGTCGCTTTTGTCACACGGTGTATCTTTTGTGTCGCACGTGGACAGGTATGTTGAATTGTTATTTCATTGAGGGCATAATATTGTTCTTTTTTTTAGTAATAAATGGTGTGTCTTTGACCATTCTAAGTGTGTAATCATGATCTATTTTTCTCTCTACTCACCTCAGCCTTAGTGATCCCACACTTAGCCTTATTCGGAAAATTGTGTTCCCCTGGAACTTGACTTCACTAAGCATTCCTAAGCTCTTCATTACGCAATATCAAACCTCAATCCCTAACCTTTCCTATTGTAACTATGCACTCTATAGTCTCAGTGCTAACTCCCAGTCCTTGAGATTTAGAACTACACAATTCTTACATTCATCCATACTTCTCTGTGCCTTTCACAGTTTCAAGCATCAAGCCTCAACCTTGAGCTCTAGAACTGCACAATTCTTACATCCATCCATACTTCTCTATTCATTTCACCATCTCAAGCATCAAGCCTCAACATTGAGCTCTTAAAATACACAACTATGCAATCACTTGGCCTCTCTCCCTCCATAGTTGTGCATTGGGAAACTTGATCCTTCAAGGCTGAAGCTTGAGACCTTGAACCACTAAAGTGCGCAATATCCCAATATGTACTCCTATATAAATTATGTATTACGGAACTTCAAGCCTCAAGCTTCACCTCTTGAGTTTCTCAACTTCATAGTCATTTAGCCTAGGACTTCAGAACTATGCATAGCGTAGTCTCAAGCCTCACGCCTCCATCTTGAGCCCTTGAGTCCCTCAAGTATGCAGTCTGTTAAGCCTCATAATTATTTCCTTTTACACCCATTTTTCACCTAATTTATTCCCTTTTTACCACCATAATCACTCAATGTACATCAAATCACATGATTTATAGCATGGTAGGTATATAATAGTCTTGTATTTCATAATTTAATAATTTTCTTTATTATTATTATAATATTTCTTTAGCTACTGAAATAAGATGATTCTGTAGCTAATGTCTGATTCGGTAGGCAATTCCATTGTTTGATAGGTTTCCAACGTCTAAATAAAGGGAGAAATATATGGGAAGGTGGTGATCAATGTACTCAATGATTCCCTCTTATCTTCATGAACTAGATTGATACGAGAAGCTTCCACTTGCATGGTCAAGGATAAAGTCAAAATTTTCATCTATAACAAGCAAGCGAGGAATGATATATATGCCTCACAATTTTTATTTGTTAATATAAAATCATGAGTAATTTCAATTATGATATATTTTCATAGTTAATTTTAGGATTATGTTAGCAAGGTTAGGCATAGAGCTCTGACCATTTAATGATGTGGGCTTTATAAAAATGCCTTGCAGCAGCCAAAAACACTATGACTTTTTGTGTGACAGTGAGAAATCAAAAGTTTGTTTTCAATTTAGTTATAAAGAATCCTTTTCATTTCAATGTGTGGCTGATTTCTCAATTGAATTGTGTGACCACCTTCTTGTGGAGGCCCCCCTCAAGTAGTATGGTTTTCTTGTTTTAAGTAGTGTTTTTTTATCATTTTGTAAGTTTTCTTTTTGGATGCATCATGTAGAGTTTTTTATTACCTTTATTGATTTCGAATTAGATATCAAGAAAAAAGAATTCATTAATAATTTATTTTATTGATTTAGGAGAAAATGAATTGAATTAGCAGTAAGATTTTGAATTGAGAACGAGATTGTAATTAAAAAAAAAGGAATTAGTTTTCAAGTTTTATTTCAAAGCATGAGTGTTGCAAGTTTTATTTCAAAGCATGAGGGATTTATCAGTTTGAGAAAGTGTGAACATAGTTTAAATTCATTTTTATTTTTCATGCAACGGTGTGTTATATTGATACATGAGTTAAATCTTTTCAAAATTAAGTATCCTTCAAAGAAAATATTAGATATATTGTAGAGTGTGTGTATGTGTTTTTATGAGTTAAATTTCATTTTGCAAGTGTGAGATTAATTTATGAGTTTGAGATTTTTTTATTGGTTGTGTGGATTTCCTACAATTTTATAAGATTGTGATCACATTTCTTATAATCAGTTTGAATAAATAATCCTATCATGTGCACTAAAAATTTAATTCAATTTAGATAATTAGGATTCCTATCACATAAGTTGCACTTACACTTCATCAATTTACTAACCCTGGTAGATAATCTATGTAATAAATTTAAGACAACTAAATTGACAAACATTTTGGTGTGGTTGTCGGGGAAGTGTAAATAGGAGTCTTTTTCCTTTCATTTTGACGATAAAAAAAAAAAAAACAAAAATGACATGCATAGGGAAAGAGATTCTAGAGGTAGATTTGTAAATAAAGGAAGAATTTTAATTATAGCAACACCACTCACCCCACCACGACATCGTAGTTCCACACCATCCACTCAAACTCGTATACCATCCATCGTAGATAGACATAGATTTCCCAAGGTACTAATATATGAAATCCAACCTAGACATTTACCGACGTTATCAACTTAGGTTGTAATAGAAGAAGAAGATCCTACATCCCCAAAAGAAGGAGTAATTTTCCTAACTTCAACTGGAGAACAACTTCTAGCTCAATAACTAGAGTTCCATAGTGAAGAAGAGGAAGAAGAAACCTTTTTTAATATACCATTGATAGAAGAACTAGAATAACTAGAGGTGGAACTAACAAACCAATTTTGGAACCTTACATTATTTTTGAAGAATCTACAATGTATGGGGAAGCGGAAGGCGAAGTACATAATGTAAATGGTGAACATCGTAGGATTGGAGGAGGAATATGAGGTAGGATTGGAGGTGGAAGAGGTGGAGGAAGAGGAAGAGGAGCAGATAGAAGAGAACCAGATCCTGTTGGATTTCCTATCTTCGATGAAGATACTATAGTAAGAATTAAAAATATCTCACCTTCTCTCCTTCCTAACTTCCATGGATTAAGAAGTGAGGATCCAAAAACATTTATTTTTTAGTTTGAATTTTTATGTAGATATTATGACTATTTGTTCGATTCTAAAATGTTAAAATTGTTCCCAGCAACTCTTAAGGATGCAACACTAAAATAGTTGACGTGATTAATAAAAAAATATATTAGAACATGGGAACAAATGTAAACTACATTCCTAGAGAAATACAAGGATTAGTGCATGCCCCATAACCTTAACGATGAATTTTTCAAAATAATTCAAAGAGAAGATGAAAATATTAAGGATTTAATTTAAAGCTTTAGTTACAATATTAAGAGGGATAAAATGGAAAATTTAGATGAAGACACTTTGAAATATCTCCTATTAAAATGTATTAGAGATGAATGGATATATCTTATCAAATTAATTGGTAAATGGGATATTTCTCAGTTATCATTACCATATATTTTTTATTTATGCATACATATTTCAAGAGGAAAGACAAAGACTAGAAAAAGGCCAAGAGATCTTGTTATTTCTAGGATTAATAAATCTACTGTTGGAATAGTAAGTAGGGTTGAAATAGGCAATTTGCTTCATGATTTTAAGAAAAACGTTTTTCGGAGTCTTGGTGAAAAGCTACACCCTTAAAAAAAAATAGGCCAAAAGCCGAAAATGCCTCTCTATCCATATTTTATCCTAAGTGCATAAAGAAACGTGCCTTGAGAGAATGTCCTCTTGATTTGAAGAGCGTAGAAACTTGTGGTATATGTGTTGATAATCATGATACCAAAGAATTTCCTACAATACCAGGGCTTAAAGTTGTGTGCCAATAAGAATTAGTACCAAAATAGGTAGACCCTCTTTGTTATATTTCCATGATACCATGGAAAAAGCAAGGATTTAACACCCAAACATATGAAAAACCATCAAAAAATAACTGGATTTCAGCCATGCCTTGGAAACCTAGGCCTCAACCTTTTGCATAAGGATGAAAAAATCTTTATCGAATATATCCTCAATACTCTCAATTTACTCAAACTTACCCTACCTTTCCACCATAAAATTTTTCTCAGCCTAGTCAACCACCTCAAGCTCAACCTAAAAATCCAAACCCACAAATTTCATTGGCATTTCCACAAAGACCAAATAAATTTCCTATCCAACCACTTCTAAACCCAAATAATAATAAAAATTCACACTGCAAAATTTCCGAAATTACATGATAAATCTGTTAGATCTAAACAATGTTCAACTTAGATCTAGTAGAGTATTGAAAAACAAGTGACCATCACTTGTTATTCAGGAATCTAAAAAATAATATTTCTATATAGAAGAGAAGTCTCTTAACGAAAAATAAAAACTTCAAAAACAAGTCACTCCTACACATTCTGATGATATTCCACTAAAATCAACTCCTATTATGGAACAACCTTCAATCTCTGTTTCAAAACCACCCTTCCTTGAGAGATTAAGAATTGATGAAGGGGTAGAAAAATAGATTTTATTACCTCATTATGATATGTTAGATGAAATAAAGAATGTTTTCATAAAACTCCTTTGCCACAAGCCATTAAAATAATACCAATTTTTGCAAAGGAAATTAGGGAGTTAAGCATTATAAATTCAGGAAGGAAAAGAAAATAGGTCAAAATAAGTCAACTAGATGGAAAAATTGTAGATATCATGATCCAAGAAGTCCCATTATGAAAACACACATCAATGGTGTTGAGATACCAATTACATTTATTGATTTAGGAGCATCCATAAACATTGTGAGTAAACAAACTATGGATCAATTAAAACGTCCTAAATTTCAATACACACCTACACTTTTACAGTTAGCAAACAGATTTTTAATCAAACCTAATGATGTATTAGAAGATATCTATATATCCTTATATTATTGGGAATACCCTATTGATTTCATGATTCTCACACCCAAGAATAACTTAGGAGGACATCAATTGATCCTAGGAAGACCATGGCTAGCTTCAGCTGATACTTTTATAAGTTATAGATATGGTTATATGTTTATCTTTGGTGGAAGTTCAAAAATGAAATTCACATTGTGTCCACCTGAAAAAACAAAAATAGAAGTAAAAAATGAAGAATGTATAGATGATGACTTTGATATAAGACCAATCTTTTCTACTTCACAAATAGAAGAAAAATATCAAATTTTGAGTTTAATGGAAAATAACGAGTCTTACTCATATTATGAATCTAGTCAAAGTTTTAAAGAACAATATAATATGGAATATTTATCATCTCATCAATTAACTTTGAATTCCATGGAAAAAATTGGCAATTATACAATAGAAATCTTCCTAGGAAAAACTTTGGATATAAATAATAATTTGGAAGAATTTCAAAAGAAAGAATTAATGAAGATGTTACAAGAACTTTCCTCTTCTTATGCATGGGAATACACTGGCATGAAGGGAATTGATCCAAGCACTTGTATACATCATATTTACATTGAAGAAAATTCCAAACCAGTTCGACAACCTCCAAGAAGAAAGAATCCAAATTTGATGGAAATTGTTAAGGAGGAATTACAAAAATTGTTAAATGTGAATGTCATATATCCAATATCAGATAGTCAATGGGTGTCACCCTTAGTAATTGTTCCTAAAAATAATGGAAAATGGAGAGTATGCATTGAATTTAGAGAATTGAATAAATCCAGTTTAAAGGATCACTTTCCACTTCCTTTTATAGATCATTTTTAGATACATTGGCAGGAAAGAAATATTTCTCATTCTTGGATGGTTTTAGTGGATACAACCAATTCCATGTAGCTCTAGAAGATCAAGATAAAACCACTTTTACCTTCCCATGGGAAAATTATGTCTACTAAGTACTTCCTTTTGGATTATGTAATGCACCTGTAACATTCCAAATGATAGTGCTACGCATTTTTTCTGATTTAATTCATGATTGGGTGGAAGTTTTTATGGATGACTTTATATTTTATGGAAATTATTTTCAAGAAGCTTTAAATAATTTGGAAAATGTTCTCATTAGATGTAAGGTAGAAAATTTGTCATTAAGACATGAAAAATGTTTTATGGTGTTTACTCAGGGTATTCTTTTGGGGCACCATATTTTAGGAAATGTAATTAGAGTGGATGCATCTAAAGGAGAATTCATTTCTAAATTATCAATTCCAACTTGTCAACAATATGTCAAATTTTTTCTTGGTTTTACTCGTTACTATAGAATAGTCATAGAAAAGTTTACAAAAATTTTATCTCCACTTTTCAAATTTCTCACAAAAGATTGTGAATTGATCTAGAATTTTGATTGCCAAAAGCCTCTTGAATCACTAAAAGATAAAATTTATGAAGAACCCATTCTTAGAGGAACAAATTGGAAATTACCTTTTCAACATTAGGGGTTGTATTAGGAAAAAATTATTTAACTCCTAATGCCATTTATTATACCAGTAAAAAATTGACTCATGTGGAGGTAAATTACACTATAATATAAAATGAGTTTTTAGTTGTTGTCCATGCCATCAATAAATTCAGACACTACATCACTCGTTACAAAACCTTTCTACATATATACCATTCAGCAATTAGGTACTTAGTGAATAAAACTATCACTAATGGGAGAATTGGAAGATGGTTATTGTTGTTACGAGAATTTAACATCACTATTTTAGATTGACCGAGAAAACAAAATATAGTTGTTGATTTTCTATCTAGGATTCAAAATGATAACAATGATGTAGTTGTAGAAGATAATTTCCCCAATGAATATATTTTTACAGTATCATTTAAATATCCATGGTTTGGGTATATTGCTAACAATTTGTCTATAGGGAAGTTACCATCATATTTATCTCCTCAAGAAAAAAGAAAGGTAATTCAAATTAGTGCATATTACTCATGGATAAATGAAGAACTGTATAAAATAGGTCCATATCTAATCATTCAAAGGTGTGTTAGAGAAGTTGAAGTACCATAAATAATAAATTCTTGCCATGATGAGCCATGTGGAGGGCACTTCGCTGATAAAAGAAATTCTTACAAAATCCTTCTCTTATGATATTATTGGCCTTCCCTTTTTAATGATGTCAAAGAATATGTTAAGAGATGTGATAGTTGTCAAAGAATGGGGAAACATGTTCCCTATTATGAAATGACTCTACAACCTCAGGTACTCATCAAACCTTTTGAAAAATGGGCTCTAGATTTTGTTAGCACAATTAATCCACCATCAAGAAAAAAATGTGCATTCTTGTTTGCATTGATTATGTTACAAATTATGTTAAAAATTGTGTAGAAGCTAAAACACTTCCTTTTTATAATGAAAATGTTGTAGTTTCATTTATTTTCAATGATATTTTTACTCTTTTTGGTGTCCCAAGGGAAATTGTGACAGATCAAGGTACTCAATTTACATCCAATTTGGTACAGAAGATAATGGAGGAATAAAAAATCAAACATCAGAAGACCACTCCCCGTCACCCATAAGGTAATGGACAACTGGAATCGAAAAATAATGTAATTGAAGTAATTATTACCAATACTGTGCATTTTCATAGAAGATATTGGGAAAAAAAGCTTCGAGAAGCTTTATGGGCATACCATACCACATGGAGAAACACTACAGGACATAATCCCTATGAACTTGTTTATGGGAAGAAAATATTTTTTCCTATTGATTTTCAAGTAAAACATTTCAAGACAATAGTCAAATTGGGTCTTGATATTTCAGAGGCAAAAAAAAAAGAATGGAACAACTAAATGAACTTGATGAAATGAGACAGGATGCTATCTAATGAACCGACTTTTTTTAATAATAAATATCCAGGTGGCATGATAAATACATAAAAGAAATGAAATTTTAGCCAGGAGATTGGGCATTACTTTTTTATTCAAAGTTCAAATATTTTCAAGGGAAATTTGAAACTCATTAGCTTCAGCCTTATGAGATTGAAAAAATATTTGATTATGGTGAAGTCAGAATCAAGATTATTTATAAAGAAAAATTCACCTTCCTTGTAAATGACCATCGATTAAGAATTTATCATAAGTCATTGACAAAGGAGGAATTCGCTAAATATTTTCAAGACAATATTTATTTTGAGTTGGTTAGTAAGTATTTCCCTTCTCCTCCAACTTGATTTGAAATACTTTTTCTTTCTGAATAAAAATTAAATTAAATTAAAAATATAAATATAAATAAATTGTATAAACATGAAAACAAAAAATGTTGGCATGTTTATATAGAATATCTACAGTGAAAATAAAGTATTCTTGGTACACTAAATTTTCTCTTTCAACCCTGTTGTAAATCCAATTTTATTTATGTACCTCTTTTTGTTTTCAGATTAAGTAGCTACAAAATTGTTGAGAATCTATAGCTTGGATGAATTTCCACATCTGATATTTATAGGAATCACTGTCTGGAATGATTGAAGATGTTAGCAAAATGAAATGATCAAGTGTACCATTGGAAGCACCTAAGGACAATTCAACAAAAAAAATGAAGTATTAGAATCACAAGCTTGAAGGTATATTATTATTGGATTCAATAAAATAGGTAAAACCATTAGGATTATGAAATAATATAGACATTGTACTGCCATTCAAATTAATGATTGATATCCTAAATTCTGACTGAATCATAAATATGATGTCATAACATGGAAGTTAACAGTGAAATCCCATTTAGAATTCATCGTTGAACATACACTTCATTTTTAAAACCCTATTTCATTAATAATCCTCCTCACTCATATTTATTATACCCTATTTTCTCAGAAAATCGCTTCATTCACCTCCATTTTCCATTTCACTCTCTTGTTCATACTCAGATCTCTGAACCTAATAACATTATGAAACCCTCTCAAAGAAACAATTGAGGGTGAAAATTTTCAAACATACCTAGAGGTTAAGGAGATTCTATAGCAAGTGTATTGGTTGAATTTTATAGAAAATTTTGATGGCTATGACAGGGAAACAACCAAGAATTTTTCTTGTGCTTTTGATGCAATTGAAGCAGAAATCAGGGACATCAAAATCGTGGTGACATAATCCTTCATGTTTGAGGTAATTGGAATACCTAGGTGTGGCAAGTGAAGTTTAAAAATAGGGTAATTGAAGCGAATGAATGGAAGGCATTTCTAAAGAAACCAGATATGGATACTATTTTTTTTAAAGGGGTATTCTAAGAAAAACTCTCAAAATTAAATGGAGGATTTTTTTTGTTAGTTATTCACAGGTTCATTTCTTGTGAGGGTAGATTGGGTGGCATGTTTTCTTACCATGTCATATTAATGATGCATTTTATTGAAGGAAACGAAATCAATTTACCCTATTTTCTACTTAATAGATTGAGGAATATGTTTGCACATACTCAAAAGAAAATATAGTTCATTAAAAATACCCTATATCATCATGGTCTTGTAAATATGATTACTGAAGTCCATCTTGAGAATTTAGGAGATAACTGGGATAATTTCATAAGCAAGAATCATTTTAAAGAAATTGAGAAAGAAGAACATAGTAACAGTAAAATAAAGAGAATCATAAGAAAATTGTTTGAAAACCTTACTGATAACCAACTTATACCACCAAAAAAAAATTCCAAAGCTAAAGTAACCAACTTACTGATTCCCTCCTATATTCATGAACCAGATTGATATGAGAATCTTCGGGTTGCATGGTCAAAGATAAAGTAAACTCTGTCAGCTATAACAAGAGAGCGAGTAATGATATATATGCCTCACAATTTTTCTTTGTTAATAGAAAATCGTGAGAAATTTCCATTTTGATATCTTTTCATAGCTAATTTACACACTCTATTAGAAGGCTAGGCATAGAGCTTTGAACTTTTAATGATGCAGGCTTTATAAAAATACCTTGCAGCAACCAAAAACACAGTGAATTTTTATGTGATAGTGAGAAATAAAAACTCTGTCTTCAATTCAGTTTTAAAGAATCCTTTTTGTTTCAATGCATGGTTGATTTTTCATTTGAATCACGTCATGAATTTCTTGTGGAGGACACCCTTAAGCAATAAGGTTTTCTAGCTTTAACTAGAGTTATTTTATCATTTTATATGTTTTCTTTTTCGATGCATCTTATGGAATGTTTTATTACCTTTATTGATTTTGAATTAGATAGAAAGTAGTTTGGTTTTTTAATTAATCATATTATTTTATTCATTTAGGAGCACTAGAATTGAATTAGTAGTAAGATTGTAAATTAAGGACGAGATTGTAATTAAAAAAAAAAAAAGAATTAGTTTGCATGTTTTATTTCAAAGCATGAGTGATTTATCAGTTTCAGCAAGTGTAAACATAGTTTAAATTCATTTTGATTTTTCATGAAATATTGTGTTATATTGCATTAAGTTTGAGGTCTAAAATGGGCATTTTAAGGAAATTATAAAATAATAGTGGAAATAATAAGATAAGATTTGATGACATCATCAAATTTTAGAGGGAAGAAAGAAAAAACTACTTTTCCAACCCCTATTTTCAACTTATCTCCCAAAGTTTTTACTCATTTCAAGCGAGAGTACTCGTTGGATGCAAAATTTAATTTATAATCCAAGAAGTACCCATTTTCATAATTTCAATGGACCTTGCTACACAAAAAATGAGAAATACATGAAAAGCGTGTTTGCAATCATGTTTTTTCACATATTTCTCATTTTTCGCGTAGAAGGGTCCATTGAAAGTATGCAACATGGGTAATATTTGGATGAGGAATTAAATTTTGCATCCAACGAGTACTCCCGCTCGAAATTTGAGTAAAAACTTTGGGAGATAAGTTGAAAATACGAGTTGAAAAAGTAGTTTTATCATTTTACTATTTTTTAATCTTTTTACCCTTTTACTTAAAAAATGGTGAATCGTCCCCCATGGTTGACATCATCATCTTGAATCCTATTCGTTCTTATAAAGTTTACTTTGGTTGTACATTTTTCTTGGGAGGCCCATTTTAGACCTCAAAATTCTCGTAATGTTATATGTGTTGATTTTTTTAAAAATCAAGTTTCCTTCAAAGAAAATTTTAGATATATTGCGTTGTGTGTGTGTTTGTGTGTTTTTATGCGTTAAATTTTATTTTTCAAATGTGATATTAATTTATGAGTTTGATATTTTTTTTATTGGTTGTGTGGATTTCCAACAATTTTATAAGACTGTGATCATATTTCTTGGAATCAGTTTCAATAAATAATCCAATCATGTGCACTGAAATTTAATTCAATTTATAAAACAATGATTCCTAGCACATACAGTGCACTTACACTTCACCATTTTACTAGCCCTGTTTGATAATTTATGTAATCAGTTTAAGACAATTAAATTGACAAACACAGTCCCTCTATGTAGGCATCCAAAAATACAAATTGTGAAGTCTCAAGGATGAAGCTTTTTGCATGATTCCTTGAGTCCCTCAACTGCGCAATCCTTTGACCCTATCCATCATAAACTAAGCATTGCATAGTTTCAAGCTTCAATCCCAGACCTTGTCCTCTCGATCTTCGGAACCCCTGAGTTAGTCACTCAACCAGCCACCCACTCTAGCCCTAATAATTGATTTCATGAAATGTCTTAAGATATGGAATTATTGGATTGATGTCGTCTTGTCATGCGTTGATTGCAGTTGCAGGTATTCTATTATTTCATGACAGGATTATGATGAAGGAGATGGAGGATACCATACTAGAAGACACCTAAGGACCTGAGGAGATAATATTATCATTATGAAAGAAGACGAAGGAACATTTGATTACAACAAAAGACCAAAGATGAGGACGACATGAATATTCCATCTGATTCAAAAAAATTTGGAGGTAAGATATTGTTACACAGAAATTTGTCACCGTCCCTGTAATTCCCCATCCTGCACATTGGAGGGCTCATTTCATGACCTGTGAGCAGTGACATAACTTGAAAACACTTTCATGGCATTCCCCTGAACATGTACTTTCATTGCCCTAAAGACAACTCCTTGTGAAAAACCCTAAAAATAGCCTTTTCATCCTTAGCGCGACTATCCTGTGTTATACCCACGCCAATGGGGGAAATTATTTAAAGAGAGCATGCCAATTGGTGCTCTGTCTTAGAGCCGCACCCGCGCCATGCTTAATAAAGGGTGTTTTAAAAAAATAAATGGCAGAAGATTGACTTTAAACAACTCTTGAACTGGTCTCTAAATTGAGTTGGGACATTTGGCTCCGGATTTCCATGTAGAGGAAGTAGTTTTACACCTCTCATGGAAGCTTCCTTGAGGATAGGGCCAATCCCATGATTGTAGGGATCCCAAATCCTCTTCCACCATCTATATAAGCTTGCCATTTCCCTTTGCAAGCTGGTCTCCAAGAATCTCCAAGAGCCTTCATAGCCAAAAGAATGTTGCAAGAGCTTTGATAGTCCTCATAGCGCCAAATATATAGCAAGGAGATTGATGATCGAAGAGAGAGGATTGTCCCTATTCCCGAAAAGCTTTACTGAGACGTATTCTATTGACAACCTGCTAAAGGAGGATTTTAGCGTCAGAGCCAGGTTGTATCATCCTTTGTTTCATTAATGATAAGCAACTACAATTATAGTTCCACTTGTATTGTTCATGTTTCACGATCGTGAGTTGTGTCCTCTCTAACTGACACATGATTGCAATTATATGGTTTTACGCTCAGATGTTCATTGTGTTTCTTGTACATGCAAGTGTTCGATCGTGTCAAGTGGTGGAATTGTGACCTATCATATCAAGGGATCGAGAGCACCATTCTCTTTGCAACGACAACAGTGTTGGACCTGAGGTATGCCTTCTATCGCGCTTTGATTTTTGCAATTAGGAGCTTGCGTTGTAGCATGTTTGATTGTTGCTAGACTCGTTCTAGGCTAGTAGGGATCGCCTCTGTCTGCAGAGGGGATTTACCTCCTCAACAAATTGGTGACTCCGCTGTGGAGTTAGCTTGTTTTTTTATTTATAAACTACAAACGGAGCCTGAAGTTAGCCAAATAGCTTTCAAAACGCTCTTGCTTTGCATTAGCAAATTAGATCAATGTTGCTTCAGTCAATCTCCAGTTTAGTTTATGAACTGAACACTTGGAGTATTGTCTTGTCTTTCGGTCATTTCTTGACTTTTCTTGCTTGATCAACTCTTTTGGCTGGCTCTTTTTGTGAGTTTGGCTTTTGGTTTGAGCTTTACCATCACTAGTCTGCTTCTTGGATTGCTTGTTTTTTATTTTTCCTTAGTAAACTCAGCTGGCGCACTTTTCAGTGTGACAGTTGTGCCCACTGGCGCATGTTTTTAGTGTATTACTCGCGCAAATCCCATTCTGGCGCCGGTTTCAGCCTTACAATCGCGCCAATCCTGTAAGGTAGTAGGGTTTACTGGGTTTTGAGCCTTCTGAGACTGATCTGGGTGTTTGGTCTTGTTTTTTCGACTACTTGAGTGTTCTGGAGCCTTGTTTGACTGACTGTGACCTTCATCCTTTGGTTGTTTGCCCGTTTCTATCGATTTTACATATTAACCCTAGGGCATCTAGGTGCTATTGTGCGTCGAGCCTCCCTTGGGAGGTTTTGGTTGCTCAGTCAACTTTGTGATTGCTTCTTTGCATTTGTTTGGTGGTTTTCTATCGTTTTATTGCATTATTTGAGTGATTGGCTTCTTCTTCATTCAAATTCTGCTTTGTCTCACTTTGAGCCTAGATTACATGGTTCCTTTGAGTCTTGGAGATTCTTCTTGAAGTGGTGAGTCTGGTCTTGGTTAGGAGAAATTTTTTGTTTTCTCATTTTCAGGCGTTGGCACTTGTTGTCAGTTAGAAACCAGTGCCAAT
Organism: Pinus albicaulis; assembly: GCA_034641835.2. NCBI lineage: Eukaryota > Viridiplantae > Streptophyta > Pinopsida > Pinales > Pinaceae > Pinus > Pinus albicaulis. Next base: position 733,880,663 of record CM076569.1, read on the forward strand.
TAGCCATTGGCGCTAGTTGTCAGTGGGCAAGTCGCGCCAGTTGGCGCTAGTTGTCAATGATAAAGTTGTGCCAATTTCAGGGTGTGTGAAAATTGAGACTTTTTCCCTAAATCCTTCACCAGTGTGTCTTTCCCTTCTAGTCTTTTCACTATATGAGCATAGATTACATTGCTCATTGTTTGAAATGTCTTATTTCCATGATTGCTCGATGTAAAAGGGAATGAATGCCTTGTTTTGATCTCATGCTTTGGAAGTCCTCTTTGGGTTTGACCTCATATGTCTTGTCAAATTTTGAGGAACTTTGTTACAAAGTGTTTTGAAACAACGATTGCATTCTTAGTGTTTGATTACATCATTTTTGCATTCATCCTTCCGTGAAGAAGATTTGCATTCTTTTATTTTTCGTCTCATAGTTTTCTTTTCGTTAAAATGCATTGATCACATTGCATTGAAAAGTGTTTTTTGAGATTTATCATTGAACTTAGATTACATTTTTTAATGATTGAAAACTAGAAATCGCTTTGATTGCATTCTCTTTTATTAAAAGCGTGCATTAAGTAGATTCTCATTTCCTTGAAAAATGCATTGAGTGCATTCTTATCATTTGAAAAAGAAAAAGGAAATTGTGCATAGATTACAATTGCATAGTTTTCGAAAAGAGGATTTTGCATAGATTACATTGCATTATGCGCATTGTTGAATGTTTGAAATTAATTTTGGATAGTGAAAGTCATCTAGTTTGGAAAAGGTTTCGTTTTCAGTATTGTTGTTTGTTGCATCATTGTTTGGAGCTCTTCCCTTAACTAGATAGCATTCATCGAATTGAAAGATTTCTTTTCTCATGTAGATGCATATAGGAGATTGTCAGATAACACTCATTAGGGCCTGAAAACTAAAACATAATTGAAGATAAACATTAAAATTTATTCAATTTACACTAAGGCAACATTGAAACATTAACGAAATATTTAGAGGTCTAGGTAAGAGACGTGTTCCGGTGTCTTAAAACCTAGTAGTTGTCGTTCACCTCTTGGCTTTAGACAGCACTAGTACAGACTTGTGCTCCCTGTACCGTCGTGTATATAAAGGGAAACCCCACTAGGTTTCTATCATTTATCCATAGGAAGCTAAGTTTGCTGCCCTATACCCATGATACACCGGACACAGCATTCGGGGAGATTGCCTGCACGTATTTCAAGTCCTTGGTTGATTTCTCTTTCATTTTGAAACCAAGGTGTATATTGCAGTTCACAGTTATTTGGTACACCCTTTGCCTAGTATTCCTGAGCAGTCATTTTGATCTTATCTGACTCTTTAAATTTGAAAATATCACCAAGCGCTTATCCTTTCATGCTTGCTTCAAAACTGAAAGAGATAGAGTCACCTTTCATCCGTTTCTCAACTCTTAAAACATGAAACGGTGAAGTTTCTAAGTTTCAATGTGGTAAAGTAATCACCCGTGATCACATACCCTTTTAGAGTTTTCTTGTTGGCCGTTTGATTGTGTGCCTTGGTTTTTAGCCTGTGTGTGGTTTTGAGTTGTTGATGGCAAGTTTTCCGGAGTTCACCAACCAAGGAATCCCCTCCAATGGGAATCCTGGTCATTTTCCTCCTTTTGGGAATGTTGGTGCTCCTTACATGGCAACGTTGTCACTTCCTGGGTTAACTGTTGGGTTGCCTGTTTGGTTGTTCTCAACCTCTGTGATCCCGTATGTCCCAGCTACTTTTCAATCAATTCCTTCGCCTGAACAACATCATGTTGATTCTAAGGTGGGTCTCTCCCCTTCTTCACCTATTTATGTACCCTCCTCTTCTACTTCACCTGGTGAAAGTTTGGATTCGAGTAACCAGGTGGCTAAAAGGAAGAAGAAGAAGACAAAGAAGAAGAAGTTAGATAAAGGAGAGGCTAGCTCTGCGGCTATTGCGCCTAAGAATCCTTTCATTGATAAACCTCCAAACCCTCCATGGAAAGTCAAGTTCCTTACATGTTGTGCACGGGAGACCATCTTCTTCGAGATTGCCCCGACATTCCCAAGGTACTCGAAGCATGGTCCAATGGTCGTCCGTCATTGCCTTTGGCTCCCGGGAGTCAGTTTGGGGGCACCTCTTCAACTGGTGCTGTTAAGGCTCCTAACAAGTAGGGTAAGATTACCAATCCCTGTAAGTTGTGTGATGGGCACCATGCCATTCACCTTTGTCCGTATATGGATGAAGCCAAATAGGTTTTGGACAACTTAACTGTTTCTACACCATGCCTTCCAGCTAGTTACAAATAGCTTTCTTTGAGTCCTCCCCCAGCTGATCCTATAGTTGGTCAAGAGTCATCCTTGGTCAATCCCCCTCCCCTAGAAATTCCCATTCAGGAATCCGTTCCCGATCAACCATTGGTCATGAGATCAGTCGAGCTAGCCCCATCTACGGTGCACCAGTTCTTTTCCATTGAGAGTGGACCTCACACCCCTCAGGTTCTTCTTGTTTCTTTAGATTCCTCGGGCTTGGAGAAATATTCTCCTATCCCCATACCTCAAGAAGTTGCTCCTCCGCCTCCCGTAATGGAGGTCTCGGAGGATACTCCTCCCACATTCAAGAGGTAGGTTTTGGAGGATGCTTCTTCTTCTTCCATAACATCAGGGTAAGACCATCTCAATTCGATGGTAGCCCCTCCAAGTAGTTTGGTCGGTTCCTTCGATTGGAGTCGATTTGCAGGATACCGCCTTCTGTCTCATGTGCCTTTCAAGATAATGGTATAGGATTTTGGTCTGGTTGTACCCAGCACCATTATAGATGAAGGTGCATGTGTTAGTGTTCTATCCTCAACTACTTGGAAAGCTTTTGGCTCCCTGCCGCTTGCGCCTGTTACGCAAAATCTATTGGCATTTAAAAGAAGAACTAGTCGACCATTAGGGATCCTTCCAAGGTTCGTGTTACTTTGGAGGTAAAAAAATCCATATGGATGTGATGGTTGTTCCAAGCCCCTTGGATTTCAATATGCTTTTGGGGTGCGATTACACCTATGCCATGGGAGCACTTGTCTCCTCCCTTTTTCATGTGGTATTTTTTTCGCATGAAGGACGGATCGTGACCATTGATCAGCTTTGTTCTTCGGTCCTAATGTGGCAACTGGACTGCCATCATCCCTTCCTAGTTTTTATCCACCTGTTGTATCTGCCCCACTGTAGGTCAACTATGTAGCTACCTACCCTGTGCCTGTACCCAGTGATTGTGCCATTGTGCATCAGGTGCTGGGGGAATTGGATCCTGACTTCCAGGATGTCTTCTTTCCATCGGGAGTGGAACTATTGGAAGCAATGATTTCTTGTTCATTATGATGAGGTCTGTTAGAGCACAGTTCATTTTCTTGTGTCAAGCTCCTTAAAAAACGAAACAAGCTCATCAGAGCATGGTTCCCTTCATGTGTCAATCTCTTTAAAAAATGAAACCAGGTTGTCGGAGCACAGTTCATTTTCTTGTGTCAAGCTCCTTAAAACATGAAATAAGGTTGTTGGAGCATAGTTCCTTGTCTTGTGTCAAGCTCCTTAAAAAATGAAACAAGGGTGTCTGAGGATAGTTCTTTTAATGTGTCAACCTCGTTAAAACAATGAAACACATTCCTGTTCAATTCGAGTCTTTGTTAAGATCTCGTAAAATCCCAATCGAGTCTTTCTCTTCATCTCATAACTTGAACGTTCACTCCATCTACCTTTCATATGGACTGAAGCTTGGGGGGCATGTACCTCGAATTGAGTCACCATGATGGGGGCATGCTTACTTTTTCAAGCATAGTTTTTTTCTGTTTCAAGCTTGTGTAAAAATGAATCCAGTTTCAAGCATAGTTTATCTTTGTTTCAATCTTGTGTAAAAATGAAACCAACTTCAAGCAGAGTTTCCTGATTTCAAGCTTGTGTAAAAATGAAACCATCCCCATTGTACCACTTGTGATTTCCATCTTATCAGCCTGTCTTTTCCAAACAAACCTTGGTTTTTTCACTCCATCATCACTATCTGCTTGGCCGATCATATGCATTCACTTGGTTGTTTTACCCATTCCTGAGGAACTGCTACGATGAGTGGTCTCGTTAGCCAGCCTCTTAACCTTTACTTGTTTTGAGAAGTTTCACCATTACTGGAACCAGTTGCTACCTTTTATACCACTCGTTCCTACAGGAGGAGTCATATTTCAGATCTTTTCTGACTCTCTAAACATGAAAATATTTCCGAGTCCCTTGTCATTTCGATCTCATTAAAGTGGCCATGAAATGATATCTACACAGTATATGTTTACCCCTTTTTCGGGTTGGGATAGATTATTTACAAAAAAGGAATACCCTAGCCTGTCGTGACTAGGAGGTTTTCTCAAATATTGTTTTCTACCTTTTCGGGTCTAAGGAACTATTTACAAAAAGGGACCATTGGAGTTCACTTTTCTACTGTCTTTTCAAACTCTCTAAACATGAAAAGATGCCGAGTTCTTCCTTTGTCAGACTCGTTAAACCCTGATGACATTGGATTCAGTCAAAATGACGATATTCGAGTTTCTCCTTCCTAGGGCTCATTAAATGTACTAGGATAGATTCGTCCAAAGGACGAATTTATATGACAAGCATATGGTATCCTCTTCAAGCTTGTGTAAAAATAAAGAGGTACTTGCCAGGAATGCTGGGGAAAAATGGAACTAGCATCATTGTCGTGTCGGCAATATGTCGCTCTTGAAAATGGCAGTTGTCTGCATTCGTGTCGAGTTGGGGACATCTCATCTCGTTTTCCACTTGCCTCCGTGGGTTTGGGTGATCCATTTTGGCCTCTCATCTGCTCTTTTCCTTGTCATCATGACCTCTGATCTTTTGATGTCAAATACTACCAAATCCACTGTCGTGCCGCCTATATGTTCAAGACAAGTTGACCTATGCAAATTTCAACCTTCCTCTAATTCTCATCTGATCTTGATTCAAGAAGACATTATGTTCCTCTGTCTCATGTCGATGATGTGCGAAACACTATGGCCCACCTTTGATCAAGGTCACTTCCTATCGACTTCAGCTCATTATCCAGGAAGCTGATCTAGAGACTCCCTTCTAGTACCTTGGAGCTTGCATGCCTTAATGGTAGGTTCTTCGCGTTCGACGTGACGTTTTCATCATTGGCCTCTGATCGAGTCATTCTACGGGTGTTTGATGCCAGCTCATTGATTCACATGCCGTAGATTGTACCTATAGTACCTTCAGGACCATTTTCATTAATGGTGGGACCTCTCGCGTCTGTTAACAGCTTTCATCATTGGCTGGTAATCAAGCGATGTTCTTGCATGTTCGACTTTAGCACACTTATTTGCATGCTTGAACTTGTACTTTGTTCAGATCGAGACGGAGCACAAGGCCCTGGATTCCTGTCTGTCACAATCCAGGCTGCGATTTTGTGGATTATTATGATTAGTTACATGACTCACTGATTGGATGGCTATGACCATACCTGAGTCTATTTACCGATCCTCACTGGATGGTTACACCCTTACCTTGGATCTGGATTATTGTATACTATGTTATGGATGGCTGCTCCCATACCACAAATGTATCATGTGTTTGAGATATCAGTTGTACTTCTCTACACAAGTTTTTCGATGGCGGTTTTCGGTTGGACACGTTCTCGTAAAGCATTTCTCCCCTCTCTCTCTTTCAGGCCTCATGCTTTAGGGGGCATCTGTTACACAGAAATTTGTCACTGTCCCTGCAATTCCCCATCCCACACATTGGAGGGCTCATTTCGTGACATGTGAGCAGTGACATAACTTGAAAACACTTTCATGGCATTCCCCTGAACATGTACTTTCATTGCCCTGAAGACAACTCCTTGTGAAAAACCCTAAAAATAGCCTTTTCATCCTTGGCGTGACTAGCCTGTGTTATACCAGCGCCAATGGGGTAAATTCTTCAAAGAGGGTGCGCCAATTGGTTCTCTGTCTTAGAGCCACACCCGCGCCAGGCTTAATAAAGGGTTTTTTTTTTAAATAAATGGTGGAGGATTGACTTTAACCAACTCTTGAATTGGTCTCTAAATTGAGTTGGGATGTTTGGCTTCGGATTTCCATTTAGAGGAAGTAGTTTTCCACTTCTCATGGAATCTTCCTTGAGGATAGGGCCAATCCGATGATTGTAGGGATCCAAACTCCTCTTCCACCATCTATATAAGCTTGCCATTTCGCTTTGTAAGCTAGTCTCCAAGAATCTCCAAGAGCCTTAATAGCCAAAAGAATGCTACAAGAGCTTTGATAGTCCTCATAGCGCCAAATCTATAGCAAGGAGATTGATGATCGAAGAGAGAGGCTTGTCCCTATTCCCAACAAGCTTTACCAATACGCATTCCACTGACGACCTGCTGAAGGAGGATTTCAGTGTCAGAGCCAGGTTGTATCATCCTTTGTTTCATTAATGATAAGAAACTACGATTATAGTTCCACTTGTATTGTTCATGTTTTACGATCGTGAGTTGTGTCCTCTCTGACTGACACATGATTGCAATTATATGGTTTTACGCTCGGATGTTCATCGTGTTTCTTGTATGTGCAGGTGTTCGATCGCGTCAAGTGGTGGAATTGTGACCTGTCAGAGCAAGGGATTGAAAGAACCATCCTCTCTACAATGACAATAGTGTTGGACCTGAGGTATGCCTTCTATTGATTTTTGCAATTAGGAGCTTGCGTTGTAGTGTGTTTGATTGTTGCTAGACCCGTTCTGGGCTAGTAGGGATCACCTCTGTCCGCAGAGGGGATTTACCTGCTCAAAAAATTGGTGACTCCGCTGGGGAACGAGTGGTGTAAATGGTAGAAACTGGTTCCGATAATCATGGTGGAACTTCTCAGAACAAGTAAAGGTTAAGAGGCTGGCTGGCTAACAAGAGGTTAAGAAGCACCCTTTATTAACCCTGGCATGGGTGCGGCTCTAAGATAGAGCACCAATTGGCACGCCCTCTTTGAATAATTTCCCCCATTGGTGTGGGTATAACATAGGTTAGTCGCGCCAGGCTTAATAAAGTTTGTGTACCTCGAATTGAGTCACCATGCTGGGGGCATGCTTACTTTTTCAAGAATAGTTTGTTTCCGTTTCAAGCTTGTGTAAAAATGAAACCGGTTTCAAGCATAGTTTATCTTTGATTCAAGCTTTTGTAAAAATGAAACCAACTTAAAGCAGAGTTTCCTGATTTCAAGCTTCTGTAAAAATGAAACCATCCCCATTGTACCTCTTGTGATCGCCATCTTATCAGCCTGTCTTTGCTAGATGAACCTTGGTTTTCTCACTCCATCGTCACTATCTGCTTGGCCGATCATATGCCTTCACTTGGTTGTTTTACCCATTTCTGAGGAACCAATACGATGAGTGGTCTTGTTAGCCAGCCTCTTAACGTTTACCTGTTCTGAGAAGTTCCACCATTACCAGAACCAGTTGCTACCTTTTATACCACTCGTTCCTCTAGGAGGATTCATATTTCAGCTCTTTTCTGACACTCTAAACATGAAAATATTGCTAAGTCCCTTGTTGTTTCAATCTCGTTAAAGTGGCCATAAAACAATATCTACCCAATATACGTTTACCCCTTTTTTGGGTTGGGATAGATTATTTACGAAAAAGGAATACCCTAGCCTATCGTGACTAGGAGGTTTTCTCAAATATTGTTTTCTACCTTTTTGGGTCTGAGGAACTATTTATGAAAAGGGACCATTGGAGTTTACTTTTCCGCTCTCTTTTCAAACTCTCTAAACATGAAAAGACGCCGAGTTCTTCCTTTGTCAAACTTGTTAAACCCTGATGACATTGGATTCAGTCGAAATGACGATATTCGAGTTTCTCCTTCCTAGGGCTCGTTAAATGTACTAGGATGGATTCGTCGGAAGGACGAACTTATATGACAAGAATATGGTATCCTCTTAAAGCTTGTGTAAAAATAAAGAGGTACTCGGTAGGAATGGTGGGGAAAAATGGAACCAGCATCATTGTCGTGTCGGCAGTATGTCGCTCTTGAACATGGCACTTGTCTGCATTCATGTCGGGTTGGGGACATCTCATCTCGTTTTCCACTTGCCTCCGTGGGTTTGGGTGATCCATTTTTGCCTCTCATCTGCTCTTTGCCTAGTCATCATGACCTCTAATCTTTTGATGTCAAATACTGCCAAATCCACTGTCGTGCCGCCTATATGTTCAAGAGAAGTTGACCTCTGCAAATTTCAACCTTCCTCTGATTCTCATCTGATCTTGATTCACAAAGACATTATGTTCCTATGTCTCGTGTTGATGATGTGGGAAACACTATGGCCCACCTTTGATCAAGGTCACTTCCTATCAAATTCAGCTCATTATCCGGGAAGCTGATCTAGAGACTCCCTTCCAGTACCTTGGAGCCTGCATGCCTTAATGGAAGGTTCTTCGCGTTCGACGTGACGTTTTCATCATTGGCCTCTGATTGAGTGATTCTATGGGTGTTCGATGCCAGCTCATTGATTCACATGCCGTAGATTGTACCTGTAGTACCTTGAGGACCATTGTCATTAATGGTGGGACCTCTCGCATCTATTAACAACTTTCATCATTGGGTGGTAATCAGGTGATGTTCTTGCATGTTCGAATTCAGCTCACTTATTCGCATGATTGAACTTGTACTTTGTTTGGATCGAGATGGATTGTTATGATTAGTTACATGACTCACTAATTGGATGGCTGCGACCATACCTGAGTCTATTTATTGATCCTCACTGGATGGTTGTGCCCATACCTTGGATCTGGATTATTATATACTTTGTTACGGATGGCTGCGCCCATACCATGTATATATCATGTATATGAGTTATCAGTTGTATTTCCCTATGCAGGTTTTCCGACAGTGGTGTTTTCGGTTGGACACGTTCTCGTAAAGCATTTCACCCCTCTCCCTCTTTCGGGCCTCATGCTTTAGGGGGCATCTGTTACACAGCAATTTGTCACTGTCCTTGCAATTCCCTATCCCACACATTGGAGGGCTCATTTCGTGACCTGTGAGTAGTGACATAACTTGAAAACACTTTCATGGAAATCCCCTGAACATGTACTTTCATTTCCCTGAAGACAAATCCTTGTGAAAAACCCTAAAAATGGCCTTTTCATCCTTGGCACGACTAGCCTGTGTTATACCTGCGCCAATGGGGGAAATTCTTCAAAGAGGGCGTGCCAATTGGCACTCTGTCTTAGAGCTGCACCCGCGCCAGGCTTAATAAAGGGTGTTTTTTAAAAATAAATGGCGGAAGATTGACTTTAACCAACTCCTGAACTAGTCTCTAAATTGAGTTGGGACATTTGGCTCCGGATTTCCATGTACAGGAAGTAGTTTTCCACCTCTCATGTAAACTTCCTTGAGGATAGGGCCAATCCCATGATTTTAGAGATCCCTATTCCTCTTCCACCATCTATATAAGCCTGCCATTTCCCTTTGCAAGCTGGTCTCCAAGAATCTCCAAGAGCCTTCATAGCCAAAAGAATGCTGCAAGAGCTTTGATAGTCCTCATAGTGCCAAATTTATAGGAAGGAGATTGATGATCGAAGAGAGAGTCTTGTCCCTATTCTCGACAAGATTTACTAAGACATATTCCGCTAAAGACCTGCCGAAGGAGGATTTCAGTGTCAGAGCTAGGTTGCATCATCCTTTGTTTAATTAATGATAAGCAACTATGATTATAGTTCCACTTGTATTGTTCATGTTTTACGATCATGAGTTGTGTCCTCTCTGACTGACACATGATTGCAATTATATGGTTTTACGCTCAGATGTTCGTCATGTTTCTTGTACATGCAGGTGTTCGATCGCGTCAAGTGGTGGAATTATGACCTGTCAGAGCAAGGGATCGAGAGCACCATCCTCTCTGCAATGACAACAACGTTGGACCCGAGGTAGGCCTTCTATCGCGCTTTGATTTTTGCAATTAGGAGTTTGCGTTGTAGCGTGTTTGATTTTTGATAGACCCATTCTGGGCTAGTAGGAATCGCCTCTGTCCATAGAGGGGATTTACCTCCTCAACAGTTATGAAGAATAAATAATATCTCTAATGAAGAAAAAATATTTGATTCATATTTTAATGAAGATAAATAATCACAAAGGACAACTTGGAACTATCACATCATCATGCAATCCATCCAGGACCATGTCATCAATAGCATGTCATGTATGGTCACGATTCATTTTTTTCCACATCATTTTTTGATTATGTAAATTCAATATTGGAAAAATGTAATGTAAATTGGAAGTCCAAGACTCATCCATGTAATACGAAAAGTCACATAGGAAGTTGAACAATCATTAAGAAGTCAAAAAATCATGAGGGTAGTCTAAGAGTCACAAGGGAGGTGAATGGAAACCCCATTTTTTATATATACACACTCACTATTAAAGTAATGGAATTTTTTCCATGGCTCCTCCTACCAGACATTAGAGAGAAAGATAGTTTTTTTTTAGGAGCAAGTGCCTACTCAAATGCTCCACTATTGGGGCTAGTGGTGGTCAATGTCTCGATGTATGTTGGAACTTTTACTTAATTCAAAAGCACATTGAGTCGGCATGCTTTCATGCATATGCCATGAATATTGTAAGATTATTCTTTAAATGTTTTTGATCTATGTTTTTTTCTTCTATACTAAGTAAATTAAACTAGTTCGGTTGCTTTGGTACTTATCTTGTTGAAGGTGTGTTGTATTTTAATTAATAATCCTTTATTCCTTCTAAACTATTTCATTGGTTTATCAATAATTCATTCATATGTATATGCTCATGTGCCTTTTGAAGATTAGTACTATTACTTGTTTTTAAAGGGCTTAATTTTATCTTCCCTTTTGGTAGAAGGACCTTGATATTATTCGTATCTCAACATTTAATAAGGAATACTCACTTGTTGATCCAATATTACCTGTGCATTACTCTCTTCTGTTGAAATTTTTAGCCGAGGAAAATATATAATAATATATGGTATTCGGGCTGACACCCTGGATGGGGCTCCTATTCCTGATGGTGTGAGGTATAATTAGGACTTCACATCAAGGAGATCTCCTTGGTTGGAATATTTTCGGCACCTTTCAACACAAACATAGAGGTCCATGAACATAGGGCAGATTGTTTTGGTTGCTATTGAAGTGAACAAAGGGAAAAGTGTTGAACACAGAGCTAAAAATAGGAAGAGTGGTTTTCATTTACAATGTGTATTTATTTCCTTATTGATTATGGGTTGGAGCCCACATACAAGAATTTGGTGCTTCCATCAAGTGGATTTCCAAGCAGAGCTTGGGGGTTGGTACCTCCTGCAAGTAGCTGCTTTCATAAATCCATGAAGTTGGTGCTTCATGGTAATTTGGTGATGTCTCCACAAAAAAAGGGAGTTGGTTCTTCCTGCTAGTGGGTGTTAACAGAAAAGCTAAGGGAGTAGGTGCTTCCTACGATTTGTTTCTTACAAAAAAATTGATGTATTAGAATAGGAGGTCATTTTTACATCAAATAACAAACAACCTTTTGTGGTTTTTTTTTTCGGTTTCCACATTAAATCCTCTGTGTTTTATGTGTACGTTTTTCATGACCTTGATGTGTATGCTTATGTTTTTAGTTTACTTCTTGTTGCTATGATTTATTTTTGAATGCTCACATGATTGTTTCCAAGTTGAAATTTAAAATTATAAGTTATAATTAAAATTAAAATTAGGCTTAATACAGATTCACCCCCCCCTAGTATTAAACATTGTTTCAAACAACTTGTATTAAATCCTAGTTCCTTCACGAATAATTTAACTGCTTGACAGTAGATGAAAGAGAAATATGGGTAATCAAACTTGGTATTCGCCAGAGGGAGTTAATTTTTTAATGGATCATAGTATGATATCTAGAAGGTTAGAATTGAAGCCTACTTAATGGCCTTGTATGTTGATATATGGTGCTCCATATTGAATGGATAAAGGCATAAGAATAATCAAGAAGCCAAGAGGACAATCATGGAAGGGATATCAAAGTGCTATGTTGATCAAGTCAGTGAATGTGAGAGAAAAAAGGAAATGTTGGATAAGTTAAATTGTATATAAAGAGGTGCTAACAATGTGACTCAAGAGAAGGTTGAAGAACACTTTTTTTGAAGTAGTGAACCAGAACATCCAGATGTTTTTCTAGGAAATGATAAACTGAAGAAGAGAAGGAAGAAGATGAAGAAATCATCCTAAAGAAGAGATGATGAGAATATTGAACACTTTCCTTATAATATTAAAGTTTTTTCTAGTGACTCTAAGGTTGATGATGATGAATAATTGGAAGAGAGGAAAGGCTTCATAGAAGGTAAGCTATTGTTTTAAGATGGGTGTAAAGAGATAGGTCATTTTTCCTCGAGATGTACACATTCGTTTTCTATATAAAAATAAAGGCATGCATCTAGTAGCTGTGAGGAAAGACCTATATTCATGTAAATAGCTAATGAGTGTACCTCAAAGGAAGATAAAATAACACTCAATGAACAAAATGAAGAGATTCCCCATGAATTTTCATATATAAGAGAAAATTATAGTGATGAAGAAAGAGTTGAAAGAGAAATAAAACTTGGTTGTAGGCCTGTGAGTACCTATGATAGTGAAGAGAAGGATCAATATGAAAGGATATATTTAAGGATAAATTTGGTTTATGCTTTAAAATAGATAAAAAGGCTATCAAAATAAAATATCAACCTAAAGGCCCAATTGCAAGAATATGAGCTTACGAATTAAATTTTGAGAAAAACAATTGTTAATTTGAATGTTCAAGAAGAAGAGGCTATAAAATTGAATGGAATGTTTACCAAGAAACTCAATGAAAGAGAACCACATTGTGAGAGACCTCAAGTTTAAGTAGTGTTGTTGAGACAAGACTTAGAAAAGTCGAAAAGAGAGTTGTATCAATATCAGAAGAAAAAATGGGGTTCGAATATTCTAGATGAAATTTTTAGAAAACATAGATCGTCATTCAACAAGGCTAGTCTAGGATTCAAAGAAGATTCAAGATCTAAGAAGGTAAAGGCTGAAGTATAAACTACCCAGTTAAAGGAAAATAATGGCCCATACAACATTGTTAAAGGAAATGAAGTTCTTGTGGAATTAAATAAACAAGGAAAGCAACAACAATAGGAGAAGAAGGAGAAGCATCAGGATGTTGAGGAGCAACATCAAGGAAAGGAGGTGAACAAATAGAAGAGGTAACAAAAACATAGAATTGATCAAGTAAGAAACACAAATATGCATGCAGGACAAGAGAAAAACCAACAGAGGTACATTCTCCCTCAATGAAAAATCTGTCAAAGAAAATGTATTTTCAAATATCAAAATGCTTTTCATGGGTATCTATTTTATTGAAAATATTTTGGTCACAAGGCCTTAAAATGTAGATGGATTTCAAGAAAGAAAAAAAAAACTATAATGGGTATTTGTGACCCAAGAAGGCATAATACTCGTAGGAATAAGCATTTTGGTAGCAATAGTGGATATGATAATAATGTAGTTAGATTCAACAATACCTTTTCCCTATTCCTTTATCATGTCGAATGATACAATTGTGATAACTTGGGGTAGAAGGAAATATATTGCAGATATAACATGACAAATCCCACTTCTCATAAGACACAAAAGGACATAGCAACTCAACCTTTGAATGCGACAATAAATGCACGAGCAAAGGAAACTTAGTTTCTCTCCAATGTTCTATTTCAAAGGAACATGTTGAATATAGGTGGAAGAAAACCCTCTACATTTCCAACTACAATAAGTGTGAACATCAGGAAATCAAAATAAGTGGATTCTATGGTATTTATCCATTGTAGAAAAAGAAAAGAAGGAAGAAATAAGACATGGAGAAAGAAAGAAGAAATCAAGGAGAGGTTCACTTCATATTTTTGCAGCCAAGATAAATCACAAATGAGGGTAAAATAAAAATTTGGAAATTATTAGTCCTATTAGGAGTCAAATAGTGAACATGTGGAAGAAAAAGGAGGACTTTCTACTCAGGGGGAGTATATCCTCTATTTCTCTTCATTAAAGGAAGATAATGGCCTCAACAGAGGCCGAACGAGTGAAATGAAAGAAACCATAAAATAATAATGAGAGAGGTGTGTCTGAATGTTGAAGGTATGACAAAGTTTCCTTTGTAATTACAATAATAAATTAGTTTATCTTAAATATATAAGTAGCGTGAGAGTAATCCAAATGAGTGTTCGACCAACATAGTTCCAATGAAGAGCACATTGAAACATGACATGTTGCGTTTGAAGAAGTAGAGGAGTTGCAACAGAAGCATGGAATGTGAAGAGGTCCAAAGTTTAATAAGTTCCACAAGATCAGTCCCAAACAAGGAAAATTTTAAGGATGGAGAATTATCTTGAAGTTTAAAAACATTGGCAATTCTCACTAGTCCCTAATATGTAACTATAAAATGTTTATTAATATATTTGTAAAATTATTAAAATTTTTAATGGTTTTAGATATAGTCGCTATATAATTTTGGAAGTTTTTAAGGTAAAATAATTTTATATTCTAAAATTTTGGCGAATTGTTTTTAGAAAAAGTGGAAATTACCGAATTAGTTTTTGGGAAAATCATGGAAAAATAACCCACCTGTGAATATTATCCCCTAAAATTTTCCATGGTCCCTAAGCTGAAGAAAGTGAGCACATGTAAAGAGATAATAACATGAAGAAACAAAGAGAATTTCCTCAAGGGGAGTTTCTTTATTAGTAGTAGTAGGTAACAATATTTATCTTTAGGAAGTAATATTGTTCAAGAAATGAAAGGTTTGCATCTTGGGTGAAATACCCTTATTTCATTTAATTTCTAAATTTGATTATGCTTAGCAATATTTTGTTCATGAAAACAATTGGTACAAACTTTACAATTCCCTTGAGATTTCAATTAGTATTTTTATTTCAATTGGTGGTATTTGGTTCATATGGAGTAACATTTTATTGTAAGTGAAATTTTCTTACTGAGAAGGAGTCGTGAGAGTTTGTTCTGATACATTGTCCAATTTGTACCATTTTTATGGTGCAATTTCTATTAGTTAAGATGCAGTACCTTGTTGAGGTATAAAAGGTATCTCTTTAGCACCTATTTATCCTACATTAATCATCAATCCGAAAATGAATTTTTATTTCAAGAGTGTACTCTGTTTGAGGCTGCAATTTGAGCTAAGAGAAATGCTGTGTAAGATGCAGTACAGTATTCTAAATAAAAAAGTAAAAAAATTATTGGAAGAGAAATCTAATTACAGTAACACAAACTCAAATGCTCTGAAACTCAAATATTCACTCTGGAAACATTAATCAAGGATACAATAGCAATAATTCATTCCTTTAGAAATTGATGCAACTGAAATCAAACTGGAACAAGGCAATCAATCTAGGAACTTGGAAGCAATAACCAGTGTTCTCTACAGTTGTGTTTACCAGATAAGTCAATCTTGGAGACAAGATCGATCTCCCTAGTATCAAAAGTTAATCTAGCAACAAACAGCCAAATAAACCTATCTTTCTCTAGACATATGCGATTTACAAAAGAATACTATAAAGGTGTTAAGGTCTTACCGTAGATTCAATGCTTTTTCAAAGTAGTTGTCCCTCGATCACTTGAAGGAGTTATCCTTATAGACCCGCAGTCATCAATAAGAAAACATTAAATAGCACCTGTATAGTAAATATTATAAATCATGCCTATCATGGTGATCAAGGAATACATGAAATAAATAATTAATTAACAACTTATTGAGAAAAATGAATTCATTGGTATTAACTTTGAATGAATAAAACCTTACAACCTTAGCCTTGATGTTGAACAGGCCTTCTCAGGGTCCAAAGTAGGAATCTCCTATATTCTGACAAGTCTTGCACTCTTCCAACCAAGCCAGATAGAGGTATGTGATCTCTCCTCACAAAATCTCAGTTAAATGAGTCTAAATCCCAATAGCACTTAACCTCAAAATAATTATAAAGCTTGAACTCCCCTTGAGGCTACCCAATGCCTCTTTTTATAGTGAAAAAGAGGAGGTTTCAGTTCCAACTATGAAGGGATAGAATCCTCCTTCAAAGGGATAAGCTCCTCACATCAAGGGGTTAGCTTCTTAAGGTAAGGGATACATGAACCTCAAAAGAGCAGTTCTGCCACCGCAAGATTTTTTCTAGAGGCTTCTAGAATTTACTGAAAGTGAGCTTTTTGAGTTTACTTGTGCCTTCTTAATCTTTTACAGGGGTCTGCACCTATAACATAGAGAAAGTGCGATACCAGAGTTTAGGAGATTTTTAAGAAATTTTCTCTTATTTTCAAGGCTTGACATGAGGAAATGATCTGTTAGACTTGCAAAGGAGGAAGTATGAGTGATAATGAGCTCATACAAATAGCAGAATGTCAAGATGACAATTTTCAGTGCAACAGATTTCCCTCTAAAGTGAAAAGTCTAGAATAGATGAAGCTGAAGTCTGTCATATATGAAGAGTGTAGTACTTTATCATTTCAAGGATCATCCTGTGGACACCCCAGTCGGAACCTGTAAAAGCATTCAATGAAAAATATATATATGTAAACATATCATCGCTAAGGTAGGCATTATCATACTCAGTTCAAAAATAACTAGAAACTAATTTAAACTGTTTTGATACAGGAATGATTTTCAATACATCAACAATATAGACATATGTAGACACAGTATGGACGTAACCATCTATTTATGAATATTCCACTATATAAATGATAACAAAATTCCTCGCAGTCTGGATGGTAGAAACTAGATCCAAGGTCTTGATTTCCGCTTCTCGAACTAGTACGATCATATCCATGCGAATGAATGTGTTGAAGTCGAACATGGTAGAAACCACTTGATTACCAGTCAATTATGTAAACTATTAACAAGTGTGAGAGTAACCACTAGTAATTTCAATGGCCCTCAAAGTACTCACTACAATCCATGAAATGTGAATGAATGAGCTGAAGTCGAATATGTCATAGAATATTTTGATCGAAGGTTAATGATGGAACCTGTCATTGAAGGTGAGAAACTTGCCGTTAAGCCATGCAGGTTTTAAGGTACTGACAATTTCTAGATCAAATTCCTAGATAATGAGCTGTAACCAATAGGAAGTGATCCGTCGTAGGAAATCCTACAACATGAAATCATAGATCAAGTTTTGAATAAATATATTGGCAAGGAATGACTCAAGGATGGTCAAAAATTGATAACAGATATTTTTCAAATGAATGGTTTGTTTGAACTATCCTCTTGAACACATAACGACACTGCAAATGGTTTGGTGACAATTGACCCAAAGATAATACCCAGAAACTAGCTGAAGACTTTCAAAATGGTTTTATTAACTTTTAGGCAAAGGATTTCCCAACCTAGGTGAAAAAAAAGTGTCATTTTCAAGAGTGGTTAATGGCTTTTCAAATAATCAAATTACAACAAACAGGTTCATTTTCCTCTCTTTTCCCCCACCATTTCTGGCAAGTACCTCTTTAATTTTGACAAGCTTGAGGAGGATAACATTTGATTGTTTATAAGCTCATCCTTCGAATGAGTCCAACTTAGTTTAAGATTCAAACCCTAAGAAGGAGTGGTTCGTTCCTATTTTGAAATTGAATAGGTCCTTTACTGTTAAATTTTAACGAGTCCAGTATAGGAGAAACTCGATGTTTTTCAATTTTAGGGAGTCAGAAGAAAAAACTTAAGAAGACTCCATGGGGATACTTTTTTGTAAATTTACTCTCTCGAGCCCAAAAAAGGATAAAATAATGCGGGAGAGAACTCTATTGACGATAATTAGTCAGTGTATATCTTTTTCATAAACAGTGCATTTCAGTCCGTAAAGGGGTAAACTTATACTAAAGGGACGATCATTCATTTATTTTAACGAGTTTGTATAATCAAGTGCTCGGCAATATTTTCAACCTTCAAGAGTCTGAAAAGAGCTTAAAAGAGGACTCCAAGTTTTTTCTTTTTCATAAATTTTTGAAAGAGTCAAAAAAAGTGATAAAAGTATGCTCTTTGTTGAAAAACGATCAATTTTCCCAAAAAATCCAATTTCTGCAGAAAAACTCGAAACATTACACATGCTTGTTTAAGATAAATAAAAATGTTTTCAAAAATAACCTTTTTAAAGTAAAAAGTAAACAAATTAAAACTTCATTTATTCGAAAAAACTTATAAAAAGGACTTTTCTAACTTCATTTTTACAATTTGAGTTCAGAGTGAAAAGTAAGAACTTTTGGGTAAAAAAGTTCCTGCAAAGATTCTAGAAAATCCATATGGCGAAATCGAGAACTATCAGCTCCAGGTAATCCACGACCTCCTTATCTTGCATTTAATCCATTTACATTTCATTTATAGGCTTTAGATTTTATTTTTTAAGCAAAAATATGTTCAAAAAATTTCCCGCGAGGGTCCGCTAGTGCAACACGCAGGCCCTGCGGACCCCGAATTTTTTCTACATAGAAAAAAGTCATGGGTCTGCACCTGTTCCACAGCACCAGTGCGTACCTATGCACTATGTATGAAAATAGAGTGTGGACCCCGTGCAATTAAATTTCAAACTCAAATTTCTCCAATTCCGCCCAAAATTTTTCAAACTAGATTGTTCTAATATGTCTTTTTATGAATTGTAGGATATACAAGATCCTAATTTGGAGAGAACTCGAGCATGAATACATAGATGATGCCACAATGCTTCATTTTCCTATAATGTAGGCATTAAGAGCATGTGGTGTGTATAAATTCTGGGCCATTCAGGGCATGATGGCATAGGTAGACCTCCTGACGATGCTGGTGAACAGATGGAATGTACAAGACTAGTGTTTCATTATTGGCAGCCACCGACTCGAAATTGAGCTGGAGGATATCTATTTTCTGACTGGCTTGTCCAAAACAGGCGAACAAATTTCTTTGTTTGTGACTAGGCTAGGTGGCTAGTCTGTTGCTAGTCTTCGACTAGAGTTCTGTAATGATTAGGCAGACCCCTGGGACAAAAATATTGACATAAAAACCATCATTTGTCCCGAGCTTAAATTTATTGCATTTACTGTCACCAGACTATGCAGGAGCGTAGTGTTGCATGTGGCTACCAGTTCCTAGATGCGCATTGTTGTAGACTGTTTTCGAGACACCATTTTAAACTGGTGCGAAGCTGTGTTGGCCAATGTAAAAGGCCAACTAACCAGAGCAAAGAACGGAAAGCTAAACAACTTTGGATATGGATCCATTGTAGTCACCTTTTCTCTAGAGAGGATCCCCATGTTAGCTCTACAGAATGTTCCTGTTGATGCTGGTCGACCTGGAGAACCTTGGATGGTTCGTTGGGTTGCATTTATGGCCCATCACGCTGCTGAGGACGTCGAGGTTCTTCAATTTCCTTCTACATATTTTCGTTGGTTAGAATGCCAACCTTTTTTCATAGAGGAATTTCCATACACCGGGTTAGATTTCCACGGTGACCGAGATATGGCTCTCCCAGTAGGGGAACAATGGGATGAATCAGGTAAAAATCATTTTTCAACGATTTATAAGTTCTAATTTATTTATTTTTTGTATTTCAATCATCTCAAAACTAATAATCAAAAGTTTAAACGCAGATGTGGGTCCACGGTGACCAGCCCATCTCCAACCTTATGAGAGGAGGCATCCAGCTGCCACAACACCAGCCCCAGAGGGCCAATTAGCATATATCCTGTCTGATTTGGAGCATCACCTGGAGCGCCTGACTCTAGACATTCCAGAGACCAACATAGATGATATTCTACTCAGATTACAGAGATATGTGATTGGTGTACTAAGACCTTTTAGGAAGTTCCTATGTAGGGTGGCCCGGGCAGTGGTCTCTTATCGTGATCATCATCAGTGATAGGATGATCGTTTTGTAGACTCTTATTTTTGACCTTTCGTATTATAATTTTTGTCAATCATAAGGTGTTTTCAACCTATGATCGAAGACGACGTATATTTTTGAAACAAACTTCTATGCTATGATATATCACTATTACTAGCTACCTGTGTACATGTTATTGAATGTTTTTTAATTTATTGTTTTGATTATTGCAAATGTTGATTTATCATACAAGAAGCAACTGAATCTGCTAATGTATTTAAATGTCTTGGAATATGCTGATATTCAATGTAATCAAATTCACGTTCCAAGAGATGAACTCTTAAAAATAAACGTAATAACACTGGATTTCTAATGGCATAAACCCTGTTAAGCTATAATAAAACAATTTCAGAATCCAACCTAACAATCAAACTCCAAATTCCAAACGATATGGATTCAGATAATAACTCAATCACTACACTATACTCTACAATGTTATTCATTGTTTTACCGAGGCTCACCCCATGCATGGATACTAACTCGTCATAGGGTGAATAGATAACCCAAGTTGTGGAAGAAATGTTTTGTGTACTATGAAAAGCACCATCAGTAAAACTAATGTAGGTTTGAAGAGACGTCGATATCTGCAATATCAAGAGTAAAACTTAGATAAGTAGGAATAGTGATAAAAACACACTCTAAAATAGGCACACTTTTCTAATCTAAGACACACTAGTAGTAAAGAAATCTAATCTAATAAAAAATATCCACACCAAATTTAAGCATAATATCTCTTCATATAAAGCCCATTTCTGGGTTTATCTAAAGGGACACCGTCGAAATCTATCAGCTCATAGGCCCCTTTTGCCAGCTTCTACTTAACAATGAAAGGACCATGCTGCATGGGCACAAATTTTCCAGCCCCTAGCTTATCGTTGGCTTGATCGTACACTAAGACTAGGTCTCCTTCTGAAAAATTATGAGGTGTAACATTTCTATCGTACTGAGCCTTTATTTGTTTGTCATGAGTCTCATTTGCTAATGCATCATTTTGTCGATTCTCATCTAGCTGAGCCAAGTACAAAAAAAATTTCTCCTGTTCAGACGTAGCTAGGAGTAATTCTATGGCTAATTTCAATGACGAAATTTCACATTCAATAGGCAACATAGCTTCCAAACTGTAAACCAGTTCGAAGGGAGTGAAACTAGTTGATGTTTTTACTGAGGTCCGATATGCCCAAAGTGCTGAAAATAACATGGAATTCCAATTTGACTTATGAATACCAATAATTCGTTTGATCATAGTGACTAAAAATTTATTGATAGCTTCAACCAGACCATTAGCCTGCTGGTAATATCGAGCATAACTATCGTGGCTCAGGCCAAGTTGATCTGTCAGTTCCGTCATCATGACATTTCGAAAATGACTTCCATGATCTATAATAATGGCTTGAGGAACACCGAATCTAGAAATTATATGATTGAACATGAAATTTGCAGTAGTCTTGCCTTCTGCCGAAAATGTAGGCATCGCCTCGGCCCACTTAGTAAAATAATCTACCGCTAGGATAATATATGCATGCCCCCTAGCCGAGTGAAGGTTACATGTAATAAAGTCAATACCCCACTTTGCGAAAAGACCAACAACAATTATAGGGTGAAGAGGAATGGGTGGTGTATACATTTTACGATCAAAGACCTGACAATTGTGGCATTTCTCGACTACATAGATACAATATTTGAATAACAACAGCCAGAAATAACCAGTGCACAATATATTTTGGGCTGCGGTATACCCAGACATATGACCACCACATGCTCCAGAATGGTAGCCATTTATAACCTTCTCATCTTCTTCATGAGTAATATAGCATCGGGAAATAGAATATACTCCGCGACGATAGAGTGTATCACCAATAATATTGTATTGTTGGGATTGGAAATGAATTTTCCGTCACTGATATCGTGAGATTTCATGCCGAAAAGATTGGGTTTGGAGACAAACAATAACATCCCCATAACAAGGATCAATCGCACTGATAATAAACAATAATTCATCCATAATGGGCTATTCTTCCATAGTTTCAGTATCAGTAGATAGGAAATCACACATCAGTTTGACAAAAACCAAAGATTTCTTTGCCTTGGATTTTTCAAATTCCAAGTCAAATTCCTGCAGGATAACTATCCATTTGGAATACTTGCCCCTATAAATGTTTTGGTCAAGATTTAAATCATAGGTTTCCAGTTAGAAATTACTGTAATTTTGTGTAATAAGATGTAGTGTCGAAATATTTGGACATCTTGAATAGCTTCCAAGGCCAATTTCTCCACATGTGTGTATTTAATCTCAGTCAGATGCAAATTTCGACTAAAATAGTAAATCACATGTTCATTGTTGTATTCATCTTCCTGAACTAAAACCATCCCAATGGTGGAATGAGAGGCAGCGAGGTACAAAAAATAGTCCTGGTTGTAATTGGGAGGATGCAGTAACGGTGCATGGGTCAACGCGTTTCTTAGTGCATCAAAAGATCGATTAGCAATATCATCCCAAAAGAATGGAACGTTTTGTTTTAACAACCTGGTAAAACCCTTTGTTAACTTGGCATAGATAGGAGTGAACCAACGTAAAAATTTTGCTTTCCCCTGCAAAATTTGGAGTTCGCGTAGAGTCGAAGGAGGAGGTAGACTAACAATAGCTTCAACCTTCGACAGATCAATGAGAATACCTTCTTTTGAAACAATAAATCCCAGTAAGCGACCCGATTCTACACAAAAAACACATTTGTGTGGATTCAACTGAATTCAATAATGCCTACATCTAATAAAGATATCTCATAAATGAGTGATATGGTCGGCCCTATGCGATGAATGAGTAGGTAAATCATCAAGATAAGGCTGCACAATGTGCTTAATGTCATGAAATGCATAAGACATAGCCCTTTGAAAATTTTCCCTAGTGTTCTTCAATCCAAAGGGTATTTTTCAATAAGCAAATGTTCCCCACGGACAAATGAAAGTTGTTTTAGGTTGATCAACAAGGAGCATGTTTATTTGATTATAACCAGAAAAACCATCCATAAAGGAAAACATTTCACTGCCGGCACAATCATTGATAATTTGATCGATATAGGGGGTTGGATAATTGTCTTTAGGATAACCTCGATTAATATCCCGATAGTCAATACATACTCTTCTCGTTCCTTTTTTTTGTTAACAGGAACAATATTCAATACCCAATCGGTTAAAGGAATTGGATAAATGAAACTTGCACGAAGTAATTTCTCAACTTCGGCTTTGATAGCAACATCTTTTCTTGGATGTATTTGACGTAAACGTTGATGGATCGATCCCTAGCATTTCTTCATATGACCAGGCAAATACGTCACGGAATTCTTGAAATAGGGGTTTATAAGTTTGGATTTCATCGTCCGTACAGAATTAACTCAGAATCAGGATTTTGCAATGGATTCTATGATTATTTGACATCTTCAATAGTAAAAATAGAAGCGAAATCATTTTCAAAATGATCCATCTCAGATAAAAACAAAGATCGATGATGTAGTTATTCCCATGGTAGACTGTCAACAAACAAAAGTTCACGAATTTTCTCATCAGTATGAACAAGATCGGGAAATGTCATTGTGGCTGAGCTAGATATAGAAAGTGATTCCTCATGAATCCCTTTCATTGGATCAGTTTCGGTTGAAGAAGGATCAAAAAGTGACTGTACAGCCTAAAATGCAATTTCAAATGGAATTAAAGGCATCGTGCCATCAAATGACTCCAACTCGGAGTTGGAAGGTACGATCCAAGGATCATCAAACGTAATAGTATTCAATGAAACCATATGAATAGTTGTGATCGAAGGAGATATGTTAGGAGGATGAAAGGAAAAAGTTCCTAGTAAACTAGAATCTTTAATCAAACCTACCCCAACATCGTTGTAAGGGATAGTCGTTTTACCGACGTGCTGGATTGTTTCTATAGAGGCTAGATCGGAGGAGAAATAATTTAACTGGTCTATTGTAATGATATTTCCTTGATGTGGAAACTTGATAAGCTGAAAGACCGAAGAAACAAAAACAGTCATAGCATAAGACCAACTATGACCCAGGAGAAGGTTGTAATCTAGAGGGGCATCAACCACTTCCACATCTAGATTTACGGTTTTGCCTTCGACCCCTATAGATAAATCCTACAAAATATAGAAAGGATGGAACTCTCGGCCATCAAAAGCCTTTAGAATTGTCAGAGACTAATTGAGTGTAGGAGAACCAAGCGATTTCCAACACTGGATCGACATAATACACGTAGAAGCCCCCTCATCAAACACAGTCTGAAAGATTAATCTGTTTTTCACTAATACTGGAATCTAGAAAGCCATTTGATGAGGTAGGAAAGGTGTACTATTCTCTAAATTGAAGATTATTAGGCTTGAGTCCTGAATATCGACAGCTCCTATGGCAGACACAAGTAATTCACGCTATGCTGGGCATGATTGCAACACTTCCAAAGCCGACATTGCTGAAGGGGAAATAGCTAAGTCTTCAACAATGTTGTAATTCTGAGAAGCTCTCGCATGTGGATTGAAAGATGATTTACGAAGTACACCTTTAGCAGGCAGTTTGATTACTAAGTCTGGATTGGGTTTCTTGATCTGTAGCAGGTTAGAAACGGGAGGAGGTGTAGTTGATGTGTTTGAATTAGAAGATTCTGCATCTTTACCACCAACAGGACTTTTACTACCATAATCTTGCGATCGCGTCGCAACCCTAACATGGGACATCATCATAATAGGTTCTTCTGAGGCATTCAAGGTAGAACCAATCATCTTACTATCTTGAGTAGGAAAAGGATCCTTCAAGATAGCAGGTTGTTGAGAACCTTTAACGAATTTCGCAACCTCTGCTTGATGTGGGCATTCCTTAGTAAAATGATCCTCGTCATAAATGAAACAAGGATAGCAAGGCTTGTGTTTTTCATCATTAGATTCATCTTTATCAATTTTATCTTTTGAATTATTATTTTTTTATTCTTCCCCATATTTTTACTGTCGAATTTGGATTTGGACATAGATTTCTCTACGACATGAGTGTTGGCAGAAATTTCAGTGGAAGACTCTCCTTCCGGGGAATTAGGTAAATTTATTATAGGAGAAGAGTTCTTCTAAGAGTTCTTCTTACTTTTAATATTAACTATACCAATCATACCATCAGCGGTAGAGACCCTGAAGGAGAAACAGTTATTTGACCTTGTTTTGGAAGATCGGGGATTTTTTCATGTAAAGTAACTGACTGTGTGTAGACGAGGTCAAGGTACTGAGATTGAGCAATGAATTTCTCCTTAGTAAAAACTCCGGCCTTAGCTACATCTTCAGTGATTTTGGGTAATAATTATTTAACAAACCATTCCGCCAAAATTTGATTCGGAATGTAAACTTTCACCAAACGCCTTCTACATTGCCAGTCGTGAATATGATCAGAAATATACATGGACGTGGATTGATTTAGCAAATTTAATAGTTCTGTGCCATTGTCGTATCTGATAGGCAATTTAAAATGAGTTAAGAAGGCAGTTGCTAACTAACTGAAATTATTAAAAGAGCCTCATGGTAACTCAATGTACCATTTGGCGTCAAGACCAATAAGAGTTCGTTGAAAAAGACGTAAGTGAATTGAATCATTAATTATCGAATTAGATGCACACCAGAGGTGATAATTCATAATGTGTTTTGACGGATCCTCTCCTGACTTACCCTCGAATCTCAGTATATCACTGGGTAACTTATGCAGCATTGGTGGTCAATACAGATGATAGAAAATTGGATAATTTGTAAGGCGTGTCAAATCAGGTAAATCCAAAGTTGCAATAAATGGTAACTGACAGTTAGGGTCATGAAAAACTTGAGTAACAAGAGCAGTTCTAGCAAGAGGATACCTAGGATAGCTGGGAATCGAATTTTCATTAGGAATTGTGTAACCTCCTGGGAAACCAGGATTAACCAGAC
This sequence comes from Pinus albicaulis, assembly GCA_034641835.2. Lineage (NCBI taxonomy): Eukaryota > Viridiplantae > Streptophyta > Pinopsida > Pinales > Pinaceae > Pinus > Pinus albicaulis. The sequence goes on from CM076569.1 coordinate 733,906,519, forward strand.
CAAAATGTGGTTGTTGAGGCTGTTGATAAGTATAGCCAGGGTACGGTTGATACTAATAAACTAGATTTTGTGAAACAGGACTGAATTGATACTGTCCCTAGTATGGTTGATACGTGAATTATAGTTTACTTGTGACAATCGTACTTGTACCATCTTGTCCCGCAAGTATCTAGACCAAAGTCTGAACTGAAGGTCTTGACTGGGGTACAGAGACTTGAGGGATTTGCACAGATGTAGGGATAGAAGAAACCGAAGCTATAGAAAATCCAGAAATAGGTGTTATAGGTTGAACAAATGTTGCAGTAGTTGTAGCAGTTTGAAGTGGAGTCTGAGGTGTACTAGGCCCAGACTACTGAACAGAACCAGGTGTAGGGGTTTGAATAGTAGGCTGGACTGGTTGCTAGGTTGGACCAGGAACCAAAGGTTGTCCAGTTTGAGTAGACAACTACACATTAGGTTGCATAGTTTGTTGAACTTGGGACGGATCCCACACCATGTTCATTCCGTGGTATTGTCCCATACAAGGTTGAACATAAGGACCATAGCTTGGTTGAACGTAGGGTTGATAATTAAGTGGTAAATTTCCAGCTCCTTGAACAAATGATTGACCAGAAGGCGGTTGGAAACCTTGAGTTGGGTACTGACCTTGAGGTTGATAACCCTGAGGTGCATACTGAATCTGGGGTTGATAAGGACCTTGAGGAACATACTGAATTTGGGGTTGACCTTGGGGTATGTACTGTCCTCAAGGTTGATAACCTTGAGGTATGTAATGTCCTTAAGGTTGTTCTCCAAAATAATATTGTGCCACAGTTTTTCCTGGGAAAAAGTCACCTTGAGGTTGCCCCCCAGATGATAACTAACTGCCTTGAGGTTGCCCCCCAGGTGGTAACTGACTACCGTGAGGTTGCCCCCCAGGCAGTAACTGATTTCCTTGAAATTTTCCCCCACGCGGTAACTGACTACCTTGAGGTTGAGGATTCAGAATATTACCAGACATCATAAAGATTTTCTCTGCATTCGATGTCTCAGTTTTAATACCATTAAGACCAGATGATAATAATTGTTCAATTGGTCGAGGAGCTGCTCCTAAGAAAGTACCAGAAAGAGCCTGATACCCCGAAGGAATAGAAGGACCACCATGTAAAAATGCTTCTAGTGTTTGGGAAAAAATAGATGACTCTGCTGCCATGATAGATGAAGGATGGTAACCTCTCGGCATAGGATGAAATGGAATTCGAGGTGGAGAAAAAGCAAGACCCGGGTTTTCTAAAAAGTTTGTCAAATATAGATGCCAAGCATCACTCCGAATAGGGCTGTAGAAAATGGATTCACGCTCCCTAAGATTCAAGTACTGAGGGTATTTTGGAAGAGATGATTCTTCATCTGGACTAGCAAGTTCTTCAATAGAAATGAGGCCAGATGGAAGATCTTCAGTAACAATATTTCTTACGCTAGGTGAACCAGGATCACTAAAAGTTGGTGTAATAAATCTTGAGGATGTTTCCAAAATAGAATGTTCAATGTCAGGCTCAGAAATTTCAGGTTCTTCAGCTAGTTCACTAGAAGGAGAAATACTACCAGTAACTTTGGTAATTGAAATCGGTTCTTGAATGTGTTCTGTTGCGAGTATTCGATGATCAGGATGAACAACTATAGATGAAATTCCAATTTCTATTGATCTAGTTCTATCGCTACTAGATGATACTAGAGCACGCAGCCCTTCAAGCTGACTTAGTGTATATTCAGGGGGCTTCCCCTAAATCTCTAGGACTGTCTTGGTAATTATGCCATGATTAAATATTAATCA